>JAJOZX010004521.1:42500-337500 GCA_023014485.1 Bathynomus jamesi | reverse complement strand
AATAAGGTACTCACAGACATATTATAAATATACATGACTTACTTGACAACGATTATTTTTAAATATTCACTAGCACAAACATGTTGCGCAAGAGACAGACTGCAAATGAAACGAATGTAGTTATTTGTTGTAATTGTTACATATATATTATTGAAAGTGCCTTAAAATGCTCGTGATATTTCTTGAAAGAAGTTGAAACATTCAACTCAAATGGCAAAAATGGCAAATCTTTCCGCCTGATTTTACAGTCGACCATGTTTTGCTCAAACCAATGCCATAAATAACTACCATATTTGGTAAGACACAAATTGTGGCGACGGAAACAAATATATCGCCTGATTTTGCACTGCGGAAATGGAAATTCGTTCATTACTATTAACAGTGGCGGATTAATTGCGCACCTGCTCAGCACTGAAAATAATAGAAACTTTTAAACGTTTATTTATGAATTTTTTGGGTTAACTGACTTGAGTTAACGGAAGTTAAATGTAACGGAAGTTAATTAGTCCGATAATGATTTTCAAAGTTAACTTAAAAGTTAAATCGTTAACGAAAAAGTTAACTTCGTTAATTAACGATTAACGGATTAACGGTTTGTGCCCAGCTTTGGGTATTGGTGCATGATTGTACATGTAGTGGCAAGGGTGTTGTGGGTTAGTTGTCGCTGCTGCCATGAATTGTGTTCCCCTCATGTCTAAATGTTCCCTAACTTTCAGTATTTTTGTTTCTGTGTGCAGGTGTTCTATTGGTGTTGTTTGAGTGCATCCTGTAATGATACGAAGTGCGTTGTTTTGTATTGTCTGTAAGGTGTTTGTGTGTGTGTTTGAGATAATGGGTGCCCAGCATGGGCTAGCATAGTCCATAACTGAGCGAATATATTGTTTGTATATGAGTGATGTTGTTTCCTGCTGGTGTCCAAAGTTTGTGCCTGTTAGTACCCTAAACGTGTTAAGTCTTGACGTACATTTGTTTTTAATGTCCTGAATGTGGTTTGCAAAAGATAATGATGTGTTGTATGTGACCCCAAGTATTTTGGTCCTGTGAGTGTGTGGAATGTTGGTGTTGTTTAGTGTAAGCTGTGGAGTTACCTGGTGTTCTTTTGTGTTGCTTGTAAGCAAAGTGATGGTTGATTTTGTGGGCGCTACTTTGAGTCTATTGTGTGTGAGCCAGTCTTGTATACTGTTTATGTATGTTTGTAGGTTATTTGTAGCGGTGTCGATGTTGTTGTGGGTGGATGTTAGAGTGATGTCATCTGCATATGATGATAAGGTAAGCTTGTTATCTATTAGTCTAGGATCTGCATCAGAGTTCGTATAAATTTCTGGGTGCAGAGGTTTTGACGACTGATCTAAACTAATTTTGGGCGGAGAATCCGAATTTTTCTATGCCATCGCACCAAATTGGTGCGAAAGTGGTCAAAATGGCAAAAAATTGGCAAAAATGGCAAAATTTTATCAGTTTTTGTATTTTTGTCATATTCTTGAGTTGAAAAATTTTTTAAGGGCAATTTTTTGTTTGAGAATCTGTTTTTTTAACATACTGCTGCCTGAACCAAGAAAACTGACAAAAATGGCAAAAAATAACAGCAAAAATAGTGAAAAATTAAGTAAATATTGTCAAAAAATTGCAAAAATTTAATTTTTGGCTATTTTGGTGCATAAACTAGCTCCAACCAATCATATCGAACTAAATAGTCAAGAAATTAGATATTAATAGCTCTGCAAGAATTTATTAAAACGAAGTATGCACAAATGTCTAAATTTCGGGTATAAATCGATAAAAATGGTTGTAAAATACTTGAAAAAATAGCCAAACTATAAAAAAATAGTACTAATTTTATGTTATTTTTAGGCTTGCTTGTTGTAAAATGCTTGAACTTCTTATAGAATCGATCTATTTGATTTCTTTAGAGTAACTAAGTCATATTTATTGTGTTTCAGGTTTAGTATTGGTAGTAGCTACTAATTGAGGATCCCTGTATTCATTATGTGATTCAACAGATGATAGATCATGGTAAGTAATAATCGAATTGAATATTTAAAACATAAATATAAAGACCAATGTGTTACAAATGAGTTTTTATATGTATAGAATAGAACCAGTTTATTATAATTGCAATTGCAAGAAGTCTTAGTATATTTTATTTTTTCAGGATGTACACTATGTCAACTTGTGCCAGAAAAGAAGCATAGCTCAAACCTTGGTAAATGTATCTTGTGCCAGAAGAACAAAAGCCCAAGTGGAGAGAAATATTTGAGCAGCGGAGAACATGGAATAAAAAATTTGCTTCAGTTGGCTTCTGCGTACCCAAATGATGACAGAAGCAAGCGTTTGAAAGCTCTTACTGAGAGTCAGACTCCTTATATCCAGTATCACAGCACTTCGTGCTATGCAACATGTAAAAAGTTCGTTGAACGGAGCCAGAAATCTAAAAATGCTGAATCCGAACCCTCCGATTCCTCCTTAGGGGAAGCATTAACTCCTCCAGAAAATAGTTCAAGCAAAAGGATTAAAACACAGCATATCAAGGATATGAAAGTGTGTGTATTTTGTGGTTCAACTCCAGGTCGTGTCCAAAAGTTATTGAGTTATGCTCACTTGTTCCAAGATGATGTTTTTACCAGAGTAGCGATGTTGAACGAATACAAAGATGTATTCGCTGCAGATGTATTCTATCATAATAATTGTATAAAGAAGCATTTTGCAGCCAATGATCGCAGAATAGAGACGATTTTGGAAAACAGACAGCAAGAAAATGAAGTTATGGGTTCTACTGACATGGTTCAAGAAGCGTTTAGTGATGTAGTCTCAAAAATAGACTTCACAAGCTGTGGATACAGTGTCACCTACTTGAGACAAGAGACCAATAAAAAGCTGAACCAGGATGAATCTATCAGTAACTATTTTGTTAAGAGCTTGCTTATAGACAAATTTAAGGACTCCATTTATTTTACATATCCTAGCAACAAACGAAAATCCCAGATGGTTTATTCTGTCCAGATTGAGAGTGCAAGAATTGTTGAAACTTTGCAGAAATCATCTGTCGAAAACGTTGCTAAGGACCTAAGTGAAGAGTTAAAAACTTAGTTTTGGTTTACGCTCTAGCTATTGTGATCCAAACGATCTTGATCTAGCCTTAAAACGCTTCCAAAATGAACGTCCTCCAATATGGATGAAATTTCTTCAGGCATTTGTTTTCCACCCGGAATGTATCAGATAGCAATAATCAGTTGATGCTGAAGTGTGACAATATCTTCCAGATGTTGTTTTACGTCCTTCATAATGGTTTGGAGCCCACCCCATTGCATGTCGGATTTGCTCAAACTATACATAACCTGTCACAGTCTAAAGATCTTATTGAAATTGCAAACAAACGGAGCATTTGTGTAGGATATCAAGAAGTTCGCAAAATAAATTTTGCGCTAGCAAAACGTACAATATCTTTATGTGGTTCACATAGAGTTCGAGTTCCTCCAGTATTTGATCAAAACCATCCAATTCAAGCAGCAATGGATAATTTTGACACCTTGGAAAATACCTTGTTTGGAATTGGTTCGACACACGATACGGTGCTAGTTTTATTCCAAAATGCTCCATTAAGCTCTGCACCAACACAACAGCATACTAAGATCAGTGAAGCTCCAGAGTCAACCCTCCGGCTTGGCAAGTTACAAAGCGTTCTTCCTTCCCAAGGAATTATCTCGATTGGACCAAGACATGAACGAAGTACAATAAGTCAAGAAAAAAATAATGGGGCCTCATCATTAAATGAGGTCGTTCCCACTAAGTTAGCTATAACTTAGCCCATTGCCGTGGTGCTGCACTGGGAAGATGCACCTGAGTGACGGTAACACTCTTTCTCAATCACATAAGCGGCCTTGACAGTTTCTGTCATTTTTGCCAAACTCTTTGCCACTTTTGCAAGATTTTCAGTCAACTTCATCATCAGAAATAATACATGATCTTATCTCTCAGTCTTTTACAACATGCAAACCTAAGAGTTTTATAAAATTAGCACTATTTTTTATATTTTGTCTATTTTTTCAAATATTCTACAACCATTTTTAATCATTGTAACCCAAAATTTAGACATTTGTACATGTTTTTGTGTTAGGAAATTTTAGTAGAGCTATTAATATTCAATTTCTTGACTCTTTAGTTCGATAAGATTGGTTAGAGCTAGTTTATGCACCAAAATAACCAAAAATTTCATTTTTGCTGTTATTTTTTTACATTTTTGTCAGTTTTCTTGGTTCAGGCAGCAGTATGTTACAAACACAGATTCTCAAACAAACAATTGCTCTTAAAAACTTTTTCAACTCAAGAATATGACAAAAATACGAAAAACTGATAAAATTTTGCCCTTTTTGCCAATTTTTTGCCATTTTGACCACTTTCGCACCAATTTGGTGCGATGGCATAGAAAAATTCGGATTCTACGCCCCAAAATTAGTTTAGATCAGTCATCAAAACCTCTGCAACCAGAAATTTATACGAACTCTAGGCCAGATCCTGTACTATATGGGTGTTGGAATGTTATGCATGTATAAGTTGAACAGTGTCAGAGCTTTGAGGAACCCCGTTCGGAAAAAGCTTGTTTTTGGATGACTTGCCCTTGAATGTGACATGTGAGTATCTTCCTGAAACATAGTTGCTCGGCCACCTTTTGGTGTTATTGTGCATGTTTGTGTTGAGTATTTTGTTTGTGAGAGGGAAGCGTGGGATAGCATCAAATGCTTTACTAATGTCTATTGTTGCTAATAGTGTACGTTGAGCTGGTCGTCTGGAGTTGATGCCATCGATGATGTGCTGCGTGAGGTTAGTGAGTAATGTCGTGGTTGAGTGGTGAGGTCTGAATCCATGTTGAGTTGGCGATAGTGGTATGTGTGGGTTGGTGATTTGTAAGATTAGTCTTTGTTACTTTGGAAGGTGTGCATAGTAAAGTAATGGGTCTATAGGAAGCTGGTTCTGTTGGATTTTTGTTTGGTTTGAGTGTGTAATAATTTTACCTTGTTTCCATATGTCAGGAATAATACAGTGTTGGTATGAATATGTGCTGATATTTGTGAGAGCTAGTATTCCCTGTGGGCCCAAGTGTTTAAGGTGTATGTTAAATATGTTGTCTGGTCCAGTAGCCTTCGAATTCTTAATGTTTTTGATGATCTCGGTGGTCTGGTCTGTATTGAAGGGTGTAATGGTCGTGTCGAGTCTAGGTTTTCTTGTGTCTGGCTGTTTGTCTGTCTGCGTGTTTCTGGTTGTTGTCTCTGTTTAAGTGACTTATCTTTGCGAAGTGATTAACTACGATAGAATGTTAGCTAGTTGTGTGTATATTGGGATATTATTTTGGCTGCGACAGATAGCCGCGTGTGAGGTGTGAATGCCGCTGTTAGAGTGGGTAATGCTGTTTATAGTCTTGTATAGCCGGGATGTATCTGTGGAGTGGTTTAGTATTGTTATGCATTCCCTAAATGTTTGTTTGTTTTTCTTTGAGTTTGTTGTTTATTTCTGTGTTGAGCTGTTGTATCTGCTGTTTTATGGCTTCTGTGTGTGTGGTTTCTGTGTTATGTTTGAGGTTGTTACGTTGCCTTATGAGGTGGGCTATTTCTCCAATGTAAATTAGGTTGTATTTCCTAATGTTGCCCTCGGGTATGTACTTGTTTGCATTATTAATGATCTGATTAAATGTCTTAAGTGTTGTATTAATGTTTATGATGGGTGTGCTGTTTAACGTGATGAATTGTTCCTCAGTCTATATTTTGAACTGTTCCCAATCAGCTTTCTTGAAATTTCTGTAAGTGTGCCTAAGGCTGTTTGGGCAGAGTGTAGAACGTGTTGTAATGATGATGGGCAGGTGGTCTGATGACAGTTGTTTTTCTGTTCTCCAGTGTGTGTGTGTGTGTGTGTGTGTGTGTGTGTTGCAGGTGAGGGGGAACAGAACGTTATGTCTGGGGAGGAGTTTGAGTATCCTGCTTGAAGTGGTGTGTGTGTATGTTCTTCTGTATTGTTAAGAATGAAGAGGCTGTTTAGTTGTGTGGCTATGTTGGCACCTCTGGTGTTGCTTTGGTTGTGCAGGTACCAACTAGTGTCTTCAGCGTTGAAGTCTCCTCCTAAGATGACATTAGTGAGAGAGGCCAGATTGTGTAACTGTGGATTGTAATTGGCTGGCACCTGAGGTGAACTATCTGGTGGGATGTAAATGTTGATTAGTGTGGTGGTGTGTTTTGCGCGTGCTTTAATGTTAACTGCCTGTATTTCTATCGTGTTATCTGCTTGGATTGTGTTTGTAATGTTTTGGGTGGCATCAGTGTAGCTAATGCTTTTACGTATGTAAGTGATGAGTCCACCCCCGTTACCCACAGTACGTAAGGATCGCCGTGAAGTCAGGGGTGGTGGGTGTTTTGTGTGTGCGTTTTAGTTTTGTTTCTTGTATAAGTGCTATGTAAATGTTTAGTTTGTGCACAAATTCCCTCAGCTGCATGATTTTGTTTGTGAGGCCATCTACGTTGTACTGTAATATGTTAATATTATACTTCTGTATGTGTCCCATGGTGCTATTGTGTCTGTCTTTGTGTATGGTGACAGGTGTAAGTTGTAGTGGGGCCTGGATTAGTCTTATTTTTATTTTTTATTGAATAACCTTTATTAATAATAAAATAAATACAGTAGTCTTTTTACAATGACATAAATAATTGTGAAGCTCGACTTTTTTTTTTTAATTTTTTTTTTTTAATTTGGCCCTTAAGCTTTAGGCTTTACTGGGCTCTTATTAAAAATAAGCAGCTAGCTGTTATAAATTAATAATAATAAATAAATAAATAAGTAAATAAGTATTATTAATAGTTAAAACCTGTATTTCAATATTAAACAATATTAATGGACAATATCAAACATTATTAGTGGACATTAATCCAAGATTTTTGTTAGTATCCCATTATTAATCGGGATTTCAACTTGGTTTTAAACAAATTTACATTCGCAATATTTTTTATATCGGCATGCAAGTCATTCCATAGTTTCAATCCAATGAAAATGGATAGTTTTTGAGATGAAGACAATCTAAATTGAGGTATAACAAGCTTTGATCTATTTCTCGTCTGATACGAGTGGATTTCTTGATGAGTTACAAAATATCTATTTACCCACTGCAAATTAATGATCTTGCTCTTACACTTGTAAATAAAAATAAAATGTGCCAGTTTGGTTATATCATTGAGCTTTAGTAGGTTTAGCTCTTTAAATAATGCACTAGAGTGATCAAGGAAATCAGCATCAGATAATAACCTTATTGTTCGTTTCTGGATGACAAAGATACCATTTAATGCGTTGTTAGAGGAGTTTCCCCAAACAAGGGTGCAGTATGTTATATAAGGAAGAACAAGAGTATGATAGAGAGTCAATAAAACTTGTTTAGGGACTACCTTTCTAAGTTTAAACATTATAGCAATGCTCCTTGAAATCTTTTTCGCGATATAATTTACATGATCACTCCATTGCAAATTCTTATCTAGCATTACACCAAGAAATTTTGTTACAGTACACTCCTTTATGGTGATTTCATTAACATTAAGTTCATCAAGATATACATTTCTTTTATTAGTAAAAATCATGAAATTTGTTTTACTGGTATTTAGAAAGAGTTTATTGGTGGTCAACCATTTCATTACACTGATGAATTCTGAATGAAATATATTCTTAGCTGTATTAACATCTTTGCAAGAAAAGGAGAGAGTTGTATCATCTGCGAACATTATGAAGTTCAGTATATCAGATGAACGTGGAAGGTCATTTATATATAAAAATAACAGTGGACCCAGCATTGAGCCCTGTGGCACACCATGTTTGACAAGCGCTTTAGTGGAGCAAACCTTATTTACTGATACAAAATTATATCTATCGGACAAATAACTTTTAAACCAATCACTGATTGCCCCTCTAAAGCCGTAACAATACAATTTATTTAGTAGAATATTATGGTCTATCACATCAAACGCCTTACTCAAATCCATAAATATTGATATCATTATTTCTTTGTTCTCCTTAGCTATATTTACATTTTCCATAAGATTTAAAATAGCCATTTCCGTTGTTCTATTATTACGGAAGCCATATTTATTTGGAGATAATAAATTGTAGGATTCTAAATATCGCTGCATTCTACTTTTTACAATTTTTTCGAAAACTTTGCTGAACACAGATAATGAACACACCGGCCTGTAATTTGTTGCTAGTGTAGGATCACCCCCTTTAAAAAGGGGTGTTATACAACCAGTTTTTAGCATTGATGGGAATATTCCTTTGGAAATACTTTGATTGATAATTTTAGCCAAAGTTACAGATATCTTATCTTTAACAAGTTTCAATATAGGTACAGGAAGTTATGAATGTTATTTTTTGTATTTTTTAATTTACCAATAATATTCTGGACCTCAGTAGAGGTAGCAGGAACAAAAGAAAATGAATTTAGTGGGCTGGGTGGCATATATTCTAGAGGTGAGTGATCATTATTTATTAATTGTGAGCGAAGCTTATCCGCTATTGAAGTAAAATGTGCATTTAAAGAGTGTGCAATAGCAGTATCATCAGCGATTTCTTTATTATCAACATTTAATTTCTCTATTGAATTTTTCTTAATTTGTTTTCCGAGATGATTGTTTATGGTTGTCCAAGTGTTTTTCATGTCTCCTTTATGTTTGGAAAATTGATTGTTATAATAGTTATATTTTGCAATTTTGATTATTTTAGTTAATTTGTTTCTGTATTGAGTATATTGTTTTAGGAATTTTGCTCTGCAATTGCAATTTGAATAATTTATCCTATTCTTTATTGAAGTGATAATTCCTGGAGTGATCCATGGATTTGCGACCCTTTTGGGCGAAACTGTTTTTCTCCTTAAAGGAAAGCAAATATTAAAAAATATGGAATAAGGTGTCATGGAAGAACTGAAACATATGATCTGGGTCATTTAAAGGTTCGTCACAGTCAAGTAGAGTATTTTCTACTGCCCCAATAAATTTTCTTTTGTTAACCTCTGAGAATATTCTGTAGTCAATAGTTGTTTTGTCCGCAACCTGAACAATGTTATTGAATATAGCGTAAGTAGGAAAATGATCACTGATGCTAGTGGTTATAATTCCAGAGTTTACAAGGGCATTGCTATTTACAAATATATTATCAATCGTAGATTCTGTTATTTGATTGCTATAGCTGTATTGTCGTCGGAGAGTAAGCGTAGTGCGGGGAGCACGCAATTGCTCCCCGTAAATGAAAAAATAGCATGCTGAGAATAGGTCCGGCCCCGGGAGCCGATCGGCACTCTGACCGTGCCACGCAACAGACCGTCGACTGCCAGTCTGGTCAACCGTAGACAGCCCGCTGCACGGAGATTTGAGGAAGTTTGGCCACCAGCGCGTTGATATTTCGGTTTGACGTCGCTTCTGTTGTTCAAGGTGGTGATTGTCAATTCTGACCCTCTACGTTTAGAGTTGAGTTTCAGTTCAAGGCTCATAGCTCCTTGCGTGAGAGAGAAATAAACACAATTACTAACCTAACCAAAATTGTTACAGACGCAAATAAAGATACATAATATAAGTAGTTACACAATTGGATATATGAAAATAAGTAGTTATAATTGTTACAAACGAACATTTACATAATAAAAATTAATACAGAAAAGGGTTCTTACCTTGCGTGTCTCCGGAACCGGCAAGATAAGCTCGGTCAGCCCTAAAAAGAGCTAAGATAACTGTAGTTATAATTAGAGCCCTGCAGGGGGCATAAACTTGCACAATAACCCTACATATTATGAAGAGGGAAAATATATATATATATATATATATATATATATATATATATATATATATATATATACACGAGTGTCCCAAAACAACGTATACATTTTTAAAAAACTTATAACAGGCGAACCCACTAACGGATTCAGATGATTTTTATTTTTTTATAGGTAAAATATACAACTTCGAAATAATAGATAGTTTAATTTGTTTTAAACACGTAAGTGTTCGAAATGTCGACCATTGACATCAATGCACCACTGCGCTCTTTGATTCACTGATTGGCAGACTTCAACAAAAATGTTTGTAGGGATATTTCTACACGCTTCTTCAACTGTGCTCTTTAGTTGTTCAAGTGATGTAGGTCTTCTACTGTATACTTCATTTTCAAATGACCCCATAAAAAAAAGTCAAGTGGGTTCAAATCTGGTGAACGTGGTGGATACTCGATACTACCTCGTCGTCCGATCCACCGATAATGAAATGTTTCATCAAGGTAGTTCCTGACATCCTGATGGTAATGAGGAGGTGCTCCATCTTGTTGAAAGTAAATGTCCTCATCTCCGTATAACTGTCGAATTGCAGGAAAACCTTTTCCCCGAAGCATGTTGAGGTAGCTATGGCCGGTAACTGTACCATCGAAAAAGAATGGACCAACAAACCTTTGGAAGAAAAACCACACCAGTCAGTTATACCCGGTAAATTTACATGTCGTTCCACATAAATGTGTGGATTTTCTTGTGACCAGTATGTGCAATTATGACGATTAATTATACCATTCAACTTAAATGTAGCCTCATCAGACCACACAATTTTGTCCGCAAATTGGCCATCTTCTGTGTTTTTTTACTCGAAACCATTCGCAAAACTGGATTCTGCGATCCGGATCATCCTCATTCAAGGCATGTAATAATCTCGGGATGTAAGATTTCCATTTAGCATTCTTCAGAATTCTGTGGACACTTGTCTTACTTTTCCCTGTTTCACGAGCACATTGTGTCTCAGATTTTCTTGGTGATCGGTTGAATACCTGTAGCACTTCATCAGAAGTGTTAGCATCTGTTGATGTCTTTGGACGCCCAGTCGCTTGCTTGTACACATCATGCACAGTACCGTATACTTCAAATTTCTCACAGATACGTGAAATGGTAAGTCGAGTTGGAGGATTAGTTCCAAAATTGTCTCTCCACTGTTGTTGAACCTTTGATATCTTCTCAACTTTAAAATACGACTTTAGTATCCATTTTCGTTGCTCAAATGATAAGCGCACACTTCCATTTTCCATGTTTACTGTAGGCAGGCAAGGCTATTAATAATTTCGATTTTGTATCTACTTAGGCTAGCCAAGGCTGTTAACAATTTCGCTTTTGTATCTCCTTAGGCTATAGGCTATAAAAAGAAATAAAAATCATCTGAATCTGTTAGTGGGTTCTCCTGTTATAAATTTTTAAAAAATGTATACGTTGTTTTGGGACACACTGTATATATATAACCACTAGCATCAGTAATCATTTTCCTACTTACGCTATATTCAATAACATTGTTCAGGTTGCGGACAAAACAACTATTGACTACAGAATATTCTCAGAGGTTAACAAAAGAAAATTTATTGGGGCAGTAGAAAATACTCTACTTGACTGTGACGAACCTTTAAATGACCCAGATCATATGTTTCAGTTCTTCTATGACACCTTATTCCATATATATATATATATATACAAGGATGATGGGGCTCGACCCTGCAGTCCTTGGTCTTTTTCCACTTCGACTGTCCCCTCTACCCTTTCTTTTTCCTCTGTCTTTCCTCACCAGGCCAACTTGAGAGGAGGGGGGGCGACAAGCGTGACCTTCGTGAAATGAGGAATCATCGCACAGAACCTCCGAAAGATATTATTATTGTACGCAGTCTACTTTATTTCAGAGGTGGTATTCACTTCCCAGGGGAGCTTTGAGTTGGGAGTAATTATTTACGCCACTTACTCCGGACTACAGCGTCCCCGTCGCTAACGCTCAGAAAGGAACTCGATCGATTCCTTGGATAGGGCGTCTGGTCCTTCGTTTGAGTTTGTGATCCGTGTCTTTATGTGAACATCGGGGACTGTCTCGAACCCAGTTCCCCACACCACCGGAATATTATCGCCATATAAGTGATAACACTTTTTTTAAGCACACACACACATATATATATATATATATATATATATACACACAAAGGTGGGCACCCGGGCCTCAAAAAGGACCGACGGTCCCGGTCCCAGTCCTTGCCTCAAACTGGACCGACGGTCCCGGTCCCGGTACTTTCTGAAGATAGGACCTAGGAACGACTCGGTCCTCGGTCCTTATATATAATATAAGTGAAAAATTTGATTAAAATGAAAAATGAAATTAAAGACACCGGAAATCTTTAATTTTATTAACGTAAATTATAATTAATACAATACATAAATGATGAAAAAAGTTATTAAGTTAAATGCTTGAGTTTCCATCTTCTTTAGAACTTCCAATAATCACTAAACACACTAAAATCACTAAAAAAGACCGTCCGGAATTGCTTAAAAATGGACCGTCGCTCCTCATTTCTGTCCTCACTGAGAAAAGGACCGACTTTCCCGCTTACGGTCCTTAAAAAGGACCGAGTTCCTGGAATTCGGTCATTTTGGAACTCGGTCCTGCCCACCTTTGTGTGTGTATATATATATATATATATATATAGTGGACCTAGTTTTAGCCGTTTAAGGTGATAATGATTTAATTGTATGCAACGATTGATTAAGGCAATGACTGATTGCTTTATAATGATAGGCTATTTGAGTAGATCCACCATACTATTGGAAGTGACCGAAATGGCAGCGAGGTCACCAGCTTTGGTTTACGCCCAAAGCAAATTAAGTTAAGGTTATAAAAGACACCTTATGTTTTGTGTAGTTTAATTAAGAAAATATTTATATTCATTTTCACAGTGAAAATACAATGGTAAGACTGACTAGAAAGCTTAACAATTCGATAATGACCTTTGAAATGCTCTCGTTTATGTGAGGCTTAATGGTATACAAAATGGGACACCTTTGAAATGCGCTCGTTTATGTGAGGCTTAATGTTATACAAAATGGGACACAACCTGAAATATGAGATGGTGAATACAAAAATAATGCATGCACGTAATAATATAACAAATAGGTTATGTAATACACCGATTAGGGAAACTACAGATTATGCATAAATGATCTGTGAAAGAGGCCTATTAATGACACCGTGAACGCGTACGTTTTGGTACTCTAAATAGAATAAGCCTCGGTACTTTATTTTGTACGTAAAATCGTTACTTATTCACGGTGGTATAACAAAGAATTGACAGTAATTAATTGGTAGTTTATGTTATGCTTATGGCATAGACCTAGGTAATAAAATGAAATGTTAATAGCTTAATTGAGGTAATACGTAATGTACAGTACTCATCGATGGTATGTAATGACATGCAACATAGAACATTGAATGGGCCTAATAATTGCTATAAAGAATGCACGTGCGTTTGGTACATTGAATGGAAAACATGACACTGATTAAGTAGGCTAAATGATTGTATGGATGCACAAGGAATAATTGATGCGGCCTAATAATAATGGATTGAAATGCTTGCACAAATATCATTTATATACAAGAACATTATGTGATGTTAAGTGATTACGTCAAGAGAATATTTAGTTAACACCTAAATATGTGAATTGAACGGAATAAAGGATGATACGCGGGGGTGCGGTATAAAAATGACACTTGAATTGGATGACAGGCCTACCGTTCGGCCTAATGATAGTTGAGGGAATATACACGGTATATGAATTAGGCCTGCAGTAGAGAAAAATGGTCTACTGCGTTATTAACGGGAGTCAATGGGAATGTTTAATTACTCACTTTGGGAGAGTAGCCTGCTGTTCGGCGGTAGGCTAATGTAGGCTTCAAGAGCACTTAGAATATGATGTAGTTAGCTTACCCGGACGATTTGACGTCGTGGAAGGATTGTTGAAAAGGAATACCGTGAGTGTCGTCGATCGTCCTCTGGAAACTGGTCGCTCGCGCGTTGGTCGGGTCGTGGATTAGGCCTTTTGCGTTTGAGATGTAGGCCCGGTTGTGGTTGTCTCTTGGAAGTTCGTTCCGTAGGTCGAGGTATGATGGGCCTAATGGAGTCTCGTAGACGATCGTTCTTCGTAAAGCGGTAAAAGCTGACCAGATGTGGTGTGATTTGGGCTTGTAGTTTTCGCCGTCGAGTCACGCAATGTGTCCCTTGCGGATGCTTCTCGTAGTGTTGCAAACTTTGCCGGTGCTCTCGAAGATGCTTGATAACCGGTTTATGCGGTAATGAAGAGACCAAGGGGAATTCCTGATGCCGTTGGGGTTTCCTGCGGCAGTGTTGGTGGGTCACTTCCAATGATGCTTCGTTTCTTGAATGTGGTGGTGAAGTGAGCCTTGGTCTTGAGCCGGTTACAACTGATGAGGGATGACAACGTACAGAGTAGTCGAGCGGAATGGAAGCGCCGGAGTGAGAGTGAGTGAGCGTGGGTGCTTACTTTTATACGCAATTCCTGTGACGTAGAACTTCACGCCAATTACTAAGACGCCTTGGTGAAGGAACAGACTTTCCATTGTTTGTTAGCCCACGTGTGTTCCAAACTGTTTTATGGTAGCGTGGAAAGAAAGTATGTCTGTCGATCCGCTACATATATATATATATATATATATATATATATATATATATATATATATATATATATATGCAGGGCCGTAACTAGGGTTTAGAAATTAGTGAGGTCCAGATTTTTTTCGAGCGCGGCGGGACGAGCAAAATTCAGACCAAAATGACATCTGCAAACACAACCCAAGCTATACACTAAACACAAAACGCTCCCTCTTTTCAAAAGAAAAGCGGTAATATGCGTTTCATACACGGAGAACGGTTCAGTTGGTGGTGTCATTAGCGTCGTTGAATACGAATCCATCGGTCCCGGGATCGAGGCCCGGTGACAGCAAAACTCATTTCTTTATCCTTCCACACACAAAAAAAATTGGTTGGTAGAAAAATGGGTACCCTGGGTAGCCTAGTGGTTAAGACACTGGGCTGCTTGTGGGGTGTGGTTCCGATTCCACGTTAAACTATAGTGACAAGTTTGACCTTCATCAGAATGAACAATTCGGGCGGAAGAAAAACCAAGGTACATAAGAATGAACTTCTGTTCTACGAGGGCCACTCGATGTATTTTACCCAACCTTTTTTTTCTTTCCAAGTTTCCTTGCAAGTTCCAGAAATTTTGTACACAAGTAGTTACTTACCTTTTTCACAAGTTTTTATTTTTCCACATAGTCTCCATCCTTTTCTACGGCTTTCCTCCACCTCGAAACAAGGGCCTTTATTCCTTGCTGGTAAAAGTCCGCTGGGCTCCGCTGGAGCCACCTCTTAACCTCCTAAACAACCTAAACTACCTCATCGTCATTGAAACTTTCTTCCACGAATAGCACCCTTCATTGGTCCAAACAAATGGAAGTCTGAAGGTGCCAGATCCGGGCTATATGGAGGGTGGGGTAACACAGTCAAGCGCATTTTTGTGATGGCCTCTCTTGTTTGCAAACTGTTGTGTGGTCTTGCGCTATCGTGCAAAAGAAGGACGTCTTCCAGTTTTCTCTCCGGTCGAACTCACTTTATACGTCTCTGTAGAGTAGCCTCCGAGTTGATTGTTTGTCCTTTCTTCATAATGTCCACCAGAATCACCCCTTTCATGTACCAGAAGATGGTGGCCATAACCTTTCCTGCAGAGAGCCATTTTGAACTTTTTCTTGCGTGGGGAGTCTGCGTACCACTCCATGGATTGGCGTTTTGTTTCAGGTTCAAAGTGGTGTACCAAAGTCTCATCCCGTCACAATTCGTGAAAGGAAGTCATCCCCTTCTGTCTCGTATCGAACCAACGACTCAGAAGCAATTTCTTTTCTTTGAACTTTGTGATCTTCAGTCAGTTGGCGAGGATCAAACTGTGCACACACTTTTGAGTATCCCAGTTGCTGAATTATCGTATTCACACTTCCTTCACTAATTCCTAGTTTCAGTGATAGCTCCTTGTATGCGACGCGCCGATTTGATCGAATGATGCTGTTAGCACGTTGCACAGTGTGAGATGTGACAACCGATGCCGGGCGACCGCTGCGTGGCTCATCATCGAGACTGGATCTCCCTCTTTCCGATGATCTCACACGTTTAGAACAGCGTCCAACTGTGCTTCGATCAACAGCAGCATCTCCGTAAACGTTTTGTAGACGTTTGTGAATATTTCCAACTGTTTCCTTGTCTGCTACTAAGAACTCGATAACAGCTCTCTGTTTACGACGCACATCACTGTCAGACGCCATTTTCGAAACTGCGTTAACCATGGATTTCATACAAGGTCGTTTAAAAGCGGTTTTATACGAGGAGGGGGAGGTTCAAACTGC
Organism: Bathynomus jamesi; assembly: GCA_023014485.1. Taxonomy (NCBI): domain Eukaryota; kingdom Metazoa; phylum Arthropoda; class Malacostraca; order Isopoda; family Cirolanidae; genus Bathynomus; species Bathynomus jamesi. The sequence continues at coordinate 321,241 of JAJOZX010004521.1, read as the reverse complement.
AAAAATCCGGTTATGTGAAGCGCAGAAAGTTCAAACTTATGGCCCAAAAGACAGTTCAGCCCCATGGCCTATTATTTAGCCAAGAAAAAAGGGTCGGGGTAAAACATATTGGGTGCCCCTAGTATAAATCGTACACCGAGCTTCACAACTTTTGTGACTTAGAGCACAGAAACAAACATTCCCATAATGTTTAGTCGACACAGGGGCATGTTAAGGGTAGGGCACTTAGGGCACGTGCCCTGAGCCCCGCGCTTTAATGGGCCGCGCACTCTAGAGAAGAGACTGCTTATTATATAAAAAGTTTTTTTTTTTTTTTTTTTTTACTGTGTTACAATTTTCAGGACATTGTCGTCAAACAGTCAGTTGTAAAATTATTTTGCAGTAAATCGCTAATTATATTATTTCAATTGGCTGGTACAAGAAACCTTACATTTATTCATATTACCAACTATTTCTTATATTCTGCCATGCTATTTTAACTAAAATATATACACTTAGTATAATTGTTTAAAATTTTTTCACAAATTATTTTTCATATTGTCGACCTTAATTTTTGCAGGGGGAAGATATTTAAAACAGATGAGTCCACCACACTGTATGCCATGATTAACCCTGTAAATTGTAGTATGCATTTATATTCATATATTATGGTTTCCATGCGTGTTCACGGAACCAATGGGTCTCGCGGTAGCTAAACACGCCCCTGAATTCTCACAAGGGAATTTGAGACATTCTCCCCCGATTTTATTATTAATAATAATAATAATAATAATAATAATAATAATAATAATAATAATGAGACCGTGAAATACTTAAAATCCATGAGAGTTGACATGTCTGTAATCTGTCTTTTGTAATGAACACTTGTAAAATAGGCTGCTATCTTCGTACAATGACTATAAATCACCTGATGGATGCAGATGAGAAATCGAAACGATCTATCTGTAAAAGGGCTCAGCACGTATCATTACGAGACCAAGGACTAAAAGTATATTAAATTTCCCGATTTTTAACTGAATGGTATGGTACTGTCACAAGTGACCCAGACTAAGTATCTTGGCCACATACTAACTGATAGTCTTTCAGATGCCTGTGATATTCTAAAGCAATGTAGACAATTATATGCTCAGGGAAATACTTTGATAAGAAAAATTCGGACGTGTACATTAGATGTTAAGATAACCTTGTTCAGAACTTTTTGTATCCCAGTGTATACAGCTCGTTTGTGATGAAACTACAGATATAAAAAATATGAAAAAACTGTATATCGCCGACAATAATACTTCGAAAAGTTTATTAAGAACTCCTAGATTTATAAATGGTGTTCCTTCTAGTGCCACTAGGCTATTTGTATTCAATAAGATGTCTAACTGTGCAGTGCTGTCCACAATTTTGTATCTTGGTTTATCACAAAGCTTAGTGAGTCAGTCAATAAGATAATAAGCCATGGTTAATTGACTGGTATCTGATATATATATATATATGCAAGGGGGTTCTAAGCTCGTGCTCTTGAGTGCTCTTTGTTCTCGTTTGTACGTGCTTATTCCTGGAGGTTTCACGTGCGCCCTCCCGGCCCTAGCACCCAAGGATGATGGGGCTTGACCCTGCAGTCCTTGGTCCTCTTCACCCTTTTGTTTTTCCGCCGAAATATGCCCTTTTAAATAGATGCGAATCGGTTCTCCCCGAACTTTAAAAAAAAAAAAAAAAATTATATATATACACACACAGTACATATATATCTCATTTATTTTATACATCACTATTTATAGTGTGGCACTGGCATACATAGTAAATAATGTCTGGAGCAGTGACTATTTAATTTTCTTCAGATAGGTTCATACACATGATCCGTCAATTCCCTGGTTAGTGTTTTGTTCATGATTGGGAGAATCTAATTGGCACGTGTTTGTTGGACAAGTACATAATGTATGATGGGGTTGTTTTACTTCCTTTAAAACATCTACAGTCGTGATGGAGAGGGACCTATGGCTTTACATGGGATCCACACCACAAGTCACTACATAATCTAGATGCAGAAGATGGTCTCCCATCCAACTACTAAATCAATGTCACTTAACTTTGCTGATCAACAGGAAACAGTGTTGCAACATTGGATATGATGCAGCCCACGATATCATTGTGAGAAAGGTTAGCTCAAAAAGAATTATAGAGTATGAATGTTGGCTCTGCAATTGACTCTTTACCCAAATAGACAGACGCAAATCGATGCAATATAAACAATTTATTCTAAAATACCTTACTAAAGGTCTTGCAGGGAATTAGATGAAAAAAATGAAAGGCACTATATTTTCACTGAACAATGTTTATATAGAAATAGTTAAATGAATTGGAAAATTCTCAAACTTAATCTACATGAACAAAGTGCTTTTATAGTCTGATATTTTTACTTAGTTGGTAAAAATGTGATGTATATTATGGGTACAGTAATTCCTTGCTTTACAGAAATTCAATTTGTTGCATTATTATAAGTATGTTTTACATTGTAGAGTTAAGATTTTGTTCTGTAGAACATATCTCCAAATATATAATGGAGTTCAATGTGAAAACGGGATTCAATATATGGAAATCCACTTATGAAAGGATTTTATGGAATGTAACCCTTCTGTAAAGAGAGAGATTACTGTACTCATTTTGATACAAAACTATAATGACATCGCATGTAAAGTTTAACTGATATTACATATTACTATTTTTATATTACATATATACATTAATTGAAGAACAATGCAATGATGATAATATAGAGAAAACATTCAATATTGGGTAATTAACCAATATTTACAAAAATATTTCTTTACAGAATCTTCCACCCAACATATACTAAAAAAAGTGTTCATTGGGTAGAACATTCTGAAAGTGAGCATTTGGTAAATGGGCTACACCCTAAACAAAGATTGACCTGGGATAAGCAGAGCTTACCTTAGAGCTTGCAGGGACCCTCCTACTAAAACTCAAAATAGGCCATTATCAACAAATATAAATTGAATCCAAAAAATACAAAGTTATACACAGCTACAAAGACACTATCATGTAATTATAGAAGCATTTTCAGTACAAGTAATGTAATTATAGTAATGCCTGCAGTAAACAATTGAATGAACCTACGAGCATTATATTATATTCTCTTGATAACACTAGGCAACAAAGATTTTGTTACAGAAGACCAAATAGGTACTCCTAGCTAATTTCGGTATGCTGATTTCAAATCTATAATTAGATTTTTTCTATCACGTCTAGATTTTGTGTAAAATGCAAATCACTTTTAGTAAAATTTTCTACCACGTCCAGATTTTGGTTTTAATCGGCTTAATGCCAGTAATATGAAACTTGCTTTTCAAGGTTAAATCAATTTTTTTTTGCCAACTATATACAAATTCGAACAATTTTGATAAATAAAATTTATCCCGAGTTGGCAACACTGAGTCAAGAGCATAGTAACGGGCAACGGCCCAACGGTCAGTCGCTACGTGAGTCAAGCAGAACGGTTGTTGAAGCTCTCTGCTGATGAGCAAGTGACAGGTTGTGGTGACTTGTGTTTTTATAGCATTTGTTTTGTACTACGGTGTGTATTTCTTTTTATTTTGCACATCGTAATAATTACTTTCTACGTTTTTTCAGATATTGTATGGTAATTCAAAATGGCATCAAATAGACGTGCTTGTGTAAATCACCCAGACAACTTCTGCTTTGTCTGTGGACAATATACACCTAAGCCACAACGTAGAAACATAACAACAAAGATTAAACTTGCCTACAAGTGTTATTTTGACTAAGTTAGGAGACCAACAGAGGGACTGGGCACCACATATTTGCTGTGCACAGTGCAATGCAATGTTAATAGCTTGGATGAATGGTAAAAGAAAAGCTATGCCGTTCTCAGTCCCCATGGTTTGGCGTGAGCCGAAAAATCACTTCAATGATTGTTATTTTTGTTTGACAAAGATTGCTGGTTTCACAAAGAAAAACAAATCAAAGATCACGTACCCAAACTGCGAATCAGCAATGAAACCAGTACCACATGATGAAACAAATCCACCACCAGTTCCACCAGCAACGATAACAGACAGCAGTTCATCTGAAGATTCTGCTAGTGATATAGAAACAGGGAAAGATGGCATATATGTTCCAGATGCAAATATTTCCCCCCATTTGTTAAGTCAAGCGGAGTTAAATGACTTAGTGCGCGATTTGGAATTACCAAAAGAAAAGGCAGAGTTGCTTGGTTCAAGACCAAGAATTTAATCTTCTCCAACCAAACACCAAAGTTTCCCATTTCCGCCATCGCCATTTGCAGTTTTCATCATTTTACTTACAGGAAGAAAACGTTTGTTTCTGCCAAGATATCAGTGGTCTGATGCAAGGGATTGGCTGTTGCTATGATCCAAAAGAATGGAGACTGTTCATTGACTCTAGTAAAGCTAGCCTTAAAGCTGTATTACTGCACAACGGCAATGAAAAACCTTCAATACCTGTAGCACATGCCACTGGCCTTAATGAGACTTATGAATCGATGAAACTGCTGCTAAGACTCATCAAATATAAGGACCACACATGGAATATTTGTGGCGACCTTAAAGTTGTATCATTACTTCTTGGGTTACAGTTGGGCTACACAAAGCATATGTGCTTTTTGTGTCTATGGAACAGCAGAGATGACAAGAACCACTACAAAAAACATGATTGGCCATCTAGAACTGAACATGTTGTTGGTAAATACAATGTGAAACACCCAGCACTTATTGACCCTCAGAAAGTACATCTTCCACCACTTCACATTAAACTTGGCCTTATGAAAAATTTCGTGAAGGGTATGGATCATCAAGGTAGTGGTTTCCAATATTTAAAGGATAAATTCAAAGGAATATTGACAGATGCTAAGCTAGAAGCTGGAGTTTTCACTGGACCACAGATCCGCAGTGTCATCCACGACTCATCGTTTCCATCTAACCTAAATGAGAATGAACTAGGAGCATGGACATCTTTCGTTGAAGTTGTCAAAAATTTTCTTGGAAACCACAAAGCTGAAAACCACCGTAAACTCGTAGAAAACATGCTTAAATCTTATGAAATAATGGGATGCAGAATGTCTTTGAAAATTCATTTTTTACATTCTCATCTTGACTTCTTCCCGGCCAACCTTGGGGCTGTAAGTGACGAGCATGGTGAGCGCTTCCACCAACAGATCTCAGTTATGGAAAACAGATACCAAGGTAATTTCAACCCAAATATGATGGGAGATTATTGTTGGTTCCTGCAGAAGGAGAGCTCGTCATCCTACAAGCGACAAAGGAAGAGGACACACCAAAGTTTCACTTAAGAACAGGAATTTGCCTTTCAGTAGTAACAACAAAATACTAACGCGCTTTGGGTGGATGGTTGGGCGCAGGGGTGGTAACTCCGCCAGCGGAATTCCGCTGTCTGTCTTAAGCCAGAATAAAGGAGGAAAGACATCCCTGTTCACTAATTATTTAAGTATGCTTAACATAAAACGTGGCACGGAAAAGTAGCTTAGACGGCTTTCGTAATAGAAGCGGGTGAGAAAAAAAATGAAAAATAGGGGTTTTCGGTTACACAAAATCTGGACGTGATAGAGAAATTTTGATATCAGATCTGAAATCAGCATCACCGCTTTAGTAGGAATCAGTAGTTCACGTGTCTGTAACAAAAAAAAAGTTGAAATTTGTTGCCTAGTGTAATCAACAAATTACTATTTCTTTAGTCATAAATTTAGTGTGGGCCATATCCCATATTTAAATGCTTTTTCTCACACACATTCTTTTTCTCAGTTGCTTTATATTCTTCTATAATTGAGTTTAATTACACAAACTTTTGCCAACAGTTGGGCAAGTACTATTAGACTCAAATTTACCCCCCAAGGCAGATTTCTAGGTGGTTAAAGTTTCTTAGATTACATCTGTACTTCCAGTGTGGATGGTCTACCAGGTATCTGGTCCAGATACTGTGATAAGTTCTATTTTAATACACCTTTGCTGGTGTTATTTTTATTATGTTATGTTCCTTTTCTCTCTCTGCTCTATTTTTGCCAGTCACTCGGCACACTTACAAATATTTGCTTTTCTTTCTCTTCTATACTTTGATAATGTCAGACTTCACTGCCCCATTTTCAATCAGTCCTCCTCCTGCGATCACTCTGTCATGAAATATGTTGAGTGTCATTTCCTGTAGTTGGTTGAGCTCATGCTAACAGGATTGTTCATTCATTAGCTGCTATGCCACTATTTTTGCAAATCTTCCAGTTTAGTAAACTACATATTCTGTTGTTTCTCTTTGTATAGTGGTCATCTGTCATGAGGGTTTGGCACCCTCATATTAGATAGTTGACAATTTGTTTGTTGGTAGAAGAAACAACACTTGTCATTATTGGAGATCCCTCGCTTTTTTAAATCGAATTGTGTAGCGAGTTTGATCTTGTGCTCCTATTATCATCCTCTATCAAATTTCAATTCCTCTTTTGAGCCATTCCAGTGACTTATCTTTGTATATGTACTTACCTTTGTCTATGCAATGCTCATTGATACAAGTTAATCCTGAGCTCTCTTTTCAAGATGGTTACTGTTCCCCTTAATGCCTCAATTTGTACTTGACCATTTGCTATTAATGCTTTAATATCCTCCAGATAGTTCTAAGTTTTTTTCATTATTCCTTCAGCTTCAGTTCTGATACATATAATATCTAATGCATGGGGACTCCAGTCATTCTTGATACTGGTTCTTCATACAGGTCTCTCTCTCTCATTCCATAATCATTTGGAACATTTGCATTTATTACCAAAGGTGTTTTTTTCCCCCCCATATTACTATGTCTGGTTTTATTGCTGTTTTGTGTGTTTTCCTATGGGTATGGTGGTGGTGTGGAAAATGGTAATGTCTTCATTTCCAATGACTGGTTGTGGGTTATGATCCCACCTTTTCCCTTTTGGTGACTGGAATCTGGTGCTTTTTGCATAGGCACCAATGGATGAGCTTACATATCTTGTTATGTCTTTGTAATATCCATCCTCCACAAGTGTTTGTACACCAACACTAAGTGCTCCATACTCTCTACTTCCTGTTAGCAGAACTGGCATTTATCATTAAGTGAAATGCCAGCCATCTTTTAAAATCCATTTGTGTATAGTGTTTGATCTTAAGCATCCATCACAATTTACTCTCCATCAGAACCTAAGGTGCCTCTATATAACCATTCAAGAACTCTCTCCTTATCAATGTCATCTTTTTCTATTTCTGCTGCAAATTTGCCTGCTCTGATACTGCCTCAACTGCTCCACTTTTTCTGTTGATCTCCAGTACACTCTTTCCAACTCTTTTATGCTATTATAGGCAATTGTCTTTTTGGTATTTATGTCACTTCATGACATTGGTGAAAAGCATTTTGCTAGTTAGGTGACTGAGGGTTTTGGCTAAGATTCTTCCATCTGTCTATTGTCACAATCTTCACACAGCTATCTCCTTACTTTCAGCATGCAGCTTTAAGTCATCCATAAACAACAAATGGTTTAAAGTCACAGTTGGATTTGTCTTCCCTTTGACAGGGTGCAGCCCCTATTGCTTCTTTTCAGAAGTTTTTTTAAGGGGTTCAGGGTGAGGCAATAAAACAGAGGTAACAAACTGTTACCCTGGAAAATACTCTTTGGATATGGACATCCCCTTATTTGATTTCACTCTGTTCATGGGTTAGGGTTATATTCATTCTCCAATGCTCCATTCTTCTGCTTAGAAAGTGTATTGTCTTATTGTCTATATTGTATAACTTCGTACATTCTAAAATCCATGAATGGGGCACACTGTCAAAAGCATTCTGATTTCTCCATCTTTTCTTACAATCTTTAATTATAGTTTGGTTGATAAGAGCCTTATCCTTCATTCTGAGGCATCATTTTCTACATCCTTTCTCTTATTCTAGGTAATTGTTCTCTATAAGATAACTGTATACATGATCTGCTATTATTAGTCAATAATTTATATATAGTAGGTAAACAGATAGGCCTATATTTTGGGGGAGGTGAATTTCTTGTGACTTTGGTATTAGAATAGTGTTCCCTGTCACCCATTCTGGGGGCATCTTCCTCACCATTTATCATTTGTTGAAAGGTCTGTTTATAATACTTATGTAATGTAGTAGTCTGTTTAATCCAAAAGTTTAGGAGCTGGTCTGTACCTCAACTTTTGAAGTTAGTAACGCTTGCCTGTTTTGATCTAAGTGTTTTGCATTATGGTGATGTTTTCTATTTGTTGTTTATCTCTATTGACCTGTCTCACTTCCTCTATCAAATCAGTTTCATTCTTGTGTTGTGCTACCTTGGAAAAGTTGCCTCCAGTAGTTATCCAGGGCATTTTGGTCTGGTTGTTGCTTTACTTTCATCATGTCTCATATTAGATTTTCATAAAGAACACTTGGATTCTTTGCATGTAAATGATTTTGTTTTTAGCTTTTTACCTCAGTTTCTTTATTTGTTGTGCTAGTACTTTAGTTTAATTTATGAACTCTTAAATGCTCTCAAAGATAACATTTTCATGCTGTGGTAAGAACAAATATCACATTTAAAAGGTTTATCTCTTTTCTGGATGATATTTTCTTTTGACATTTTTCTTTTCACATTCTGGGGACCACAGCCTAGAGTCAAACCAGATCTGTGTTTATCTGTTAATAATACTTAACCTTTTCAAGATAGCAACACTATCCTGAATTGTTTCCAGTTATATCTCTGGGGCTGTTGGGTTGTTAGGTATCTGTCCTAGATAAGAATTTAAATTCATTTTGAGCAGCCCAGTTGTTCACATTATCACTGGTATTATTTCTATTTCATATAGCAACCAGGTTCTTTTTACATCATTTTTTACATCTAGGTATTTGGTTATCTTTCCCCTTTCTGCTTGGTTTAGTCCATAATAATTGGGAATTATGAGAGTAATCTGTCCCTTTCTTTTCTCTTTGTCCCATATTACTATATCAGGGTTCATGGCTCTGTTTTGGATATATCTTCCTGTAGGAATGATTTTGCCATTATATTAGATGACCAACACTTTCCACCTCAGGATGACAGAATCTACACCTATCATTATTACTGCGTCCAGCCATTTTTTTTAAAAGTATTTGTTAGGAGTACAAGATATTGGGCACCCAGTATTAGCTGTTCTCCATCATACAGCAGAACTCCTCTCCTTACTCATTCCAATAATCCTTCTTTATTCATGGAGTCCTTCTGAAGTTGTTGTTAGTATTTTCCAGCCCTTTGGTGTTGGTTCCCATTCTTCTGCATGTTTGGCTTCTTGTTCTAGTACAAATATTTTTGCAACTTTTCCTAGCAATTAACCCCTTAACGGATCAATTTTTTTCACTAAGCGTTTCATTCTGGGGCATATTTTTTAATTTTTTTAATTAAGAGTATGCAATATAGGAATAATGAAAATCTAGGTTTTTTTACTTTTTTAAAATTTTTTGACAAAAAAAAAATGAACCTTTATTTGCCTCTCTGGACTGAGCCGTGTTAACACGTGCATTGAAAAAAGTTACAAAAATTAATATTTAAAAATTATTTTCAATAATATACTGCTTAAGATTGAAAAAATGAATATATAAGACAGCAAAAAATGGAAATTTACTTTAGTTACTTTGTATGGTAAGATTTGAAGCATGGAGTTATACATAGGGTGACTTTGCATACTTCACACATATATCGACTCTCCTTGCAAATTTTTTTCCCTTTTCTATCACGCTTCTTGGAACACACACAGCACTGTCTTGAAGGATTTCTCTTCTTTTTGGTTGGAGGTATTTCCTTTGGGAAATGGCCTGGTGCAAAGCAAATTGGGTGAGGGGAAGTTGAGGGTCTTCCAGGTCTTGTGGCAGGAATTTCTGGATGGTACTTTTCAATGATGTCATTTACAATTTCCATCCTGTATTTTAGGTGTTTCTTAGTGGCTGCTGGTTCGTTGGCAGTTGCTTTATACAGTTGGTAAGAGTTCCAAAGAGCAAGATCCATTAGATGAAAGAAAACCTTCTTATAATATTTCTTGCCACGTTTCCTCGGCAAAGGATAGTCAGCCAAATGTTGATCCACTATATCAACTCCTCCCATTGTAAAGTTGTAGTCGCAAACTACTTTCGGTCTCTTCTTTGGTCCTCCTCGAGTTGTGACATTTGTTGGGATGGATTATGACAAGTAGATAACAAACATACATCCTTTTTGTCTTTCCATTTCATTGCCATAACTTTCCCTCTTTGAAAGGCAATAAATTCATCCTTCTTCAATTTGGATCTTCTCAGTTCTTCGGGCATCTCCTTGCGATTTTGCCTCACTGTCCCATATATATCTGTACGATTCACAATAAGTAGGTCGGCTAATTGGGGACTATTATAAAAATTATCAACAGTAACGCAATATCCTTTATTCAGGAGAGGTTTCATGAGGGTCATGACTACTTGAGAAGACATTGGAAGCTCTGTAAAATCCGGATCTAATTTCGTTCCTTTGCCAACATAGATCGTAAATGACCAAACATACCCAGTTTTAGACTCGCAAAGCATGAAGTATTTTATACCGAATCTAGAGTGTTTTAGTGGCATGTATTGGACCCATCCAAGTTTTCCTTTATAAAGCATTAGGCTCTCATCTATTGCTACGTCTCTCTCGGGAAGGTAGAGAGTTCTAAATTTATTTTCCAAGTGACAATAAACTTCATATATCTTGTTTAGTTTAGGGTGAGGATGAGTTTGGGCATCAAAGATTTCATTGTTGGAAAAATGAAGATATTGCCTTATCTTCTTATACCGCTGAAATGGCATGGTAGCTGCATAAATAGGTGTTTCAATCAATGCATTTTTTGACCAATACATTTCTTCGACTGGCTTCTTGACAATGCCTTGTAACATCTTCAGCGCAAAGAACACTCGCATTTCAGCATGAGTAACAGGATTCCAAGTAGCGCCATTTTGTTCGGCAAATCTGTTTGTCTCTGTACATATTAGGTCCAATAATTCATCATCAAAATAAAGATTGAAAAAGTCCAATGGAGTCATGTTGTCATTCACATCAAATTTTATTCCAGGATTTTCACTAAATGGAAAATGAGGTGGCGCGGGTGATATATTTTCTGAATTACAATCAATTTTACACCAAACACATTCACCAAAAACTGTTTCGTCATCTTCCGATTCTGAGCTAGTTACTAATTCATCATCATCGGAGTCTGACTCATCAGAAGTTTCTAAATCCTGATACGCTTCTTCACTAACATCACTTATCTCTTTGTCACTACTCATTTTATAAAATGGGGTCTAAATAACATGTAATAAACTTCAAATTGGAAATAAATGGTGTATAAATAATACACTTCAAATTGTGAATAAGTAACGTATAAATAATACACTTCTCAAATTTTGATATAAATACAAACACAGACACACTTCCTCCACTCGCAGGTACCAATTATGAACTAAATAACTATTTCGGTGTTGTCCAGTTTTGTACGGCGAACGGCGCTGACAGGCGTAAGATGTCCCGGATATTTACGTACCTGCACAAAAATACCATACGATACACAAATATATCTGATTCCATCCAAAATCGACTGCAAAAATTTTTTTTTTTTCCATGTTAAAACGTGCTGTTCTGAAAAAAAACACAATATATTTACGGATATTTCCGGGTTGGCCCGTTAAGGGGTTAATGTGGCTGGCACTCTTTCAGTGTCTATTTCTTCTGTCATACTATTCTCTCCAAAGTGCTGGGTGGTATTCATGAACTGGAGCTATTGTAGGGTTAGAAGATCTCAGATACTGCCCAATGTTGATGGTCAATGACTGGTGCAGGTGGTTAACCTGTCAATCCCATCCTTCTCAATTTTCTTGGCAGGTACAATCTGGGAAGACAGTGGATCCAGTATGTTATTCTATTTAGAGCGAGGAATTTCCTGGTCTTACATTTAGTTTGTTCAGTTCTGATTGCAGCCAGTCTATTATCCCTATACTATAATTAATAACAGGGATGGAGAGTTAATTTATAGCCATTATTTTGTTCTTTGATGTAAGTTGGGTCTTGCAGATCTTGTACAGTCTTCACACATACTCTCCACTGATTTTCTCTCGCATTTGCCAATGTTCTATATTACCCTTCTCTTCTATTCCAAGGTATACTGGTATACTGTCTGCAATCAGACCAGTAAATAGTTTTTGGTGGTAGTGAGGCAGCAAATTGAGAAGTATTTATTTGGGAGATTTGTCTCATGAGTTTTAGGGATGAGGGATTGAGGGTTGTATCTTGTATGCCATTCTAGTGTTTCTTCTTCTCCCTGCAAATTTCTGTGAAAAGTGGGAGTGTAACGATGGTGTAATGCCATGTTCTGTTTCAGCCAGAAATTTGGGAGCTTATCTTGGCCAAGTTTTTTGAAGTTGGAGAATTTTGCCAATTTCTTTCTTACCTTATCTTCCATCATGAATAACTCCTCCATTTCCAGTTTACCCTCATTTGTTACTCTGATTGTCTCTATCCAGTCAGCATCTTGGTTATGCCATTGTGGGGCTTCAAAAAAGGGATTCCAGTATGACTCCTACTGGATCTGATCAGGTGGGACATGGACTACTATTCTTTCTCTTGAGATTTTAGTAAAAGCCTCTAGGGTTGGATGAAAATTGTTTGTTATGGTTTTTCATGTTTATCTGCTTTTGTTTATTCCCGATTCTATTGGCTCAGCTGGGATTCTTCCCTCCATTTCCAGCACCTTGTCATGTAGTTCACTCTCTCACAAGTTATACTCTTTTATTTTTCCTATTTATTTTTCAAATTTCCCTTGTTGTAGGGATACTCAAAAATATTGTTTTATTTGGTTCAGTTCATGCCTGGCTGTAAGCCGTTTAGTTAATTCATTTTTCAAAGGAGGTTTTGGTTTACACTTGTGGTTTCGACTGGGGGAGGGATTTTGGTTTGAAATTTGGGATAAGTTTCTTTTGCATATATAGGCCAGCAGTATAATTTATTTGATTAAGTTCAGTGAGATCTGTGTTGGCTGGGACTAATCTATTAATTGCTACATTTACTCTATATAACAGTTGTTTAAACTGTCTATTTTTACAAAGTTTGATCAATTGCAGCTGGTTGTCCATACTCATGCTTTTAACTATTTCAATTTGATTTGCTAATTCCTCCTCCATTTCTATTTGCTATAAATCAGGGTTCATCTTTGGGCTGGTTTCATTATGGATAAGCTTATCTATTTCACCATTCATGTTTTCTATTTCTTGTTCATTAAATACTTTCTGGGCTAAGAAGTTGTACTTCGGAGAAGTCAATCTTGCAGCCAGTCTCTCTCTCTCATATGCACAAAAGTAAAGATTTCTTTCTCATGTTTCTTTCATAATATATAGTATAATAGTTATTTCCAGTGACTGATGCAGTGTATGGTCCCATACATTTTTACTGCATTCCAATTCTAATGCTGTCATGATCTTCCAGTGGATATATTTGCAAGTTTTGTGTCTGGCTGTATAGTACCCCTCTGCCAGGAGCACTCTACAGCCTGATATTAGATGGCCAACACTTTCTACCTCAACATGACAGAATCTACACCTGTCATTATTACTTATTCTAGCCATTTTTTTAAATGTATTTGTTAGTAGTACAAGATCTTGGGCACCCATTATTAGTTGCTCTCTGTCATATTGCAAAACTCTTCTCCTTAACCATTCCAATGATCCTTCTTTGTTGATATAATCCTCCTGTAATTCTTGATAATATTTTCCAGCTCTTTGATGATGTTCCCATTCTTCTGCATGCTTGACCCGTTGTTCCTGAACAAATCTTGTGACTTTTCCTAGCTATTAAGGTGGCTGGTACTCTTTCAGTTTCTACTTCTTCTGTCATATTATTGCCTCCAAAGCTGGGCCAGTTTGGTTATGGAAGTTTGTTGCATTACCCTTGTGTTGTGGTATTCCCGGACCAGAGCTATTGTAGGACTACTCAAACTTTTCAGATACTGCCCAATGCTGATGGTCAATGATTGGTGCAGCTGGTTAACCTCAGTCAATCCCATTCCTCCCAGTTTTCTTGGTAGGTACAATCTGGGAAGACACTGGTTCCAGTATGTTGTTCTATTTAGAGTGAGGTTTTTCCTGGTCTTAACATCTAGTTTATTTAGTTCTGATTGTGGCCAGTCTATGATCCCTACACTATAATTGATAACAGGGATGGTGAGTTGGTTTATAGCTGTTATTTTGTTGTTTGATGTAAGTTGGGTCTTGCAGATCTTTTTCAGTCTTCGTACATACTATCTACTGATTTTCTCTTGCATTTGCCAGTGTTCTATATTTCCACTTTCTTCTATCCCAAGGTATTTGTAGGAACTATCCTCTTCCAAGTCTTTAATCTCAGTCTCTCTTCCTAAATTGATGTTATGGGTTTGTATTTTCCTGCCCCCTCTAAGTATATACTTAGCACACTTGTCCAATCCCAGAATGAACTCTTACATGCTTTTGAAGAGAACTACTACTTACTGCAGTATAAGAACAAATATCACATTTAAAAAGTTTTTCACCAGTATGAATTCTTGAATGATGTTGAAGATTATTTCTTTGTGCTGCAGTGTAAGAACAAAGATCACATTTAAAAGGTTTTTCGCCAGTATGAATTCTTAAATGTATTGCAAAAGTACTTTTCCATGCTGTAGTATAAGAACAAATATCACATTTAAAAAGGTTTTCTCCAGTATGAACTCTTACATGAAACTGAACAGAAGATTTTTGTGATGCAGTGTAGGAACAAATACCACATTTAAAAAGTTTTTCTCCAGTATGAACTCTTAAATGAGACTGAAGAGTAGATTTTTGTGATGCAGTGTAAGAACAACTATCACATTTAAAAGGTTTTTCTCCAGTATGAACTCTTAAATGAGACTGAAGAGTAGATTTTTGTGATGCAGTGTAGGAACAAATATCACATTTAAAAGGTTTTTCTCCAGTATGAACTCTTAAATGAGACTGAACAGAAGATTTTTGTGATGCGGTGTAGGAACAAATATCACATTTAAAAGGTTTTTCTCCAGTATGAACTCTTAAATGAGACTGAAGAGTAGATTTTTGTGATGCAGTGTAGGAACAAATATCACATTTAAAAGGTTTTTCTCCAGTATGAACTCTTAAATGCTCTGGAAGACGACTTTTACATGCTGTAGTGTAAGAACAAATATCACATTTAAAAGGTTTTTCTCCAGTATGAACTCTTAAATGCACTCGAACACTACTTTTGTATGCTGCAGTGTAAGAACAAATATCACATTTAAAAGGTTTTTCTCCAGTATGAACTCTTAAATGCCTTCGAAGACTACTTTTGAATGCTGCAGTGTAAGAACAAATATCACATTTAAAAGGTTTTTCTCCAGTATGAACTCTTAAATGACTTCTAAGATTGCTCTTGAACTTTGTCCAATAATTGCAAATATAACACTTAAATATAATTTTTTCTGTGTGTTGGTCTTTATGGTTTCCATTATGTTCAAAATTAAGTAAAGACTTGGTTGTTTTAAGTTCTAATTTTGTTATTGGGTTCTGCTTTGGGTTGGAATGCTGCAAATGATTTATAGAAAAATTAGTTTAGTTGGAACATTTGGTTATAAGCCAATTACTCAGCTAATACCATAATATTTATGCTTCATATTTTTCCTGCTACAGAAAATGCAAACTTATCATTGATCCAAATACAAACAATTTTTTAATTTTGCAGTTTACTGTGTAGTTTCTACACCATTCTTTCTTCACTATTAGTTTTTATTCAATGGTTTGATTAAAGTATTTTTGAATAATTCATGGATGATTAGTTCTACATCAGCTAATTTCTAAGAACTTCTACACCATAAAGTGATCTTGTACTGTAAAGGATTTGCAGACAACCTATACTTTGTCTTGTCTGTGTGAGCAGATGAGTTAAGGGCTGATTTGATAAGCATTTGTATCTGTGTGTGGCTTAAGTCTGCCCACTCCTACCACAACTGGGAGGTACTGATGCCCCTGAGCTTCTGTAGCTTAAGTTTGCCTTACATTTACTATTATGGCAAAATATACTAACCCTCTTCCATACAAATTTAAAAATTCTTTATATTGATTAGAATCACTTTGGCACTGAAATTCTTAACATTATCTAAATACTGTGGAAGTAAAATTTAGTTTATTAATATCTGATTCAGAGACAATGTACAGAATAGTCAGTGAACTATTTACCTTAGTAAAGTAAGCATGAAATGGGAACAAGTTTTCTTACCAAAAAGAAAAATCATACTTCATTTGCTCTTTAAACCTGAATTCAAACTAATTTCAGTCAACCAAAACCATATGAATAACATTGATGATTTAGGGGATTGTTTAACCTCACTAGTAATAGGTCCTATAATGAAAGGAATATAGTTTTTTAGGCCCTGCCCATTATCCTACGAAGGTAAACCCATAGAAAACACCTTAATCACTGAAATCTGAGCTCAGTTGAGAGCCAAACCTATATCCTTCACATTAACAGTCCAATGCCTTTCATTGATGTAGAGGGAGCCAAGGGTGAATGCCTATAAAATATTCTCCCCTTCCCCAACAAGAGTACCAAAATCAAAGTCCAGAGTTTTTGCAATGTTTGGACACATGGCACATCAAAAATTGAATGTCAAAGATATTGGGAAAGATAGACTGAGGAAGGTTGTCCCAGAGTTGACCAGTTCAGTAGATAAAGACTGAGAATACTGATTAACCCTTGTGTTACAGAGTTGGACAGAAAAGTGATGAGAATGTGTTGGGAAGTCTGGTACTGCATGCTCTCATTAAAGGAGGCAACATGCTGTTAGTGTGTTCAGAAGAGCAGTGTCTGTTATAGCAGAAACAGTAAAGAGAGGAAACATTGCAGTGAAGAGAAAAAATGAAGACAGGCAATATAAGGTGGAAAAATTATTGAAACAAAAAGCCCTTGATTCCATATAGTCAAGTCAAGCTGTGTGGGTTCACTCTGCCCAGTTAAGCCAACCCTCACAGGAGCAAATGAGACTCCTCCCTGTACAGAGACAGCAAATGAGTAGGGATGAAGAAACTGCAGTCAGCGCAACACAACCTCTAATTAGCTGTTTTGCAAGGAAACACCAAGAATGTTACAGAAAGAGGAAGGATCGAGTTGTGTATTGTTAAAGATAAGGAGATAGTTATGTGGAAGATTATGATGAGTAGACAAATGAAGGAACTAAGTTTTTGAGGCATTGAAAGCCACAAGGATTTTTCTGTCCCAGTCAGAGATAGCAGAAAAATCAGAGGTCTGGTTTGTCATAGCTGATTCATAGAAAGCATGGAGTAATTGTTATGAGGGACACTTTGTGAAGTGGATGCAGAATTGAAAAGTGGAATCATTGGTATAGGAGAAGAGAGGATTGGAGGTACAACTTAAAAGATCATTAGTTAATAAATAAAAGGAAGTGTGTGCCAGGACAAGCCTCTGAAGAACACCACTATTAATAGACTTTGGAGAAGAACAGTGGTCATTTAAAAACTTTAGAAAGGCAAGAAATCAAAGTAATTGAGTGATAGTTGGAGGGTTCAAAGAGGTCACCCTTCTTTGGAACAGGATGAATGAAATGAATGAATGAAAAGTAGCATATCAAAGATAAAGGTGAAATAGCTTGCCTAGGCAGGGTGTAAGCACAGAAGCACAGTTCTTCAGAACAACAGAAGGGACCCTTCAGGAATTCCTACAGTCAAACCCAGACAGGGCAGAAAAAACGTCTTTGAAAGGTATTCTAATTTCAAGCATAATTGAGATGGGAGAGGGGAGGAGGCTAGACTACTCTGATGGAATGGCAAATAGTTATATGTATACATCAATTCTGATTAAAATGTCTTAATCAAATATTTTCATCAAGAACTAATTCTCAAACAGACATTACATATTCTATGTTTTACTATTTTAAAACTGTCTCAAAACAACCCATTCATTTCACTTTTCTGGAGCTTGCTTATCAGTTAAAACTTTGGAGCACAGTCTTCATTCATCTACACTTCCATCTATTATTACAACCTTGAGGTAAACTGTATCCAGAGAAGATTTTCAATTAATATCCAGTTATAGTTTCATACTTTAGAAAAGGGCTGCAATTCCTGCTTTCCAGTGCCATACCCAGCTGTCCAGTACATCCCTCCTGCATTCATCTTTGCTTCATCATGTAATCAAACTCATTATTGAGATTCATTGCAAGTATCAAAATTGCTATAATCAACTATGTAAAACAGAAAATAGTAAAATCACTTTATTCTCAAATTCATTTTCATTTCAAATAATTTCTTGACAAAGTAAACTCGTAAAATTTTTCAATTCCAAATATCAAGTGTGTTTTGTCATTAATTAGGCCTATATTACAATATTTAAAGAATAATTTTCACCTTTCCGACTTCTACTCTACTATTTGACTACTGTTAATACTGTCACTAGACTTCTTTCAAATGAACTGAGAAAACTTTTTCATCTTACCTGTTTATTTAAAGGTTTACCATCAGTCCTCAGTTTATGGTCATTAATGTTCAGTTTTCTAAGCTTAACTAGTGGGTATTTGGAACACTGAATTCTTCTGAACAGAATTTGCTTACTCAATAACACATTACAATCTTGTTTATGATTCTCAACTTTTGAAATTTCCTCTGAATTTGAGTCATAAAGTTCAACGTTTTCTTTCTGACATGAATCTTCAGATCTCTGAAACAAATTTTTTAAAATACATTACATGTAAATATTTGATAAAGGTAAAAAATTATTGTAAATTTTTATAATTTTAGAAAGCTACAGAAGTAATAAGTTTTATCACAAGAAATCAATAAGCATAAACTCCATTATCCATTGAAGAACAATCTCAAAAACTTGCCTGCTAGATACTAGAAAATTTTGTTACTCACTTATTTAATCTCCTACAATGCTCTACTATATATATATATATATATTTTTTTATTACCTAGAAATGCATTACAATATACACACCAACCTTTGAAATCAACCATCTTAAATTGCATGTAATAATTTTATGATGACTTAAAATAATTTACTGTCATGCATTTCCAATGCCAAACACAAAAACAAAAAACAATTTTTAAACAAAATAAGCAGGCTCTATAAAGAGCAATAAAAGTTGAAGAGGAAAGGAAAAAAAGAAACGAGTCATCAGACAGCAAACCCTAATTTTAAATTTGTCTCCCTCTCTGTCTAATGAAATGAAATCTATAGAAAACGAACTGAGTTAAGGGATTAACGTGAAGAAAAAAAAACATTAAATTTCTGACTCAAACTGAGTCGTGACAGTCTGACTCAATGAAAATAAATTTTTGAGTCTAAACAGTTTAAAATGGTCTAGACTCCAATGAGAGGGGAGAAGAAGAAAAAAAGACAACATTTTGGCCGCAAAATTTGGAAGGGACGCTATTAGGATTTCAAAAGTGAGGCGCCATCTTGAAATACAATTACAATGAATTGTTAAGGAATGGGAATCAAAATTTGCTTGCAAATGGGGTACACAATGCATCTTACTAGTGATGTAGCGAAGCTGAAATTTTGCGAATCTGAAAATTGAGGTTTGTGCGAATGTGAATCTTGAATTATTTTAAAAATACAACAATTACTATTTTTATAATAAGAAACTAAAACAAATACAAATGCTATTATTATGTGACAACTGTATACACAATATAATAAATTTCTTACATATTAATAATATATAATTACAATAACATATTAAAGTACATAATTACAGTTTTACATATTTAAACCCAATAGTTGGCAAGTTAAATTTAAGAAAAAGCAATTTTCTGCCTTATCTCCTCGCAAGCAGTTTCTTTTCTCATCATAGATCAGGCCAGCAACACTGAATAGTTGCTCACTTGGGCAGCTAGGCCTAAGTCAGTTTACCATCTCAACCATTTGTAAAAATGCTCCTGCATTGAAGGCCGTAGCTGAAAATGTGTCCCCCATTCTCCGCAATTCTCAGCTCCACAAATTTGCATTAAAAAAATGCGAATGCGAATGTAAAATTTTTGCAGAGACTCTGCGGTTGCAAATGCGAAGCTTCGCTACATCACTACATCTTACTGTTTAAAGTACTGAAACAAAATAATTATTAATTTTATAAAGACTATAAAACAGATAGCAAAAATTTAACCAAAATACAGTATAAAGCATGTACTGAGGACATGGGAATGCCATTATTTGAATTTAATAGGGACCACTGATTGCCACCAAAATATGGAATGAACCCCATTTTATGAACCTCTTTTACAATTTTTATTAGTTATATTACTTCATTCAATTTCTTTTTATCATTGCTATTTCTCTTCTTACACTCACTTTGCTGTACTATATAAAAATGGGTGGCATGTGACCAAGATGAGACATCATTGTAATTTGAACCATGCAAAGAGACCAGGATAATTATATACTTAATTACACTTTACTGACTTTTTATTTATACCAAAACACATTAGACAAACACGGTAAAGTGAGGGGGGAATTAGCATTAACATTTGGCCAGAAAGAGAGAGAAAATTATTCTAAATAAATAATGACATCCTAAAAACAAACACCTTTCGGGAATGCCCACCCAATAACTGTCGTTTTTTGGGGCATTCTGCTTTTCTCTGCCTCTAGACCATTTCGCGGTGTTGCCAAGTAGTTTTTTTATATTTTTATTTCACAAACCATTATTAATTTCTTATTTAACAAAACTTAATTGAACATTATTAAATTCTTATAAACAAACAATTAATTCTTAATTAGACATTACTACACTGAAATATATGCCAAGGGAAATGAGGTTTACAATTAAGGGGTTTGTGGGAGTGTTGTAAGCTCCCCCAATGGGGTCCAGGATGGAGCCCCATGGAGCCCAAGCATTTTGGGCCATTTTCAGCATGAGAAATGCCTTTTTCCAGACCACTAATTTAACATATACCTAAATATTTCTAGACAAAATTGTGTCAATAAAATATAACTTTTTAACAGAGTAAATGAATACCAAATATAATACACACTTTATAGTTTCACATTTGCATGGTATATAATTAATAATTCTTAAAATATGTAAAAGCAAAACAAAATATTTTAAAAAACCCTCACTCTTACAGAGATAAACACCAACCCCACCTCAGTAATGTCAGAATACCAACTAACTCCATAACCCATGTGGGCCATGATTCATTTAACTTCCTCTCAAAATTTCTGAAATCCAACAACAGACAAGTCATATTTTTGTCCCAAAAACTTTTTTCTAAAGACTGGGACAGCTCTCTGAAAACTGGGATACATGGACACCCTAATTACAAGACTTTCAGATTCAGGTTTTATATGACAATGAGTGATTAGTTAACCAATTGCAACATCAATGTCATTGATACCAAATATACTCTTACTTAGAGAATAAAAGATAAAAATTAAATTCCACAAAACTGAGACAAATGACAAATGGTAAAATGAATAACAAGAATAAAATGAATGAAACAAAAGTAAAAATGGGTAAATATTGAGGCTTAAAAGGATTATTTTTGAGAGATTGACAGCCTTCTGAGCATCTTAAACTTAAAAACTCGCTACTGGGATAATACAATCCTGCCCAAAGCTACAAAGTGAGTACAAGTGCTACCCTCATCTCAGTACTCTGCGAGCATAAGTTTCCAAGACTGGGATACTCAATCTACAAATGGAGCACAGTCAAGAGGACTATACAATCTTTACAGTAGAGCTAAGGGCCTCTCTAACAAATACTATTGCGTAAAGCAGATATGATCAATTCAAAAGTATGCAAGTGGAGTTTCCTTCTATCAGGACATAACAAGGGTAACCCCAGGGGGCAGCTGTAGTCACATCTTCACAAATTGCAGTTAATTGGGATTAATAATGACATTTCCACTTTACTGCCAGACAATGAGAAATACAGCTCTAATCCTTCAAAGGAAATTCTCAAAAGGAATAGTGTATTCAGACAGAGGTACAGGGAGCAAGTGAACTTTGGGAACTGGTTTGCATCTTTATTCCCAGTAATGATACAACTGGGTAGGTACCCAACAGAACTCAACCCACCATCCATGACAACCATTTGAAAAGTACCATTTTAAAATATCTAAAAATATGAAGTGAAGATAATTACTTCAAAATTAATATTTCACATTTTTTTGTCTTCTTTAATTTACCACCAATTTGTACCTACAGAAAGCAGTACATATATCAATGAGGCAGTGGGTGAGTGGTGTTACTGAGTTGGGGGTGGTAGACTATGGGGGTGAATAAGGGTCAGTTGCTCGATAGTGGGTAGGAGGGGTATGGTCTTAGACGCGACAGAGATGGGAGTAGATGGGAGTGAGTGAGGAAGAGAAAAATTGCTTCTATTGAAAAGTGGGGGCCTTCGGAGAGTATGGAGAATAGATGGTCGCGTATGTGATTTTCAAACATGAGGGAAACACCTGCAATGAAGAGCGGACAGGTTTGGCCATTCCACCAGGAGGTGTATGACAGTGAGAGGGGCATGGCAGGTAGGGCAGAGCCGGGATGGCAATTTCGCCATTAGGTGCCTGTGGGTGATGCGGGTGTGGCCTAGGTGGAGACAGGCTAGAATTACTTCTTTATGGCAGGACCAGTGGAATGAGGTGGCCCAGTATCCTATTTGTGGTTTGATCCTGTGGAGTTTATTTTGTGTGACCTGGTCCCATCCCCATTGCCATATGGAGCGGAAGTAGGAGCAGAGAGTTGGGAAGAAGTTGGAGGGTTAAATCTTTCCAGGGAGAGAAGTGCGCTTTGGGAATCTGAATAAATGACGAAGGAGCTGGCAGAGTGGGTGCGCACAATGTCGAGGGCCTCCGTAATCGCAAAAAGTTCTGCCAAGAAAATGGAGGCCTCACAGGGCAGGCTAACACCTTGGGAAAGTGGCTGGGACAGAATCACCTCTGAGGAGGCTACACCAACCTCCAAGCAGGATCCATCTCTATAAATGGTGATTGCGTCCAGGTGTTGGGTTGCATGTTCATGGAAGAGTGACCTGTATACCATGGCGCTCATGGCATTCTTCAGTAGGACACACAGGTCCCTGCAGAAATTGATAAGGGTGAGGAGCCAGTGGGGTAGATGCTGTATGAAATGGGAATAACTGAGGGGGTGGGCATGTTGAAAACGTCATGGGAAGAGCGAACCACTTCAGTGAAGTGCCAGCTCTGTCCATGGGGTGGTAGTTCAGAAACTGCCATGCCCGGAAGCGAATAAGAAGGCCTCTGTGCATGGAGGTATGTCCTCACGAGGAGTAGACCCCGTCGGAGGGCAAGAGGGAGATAATTGCGGTCCACTTGGAGGCTGGGGAGGAGTGGAAAGCATCGGTGGCAAGGAAGAGGCCTCTATTAAGAACTGGGTCCAAGATACAGAGGCAAGTATTGGAGGCTGAACTGTAAACTACACTGCCATAGTCCAGCTTCGACTGTACCATGGAAGTGTAAAGGCGAAGAAGAGAGCGTTGATCTACACCCCATGTGGTGTGGGAGAGGTGATCTGGGAGAGTGAGGGGACATTGAAGGGATTGCTTCAGGTGCTTGAGATGGGGAACCCAATTGAGCTGTCAGTCTAGGGTCATGCCCAGAAAATGCGTGGAGGGTACCACCTCAAGAGGATTGCCGTATAATGTGACAGAGGGAAGAGGAAGGGTTGCAAGTGTTCAACTGAAGAGCATACAATTGGACTTGGGGGCAGAGAAGTGGAAACCCACTGACGTTGCCCACCTTTCCACTT
Source organism: Bathynomus jamesi (assembly GCA_023014485.1). Taxonomy (NCBI): domain Eukaryota; kingdom Metazoa; phylum Arthropoda; class Malacostraca; order Isopoda; family Cirolanidae; genus Bathynomus; species Bathynomus jamesi. The sequence goes on along the minus strand of JAJOZX010004521.1, from coordinate 297,447 downwards.
GGTAGATGGTGAGCTGCATTTGCCGTTGAACAATGGATGGCTCTCACCCTGCGAAGTAGATTGCAAGGTCATCCGTGTAGATGGAAGAGTGGATGGTGGGTGGAAGGCATTTTGAGACTGCTTCCCTGTGGGACCCCATCCTCCTGCACGAAGGTGTTGGAGAGGACTAAGCCCACCCGGACTTTAAAGGTTTGGGAGGAAAGGAAGCCCTTAATGAAGGTCAGCATGGCTCTGATGAGGCCTAGATGTCGGAGCTGACTAAGGATCATTGCCCAATGGGTGGTGTCATAGGGGGATCAGTGGTGGAGTGGAATTGTCTGAAGCCGGACTGGGTAGCCAGGAAGAAATGAAGAAATTGCTATTTTCAAGGACAAATGATAACTGCGTATCGACCATTTTTTCAAGGATTTTGCAGGCACATGTCAGGGCGATTGGTCTGTAGTTTGTGGGGTCAAGGGAATCTTTGCTGGGTTTGGGGATAGGGATGACGTGGGCCTCCTTCCACCTGGAGGGGAAGGCACCCTCTATCCATATGTGGTTGTATAGGTCTAGCAGGAAACTTTGTAAGGTAGTGTGGATGTGCTGGATCATGCCAAACAGAATACCATCTGGAGCAGGACAAGGGGATCATTGAGAGGCCAGTGCCACTTTTAGTTCACGCATGGTGAACAACTGGTTGTAGGTGCTGTCTACGGATAGTGGAGAGGGGCTATTGTTAGGGGCGGGTACAGAACCAACTGCAGAGGAAGAAACGGCTGCGAAGATAGAAGCTAGGTGGTTTGCCACCGATTATGGCTCATATAGAAGTCCGTCATTATTCTGGAGGACCGAGGGTCAGGAGGGGACATGTCACCTCTCGACACCCCGTACCTTCTTCCAGATGGTAACCGGTGTAGTGGCGGTGATGCTGGACACAAAGGCATGCCTAGAGGCTCAGGGCACTGTCTTCATTATGCGGCGGGCGATGGCCCTGGCCCGCTGCATCTCCGTGCGATGGATGGGGAGTCGCATCCGGTAGGAATGCTGAGTAGCCTTCTTCTTGGCGCGCATGGCCTCCATGCACTCCAGGGTCCACCAAGGCACCTGTTGGGCAAGGGGTAGGCGGAGGATAGTGGGATGCTAGTGCTTGTGGCCGCAACAACGACGGACTCGACATATGCGATGCACTTGTCAGCGGATGGGCAGTTGTAAGGGTTGTGTATGTAGTCGCAGATGCGGGCCCAATTCGCATTGGTAGTAATCCACCTTTCCAGTACCCGAACGGTCTGGTTGGGCCGATTGAGCATGAGTTGAATGGGGAAAAGGTTACTTTCATAGCCCTCTTGGAGGACTTGCCATGTGAAATTTAGGAGGGCATCAGTTGAAATGAGGGACAGGTCTATACAGGGTGGAGTGCAGGTTGTGGCATGGTAGAATGTAGGAGAGCCATCAAGGTACTCGAAGGAGAGCTGAGTCATGACAGTAATCAGAGTTGGGGGCCATATAGGTGGAATGTGTGTCACCCAACAAGGAATGGCGACTGCTGAAATCACCCAGTAGTAGAAAGGGCCTGGGGAGTTATTGTACGACCTCCACCAGGTCATTGCGGGAGACTTGAGTATGGGGAAGGAGGTAGATTGAGCAGATGGTGTATTGTCTATCCAGGGAAAGCCGGGCAGCAATCACCTGTAACGGGGACTGGATAGAGAGATTGTGGAAGGTTCGAGTGCAAGTAGGAGACGGTGGCAATAGAGGAATATCCAGTAGGGCTGTGCATGGGTCTGGTCCTCAGGATTAGCTCCTGGAAACAGACACACACCGAACAGGAAGTGGCAATCAAGGAGTTAAGGCCTTTATAGTTCGTGAATATTCCTCTGCAGTTCCAGTGTACTATTGTGGTTTTTGGGGGATCCATTAGTTGACGAAGGAGGATGGGTAAAGGTGTAGGACCATAGGTGCTAGGAGGTTGGAGTGTGAAGGGAGATCTGGAGTTCGCGAAGGTGAAGGATGGGTCAGGAGCATGGCTGGCTATCTACCATTCACCAGAGAAGGAATCAGTCGGCCAGTAGATCTCTGCGTAAGTTGTGGGGTCGAGTCGGCCAAGCGAGACTGGAGTCATGGATCACGGTAGTCAGAGGAACGTCATGGGCTGAGAGGGTCAGAAGTGTTTTGGCGGGCTTCTGCATTCGGGCCAGGAGGGGGCACTTCCCAAAGTGGCACCTCACCTCCCCGCCTGCCCGGGGTCTCATGGTGAACCCTGGGTGGCAATAGGGTGTACCTGAAGGACCAGGCAGGTGGGAGGGAGGGTGTGCTCAGGGTGGCTGACAAGGAAGGGGCTGGGGATGTTGGGGGACTGGTACTATGGGTGTGGAAGGAGGTGAACCAGAGTGGTTTCATGGAGGAGTGGAAAAAATGGCACCAGGAGACACGGGCAGATCCATGAGACATGGGTGCGGCCGAGCTCCCCTCGACCACACCTTGTAGCTGTGCCAAGGCCGCATCCACTGGATCTTGGGGGGAAAGGATGTTGTTCAATTTGAGTCTCATCATGGGGGGTGGGTCATGTAATTTGGCAACTATTGTCAGAGTCTGTGGGGGTAGAGTGGTGGGACTTCCGCGGTAGGGAAATATGGTCCTTGGAGATGAAGTTGGTAGTGTGAGGGTCCGAGCCATCATCTTAGTTCTAGGGGAAGAGGGAGACACGTTGAAAGGCTGAAGGGTCTGGTGACTCGCTCCGACATCTATGCCTTGTCAGCTTGCTCCAGGTGGTAGGTTCGGGCGTGTGCAGAGAGTACTGGAAGAAAAGGCATTCACAGGATGAAGAGGGGTGTGCGCCTTCACAGTTGAGCATTTGGGTGTGTTGGGGCACCTGTCAGGGTGAGCAAATGTCCACAATGGACACACAGTTGATGCCGCTGCCGACAAATGGAACTAACATGTCCAAACTGGTTGCATTTAAAGCAATGGGTCGGGTCTAGTATGTATAGGTGGACAGAAAACTCGCATGACACACACACACACACACACACACACACACACACACACACACAGTCTCCCATACCCCATACAATGTGGCTGGGAGGGACTAAGGTATTGAAAATAAGGAACAGATGTGGGGTGGGGTAGGGGGGTGCCTCCCTGTCAGGATGTGAAGTGATAAATCTTAGTGACTCCCTGGGGTGCGAGGTCCTCCAGGAGCTCATTTACTGTGATTGACAATAGGCAGGTGGCATAAATAGTGCCCTGACTCTGGTTCCAGTGAGGGTGTGGGGAAACGGACACTGAGCATCCAAGGACCTCAGTGAGGGAGAGTAGAGCTTTTGTCTCTGTAGCTGAGCATGATTTTATGAGGAGGGAGCCATCCCTCTGTGGGCGTACATCATAGCGGCTGGAGTTGCTGTGGGTTTGGATCGCCTGGAATGTCCATTCAGAGTTGGTTGGAAGGGACCCAGAGGTAGGCTGGATCACCAGGAATTTGTGGATACTTGGAAGGGAGAGGGAGGCTGTAGCATCAAAGTGGAGTGGGATATCCAATGGTTGATAGGATGGTCATGAATGCCAGCTTCCCCATCCGCCACGGGGCTCTCTCCATGGAGAGGTGGACTGATGGCGGGTGAGGGGGGCATATGGGGAGAGCAAGAAGCCGGGTTTTGGAGGCAAGTCCTGGGTGGAACTTGACTTGCCCAAAGGCAGCTGGGGCAATACCCATGCTCCAGAGTGTATGTCCAAGGGCATATTCAAGAGACAGACTGGGGTCAGCAATGGAAAAGGAGATTGCAAGCATTTTGCTTCCACAGGGGGGGTCAACCCCATCAGGATTTGGTCTTCCAGTGGTAGAGGACTCGAGGGCCTGGTTGCCCACCACCCGAGTGTTGAGAGTAGTAGTAGTCCGAGAATGAGAAGCAGTAGTCATAAGCTGAGGGGGAGAAGTAGCCATAGGAAACAAAAAGAAAACTTCATCCTCTGCATGCATTCAGCCACCACCAACTCCATCAAGGAAGGGCAAATCATGGGCACACTCAGTCCCACCACCAATAGATGTCACACAGGGGAGATGGTACACCCGTACCCAGTCCCTGTGCCTAAAAGGCAGCCACTCTCATTCAACGCGCGGTGAAAGGTGGCAGAGACAGGGCTTGGGTTTGGTTGAAAAGTAACAAGGGTGTAATGTAGGGCAACCACCTCCCACACCCAAAGGCCTAGGAAGGGGTCAAATGAAGGTCCAAAACAATGCAAAAAAAAAGAAAGAAAGAAGCCAGAAAGAATGGGTGAAAGGAGGAAGAAATAGAAGCAGGAGATCAACCAGGTCCCCAAACGGGTCCAATGGTCCACAAGGGCAGAGAAAGCCCTTCCACCAAAGATGCATTCCCACATTTGCCACAGAGGGATGCGCCCTATCGCTCCGGACAAAGCAAAGGGATTATTTCACATTTATAACTAATGTTTGAATAAAATTAAAAAATACTTAGGACTAATTATAACCAGTTAGTACTTAGCTTTTTGCTTTGTTGCTCAGAAGTTCAGGTAACACTTTATAATCATTCCTTCACAAACACCTTCATTTGAATAAACCAATCTATGACCAGTCTTAATTCAATCACATTATTTTTATGACTAGGTGAACATGACTTCTCTATTCAATGGGTCTATTGCTCTTCAATGAATGGTAATACAATCATAAATGACTGTTCCTCTTTATTTTTACATGTAATTTCTACAGTCAAAATTATAATTTTAACTGTGTGTGTGATCCATTTGCTGTCCAAATCATGCCTTAGGTAAACTGTAACTCTCCCTATGTGATCCAATCACTTGCCAAAACATAACTCCACTTTTTAAAAAACTCTATCCAAATCTTATAATCTCTTTAGTCTTCTTTTTCTTTATATAGTCTCAAGCAGCAAACTTCTAGAAGGAAACAAAACATAGTCAGCAACCATAGACTAGTTACCAGTAGGAGCTCCTAGTACTGACATACTACATTGTTGTTATTATTTTCTTTTATTTACATTCTTTGGTTTTAATCTGGCAATGACTTATTTACATAGTCCACTAATTTTATAGCAAGTACAATACTGCTGTATTTTAAGTTAGCTTCATTTTTATTTATACTAGGAACCATTATGTACTTTATTGATCTTAGTTCTATTAATTATTCAGGAACATAACAGGTCTCTCTACACCAGAAGGAACAGATATTAAAATTTTATTTGAGACTGTGTAACAAATGAATAGTAAAACAAAAGAATTAAAGAAAGTCTAAGTTTGCAGAGTTAGACAGTTTTTTTCAAGTGGTTCAAACAGTATCACAGTGAGGGTAAACCACTTTCTGGACCGCTTATTATGAAGAAAGCCAAGCAGTTTTATGACCTTCTGGAAATTGATGAACCCTATGTATTCCCTGTTGGGTGGCTTAATCAGTTTAAGGATAGACATGTTATTTCACGAGCTTGCCATTGCAGGAGAAGGGTTCTGCTGACTCTGAGTGTGTTACCAACTGTGATGACATTTTTTAAAAACTAATTCAAGAATGTAACCAACCTTAATGCAAAACAAATATTCAATGCAGATGAGACTGCACTATTTTGGCAGTGTTTGTGGTGTTTTTGTGTTCGAGTATATTTATTAAAGTAAATATTATTTTCATAGATTCAGTAGCAATTCTTTTTATTATGTGCATTACAATTGCCATTTTTTCAGTCCCCTGAAAAACCTATTAATCCAAAAAAATGCTTGGTCCAGACCCCTTTTGGTATAATGGGATTTTGCTCTACTCCCAACTTAAAATTAACCAATTATTGTAAATTTATATGGTTATCAGAGGTATCACTTCATGTAACATTCCTAACTAAATCAACCTTGTAAGAAAACCATTCTAACCCTTAATTTTCACAGTGGGACCCAAATACAAGCAAATAGAAAAGTTCTCCTAAGAAATTATTTTAAAAATTAAATTTATAAATGACTGAAAAGGTAAAATACAAATTCACTTTGTCATCACATATAATATCAATATACTTTGTTTTTCAAATTCAAAGCATCTTCAAGATATAAGATTTTAGTAAGTTGTTAAAAATCAACAAATATATGCAAACCATATAATTCCTGTTTCTTTATGTGGTAGTGACATCTTATTAATGTAGCATGCACTGTAAATCTGAAACCTCATTTTATATTTGCTTTTATACAACTTTTGAGGTATTTCTGTGTATAGACTGCAGACTATCTACCTTTCTCATGCTAACTTATTGTGAAAAAGGGATACTGCAAAATAATGATTAAATACATTTCATACACAACTCTCTACCAACTTTTTCACACACAGTAGCTAGACAATATATAGTGCCCCTCACTACTGTGGTGGAGAATAACTACAAGAACTAGACAGATAACTATTATGACGACTTACTTTAGCAAAGGTGTACTCAAGCAAAACAACACATATTTACCCAAACATTGAATTTATTATCAGTGAAATCTGTTTCTTCTCTACCAGAAAGAACTATCATCCATTCATCTTTGATCCAATCACTCTGAATATTTCCTTTTCATCACATTCAATACATATTTCCTATATAAATTTATTTCTACTTTTAAGAAAACTGCCTTATAATCTATTGATACTTTAAAAATGAGTTCATCAATTTAATGCTTTCATAAATGTATTAATAAATAAAATACCAACCTTACTGAAAATCTCTATTCATCAAAAGAATCAAATGAACTTCAAAATTGTCATATTTTATTTTTCTTATAGCACAAGTGGCAAACCCACTTACATTATGTAAGAAAAAATTTTCCATAACTATTTCTTACCTCCCATTCATCACAGATAATTCCATGGCCAACTGTATCTGCTTTGCAATAATTTGCTTCATAGGAATCAACTTCTTCTTTAATATCAACTTCATCTTTAATATCAACTTCATCTTTAATGTTCCAATAAAATTCTCTCGGATCACACTCACTTTCATCTTTTTTCAGTTTGAAACTCATGACATCAAATGAGTGATGGAAAAAATTTCTTTAACAAGTCTCTCTCTTCAGTCAACAGTTCATTATACTGATGGACATGAAATATTCTCTTGAAAATAATAAAACACTCCCTATATAGAGTGAATGTTTTAATCCTTGGGGCTTTGGCCTATACTGATAAAATCATGATAAATTTTACAGAGAACAAAATTTTCAAATTAGAAAGCTCTTATTTTGCTTTTATTGTTTCTTTCAAAGTAGTACTATATAACTGAACTAATTTAGGAAGCGTTTTAACACATGAAGACAAAGTTCTGCGCAAAGCTAACAGCACCAAATCTATTATAAAAATAAAAATGGGATTTGCAACATTAAGACAGAAAAAGAGGCTATTTCATGTTATAACCAATAAATCTAACCTATAGTTTACTCTTTAAAGCCAATAGTCATGGCTGAGGTTTTAATTACCATTTTAATTTTCAAACATGAAATAAAAAACTTTTAGTTATCTCAAAAGGAATGAAAAACAGTATCCAGAATCTGTAAAATATGATACCCAAACTTTTAAAATTCTGAAAGCTCATACTTCCAAGTAATATTTAAAATACAGGGTGTCCATAAATTATTCACCCCATTATAAGCCTTAATAAATTCGTTATTATAGGAGCTATCTTAAAATGGTTTGCGGCAATTAATAACAAGAAATTTTTGTTTTAATTCAGTAAACCTCCACGTGAGCCCCATTGGTAGCACGCAGAACATCAAGGCGATATATGATTTCGTTCCAAACATTAAGAAGCATGTCTTGCATGATGGAAGCTAATGTCTCTTCAATCTGGTGTCTTAATTCTGTGATGTTATTAACCTTCTTTGCATACACTCTGTCCTTTGTGTAGCCCCATAAAAAGAAATCCAGGGGCATGATATCCGGGGAACTAGGAGGCCATGGAATAGGGCCATCTTGCCCAATCCAATGAGAAGGGAACTTTTCATTGAGGAACCTCCGCACTTCTAATCCCCAGTGTGGCAGTGCCCCATCTTGCTGAAAGAACACACAGGGCTGCATATCCTCAAGCTGAAGTGCAGCATACCATTCAAGCATATCTATGTAATTTGTAGCCTTCACATGGAAGAAAAATGGTCCAATCACACAGTTATGGGAGAGAGCACACCAAATGTTTATCTTGGGAATGTTGCGTTCATGTTCAATAAATTCATGTGGATTTTCTGATCCCCATATATGGCAATTGTGTCTGTTGACTTTACCAGACAGATGGACTGTCACTCCATCACTGAAAACGACATTGTTCAAAAAATGCTCATCTTCATCAATACAGTCAAGAATGTCAATAGCAAACTGTACCCGTTTGGGTTTGTCATTTAGTAGAAGTTTCTGCAAGGTTTGCAATTTGTAGGCATAAAGTTTCAACCTTTTGTGAACCACTTTATGCGCTGCTGAATGCGGTATTTGCAGTTCTCGGCTTGCTCGTCGGATGGATTTTGTATCTTTAGACACACCAGGCCTTCCAGCTCCTTTCTGATGTAGCACACTGCCAGTTTCTTGAAATTGTTTCAGCCATCGCTTGAGTGATTGCTTTGTTGGTGGAGTTTTCTGATATTCCTCCTGAAAATGTCTCTGTACAGTAACTGGAGACTTGGTTTCCCACATCCACAGCACACACATTGCTTTCTCCTTCACTGTCACCATTGTGCCCCTAGTGGATGTTCTGTGAAATAAAGAAAAAAATTCTTGAGTTGTGTTATTAATTGCCACAAACCATTTTAAGATAGCTCCTATAATAACGAATTTATTAAGGCTTATAATGGGGGTGAATAATTTATGGACACCCTGTATAATGCTTGTAAATATGTGAAAGTGTACAAAAAAATTTATACCTGAATTATGAAACTATATACGTGTATCTGGAGTTTTAAGTTGTCAGTTATAATGACAATGATGCTCATGTATAAGGGTTGGGCAGGTCACCAAAGAAAAATTTAAATGAAGACTGTGTAATGCTTAGTCTTATAATATTCATATGTACACAAATAAAAATGGGATAGAACAATCAAAGTTCAAATTTTGAGAAAACTTGCAACACAAACACTACATAAAAATAAAAATGCATGCCAAGTATGAGACAGACTATATGACGCGTTCGGTGGCGAAGGGGCGAACGCAACATTTTCGAATTATGCCACAAAATGCAGTTAAAGTTTGTAAACTTTAAACCTTTGTATTTTTCCAGTTTATTGAAATGTTGTATGAATTTGAACACATATTTGAGTAAAATATTGTTGTGTAATATGTCGATATAATAAAATGCCAAGAAATTTTACAATATTATTTATTGATAGCTTCTGATGTTAACTGGTGTAATCCATTATTTGGTCCTCTTCATCGAATGTTGTATTACCTGCTTCAACTGTTTCGGTTTCTTCCAGTTCCTTTAACAATCTTGTATAATAGTTCACTGCAGTTGCAGGCATTAGGTCTGATAATTCTTTGAGATCTTTTATTTTTTCCTTAGTTATTGGCAGCAATTGGGAATACTTTGGTTGCAGTTTCTGCTGGGCTAGATTGAATAAACTGACACTGTAGGATTTTTTCCCTTTCTGCAGTCTGACGGGATGGCTATTATCTGGGGTTGTGCGGTATGCAGTAGATATTACGTAGCCTTCTTTGTGTTGAAAGTCAAATATTAACTTTCTTGCATCTGTAAATTTAGTAGTTGTTGATTTCCTAATGACAATGCACATTTTTAGGATGTCAAAATCGAGAAAATCAGCCTGTTTCATTTCTACAACTAGGAAGTGCTGCGAAACAGCTGTAGTTATGGCCGTAACAATCTTTTTTGGTGTAAATAATATTGCTGTAATTATTTTTTATATTTTGTTCAATTTGGCCAAATTGAGCATCACAGGGCATTGTCGAGTGACCAGAAAGTAGATAGATGTGTTCAATGTGAAGCAATGATGCGGAGTGAATTTCTCTGAGATACATTAAAACCTAAATTTTACCGTGAAAGAGTGCAGACTAACATCTAATTTTTTGCATAGGTAAAGAAAGCAAAGGTTTTAAAGGATAATTATACAACAAAAAACTCATTTTTCGAATTTTGTGGTGTTCACCCCTTCTCCACCGAACGTGTCATATGCTGTAGATCCAGTGAACTTCAGAATACTAAGGCTACAAGCCAGGGCAGAAAGTGCTCTTTTTAAAAAATTTAAAAAATGGAGAAAAATGGAGAAAAATAGTTAAAGTTTGTCAACTTGCAAAATGCCATAACTTTTTGAACTTTTGAACCAATAATGATACTTTGATTGATTTTGACCATACATACAAGTCCACAATCTGCTCCCTGACTCACGCATGGGATAGGGGAAGGGTAGGGGAATATAGTGGTATAAATAACTCAATTCTGGCCCCACTAGTGTTTGGCAGGTTGTGCTCTGGAGCCTCTCAAATATGAAATAAATTTCAAAAAATAAATATAAACAATAATAATCATTGGTCCGCAATCGATATGGACCGTGACTTGATGGATACCGTAATGAAATTGACTGGATTCTTTGGATCTGATATATTTGCATGTCCGTTATAAAAAGATATATAATGTAACATATTTGTGGATAGTAGTCTATTATGACTTGCTCCTCTGGACCGAGAGATTCTATCTTTAGTTTTAAACCGATAATTAATTATTTTTAAATTGATAATTATTTAGTTTCGTAAAAATTGGTCGTTGCCAATTTACCGGCAGTTTTTAAATAAGTTTCTTATGTTCTTGTGGTTCGGAACCCACGTAAAATTGTAGGTCCCCTCCGCCACCACGGAGGACATACACAATACACAATTACGAACACAGTTAGGTAGACCAGCCATGAGTGGATCCTAGGGTCTTTGTTGGTCTGAAACATTATAACATTATTATAACAATTTAAGCAACCTGTAAGCAACAGAAAACCAAGCATGTACAACAAGCAAATCTTGAGTTAAATACAGTAACTAGTTACAAATAATGCTAAACAATCCACAGGATGAGTCAAAAGTCCAGAAACATAGGAAGGATAGGAAACTTTTATTTCAAAAAGAGATGTTACAAGTAATGTTATTAGATGGGCTCTATATGTTCTCCTTTCACTTCCAGACATTTCTGGACTGTTTACCCACTCAACCTGGACTTTTTCCAGGACATTGGGCTGGATTGCAGCACAGGCTTCTCCAATGCGCTGCTTCAAGTGCACTGTGTCCCTGATCTTCAGACCATACACAGTGGGTTTCAGGAGTCCCTAGAAGTAAAAGTTCAGCAGTGTCAGGTTGGAGGACCAGGGAGGCCACTCTACTGGACCATGATGACCAAGCCAACACCCTGAAAATTGTAATAATTTCCAATTATTTCCTATGTTTCTGGACTTTTGACTCACCCTGTATATCCAATTATCCTAATGAGTGACTAAAATGACAGAATTAGGTTAAATGCAAGTGAAAGGTACTCAGGCAGGCATTGTGAGCTGGAGCAATAATTAAAAACTCTGGTGTCTAATCTTCACCTAGCTAAATTACTGTTCAACAAAGTTTTTCTCCTTTTGATAAATGTGGTTGATTCTTGTTCTTTTTATGCTGATTGCAAATATGAAAACAGATATTTTCTGTCACTCACAGTTTTTGAGGGATTTGCAATTCAAAACTCTTTGAGATTGAGACAGCATTCCTCAGTTCGCATCATAATACAAGATTTATTGTTAGTCATTTATTTTGTATAAAATCTTTATATTATGCATATTATTTATATTTACATGTTTATATATAAGATGTAAAGGGTAAGTCAAAAGTCAGGAAACATAAGAACCATTTTTTAATGCAAATACCAGGTTGTAACAAATTCTGCTCAACTAGAAAATGGATGATAGATAATAGAATAACCTCAAGATAATGTGAAATAGTTTTAGAAATGTTGCAAAATACATGCAGTGACAGGTTCGCACAGGTTTTATCACAAAACAGAATGATACAGAATGACTTAGGCTAGTGTAGGATTAGGCTAATGAATATTTTCTCTGGTATTTTTCATACAGTTATACCACCACATCTATGATATTACAGTAATTGAAAAAACATGGAGCCCACGAAAGAGTATATTCAACATGTGATGTTGTATGAGTTCCATCATCACTGGGGATGAAAAATGGGTCCTCTATAACAATATTAAGTGTCAACATCAGTGGCTTAGCCATGAAACAAGCCTGAACCTCAGCCAAGATGTGGACCCCATCCAAAGAAAATTTTGCTCTGCGTTTGGTGAGATATACAAGGAATTATTCATTTTGAACTTCCGCCAGATAACCAAACAGTCACAGCTGAAGTCTACTGCCAACAACTCCAAAGACTGAAGATGGCATTACAAGAAAAATGTCCTGCATTAATTAATCACAAAGGTGTTCTATTCCACTAGGATAACATGCACCCTCACACTGCTCAAATCACCACTGCCCAACTGGAGGCATTTGGTTGAGAAAAAATGCCTCATCCACCTTATTCTCTGGACATCACACTTTCAGACTACCATTTATTCAGAAGTATGCAATACCACCTAGATGGACAAAAGTTGCAATGAAGGGAAGCTATCAAAAACAAAGTGATTGCTATTTTTAACTCAAAACCAAGAGATTTCTTCGAACGTGGCATAAAAAACAACTTTTCTACAGGTGGGAGGTGGTTATAGAAAAAGAAGGGAATTATATTGATTAATTTGTCATTATGTCATTTAATTTTTGTTATGAATAAACTAAAAATTTGAGTAAATTTGTTCTTATAAGTCCTTTAATTTTTGTTCTGGATGAACTAAAAAATCAAGCAGAATATGTATATGTTACAACCAGGTCCGGCGCCAGCCTATTTGGCACCCCCACCCGCCTCGCACTTCATGATTGGGTTTGCCCACAAAGTAATCAAGGTACCATATTGAAGAAACTATTTGCCTTACACTGATCTATTTTAATTTGCTAATACATACATTTATTATAAAATTATAAAATCATTTCACAGTTCAAGAAAGTGTCATGACCAATCAAAACAGCGAGTAAAGCGAGGCATATGTAGTAACAAATCAGAACGCTCAAAAGTGCTAAAATATGCGTGCAAAAAGGACATATCTACTGTTTTTTCCAAGCAAGAAGGGCATATGTCACATAAAAACAGTTATTCGCTTATTGACGACTCCCGGAACTCATATTAAGCCGTAAATAAGCTGAGTCACTTATTGACGACTCCCGTCTGTGCGCGCAGCATTTTTAAATCACTTATTTACGACTCCCGTCCCTAAAGGGTTAAAGGTCGTGATAGTGAAAGTTCTATAATGACCCAATAAGATGAATAAGTTAATTATGCAAATATCAGTCAAGCTAAACTGGTGTACATACGTCGTACAACCTTTCATCATTTGTCTATGCTTCTCATTCCTTCATTATTTTTTTCATGTTGTTCTTACATAATACTATCAGACGTGCACAGGGCAGGAGGCGCTGGCGCCCCCCAGATCTTTGGCGCCCTTAGCATTTACTAATCTCGCCTAATGGAAGCGGCAGCCCTGGTTACAACCTTATATATTTGCATTGAAAAGCATAATTCCTATCAGGGCTGTGGAGTCGGAGTCAGGAGTCGGAGTTGTGGAGTCAGTGTTGGAAGAGCATAGTTGGATAGAGTTGGAATCGGTGCAAATCCTTCAACTATAACCATAGTAGCCTAGGCCTAGGCCTAGCTCAATTTTATGAATAAAATAGATTTAACCTAATGTTTTAATATATAATATAATATATAAATAATAATATATAAATATAAATAATATTATATAAATATAAATAATATATAAATATAAATAATATTATATAAATATAAATAATATATAAATATAGTTGCTTATAATTAATTAATATAATTAATAATAAGGAAATTTAAAAATTTTGTACTAGCAACCCTAAATCTTTTTCAGATTGTTAGATTTCAATTTGATAAGTAGTGATAACAGCGTAATGTCACATCAAAGGTATAAATCTGCTGTTTTTGAATATTTTTCACTCACTGCTGATGGAAAATATTACGTATTACGGATGTTTATAATATAAAAACATCTTATTAATTTGCTAAACCAATAATAATCTTATTTTGTTTAAGCTTCAATCAGTTTGTATTTTGGGATTTATTGTAATTTTTTAGTAAAGAGAAAAAAAAGCTATTAAGGCATAGTTACAGCCACTAAGTAACCTGATGAGTCATGTGGTGGTGACGAAATGCCTTGTTTATGAATCTCCATTGGCCTAATAAAGCTAATCGTAATCAATTTGGCCTTAACATTCCATCGGAGTCAGAGTCGTAATTATACAAGTCAGATTTCTGGAGTCGGAGTCGGCAAATTTTATCACCGACTCCACAGCCCTGATTCCTATGCTTCCAGACTCTTGACTCACCCTGTATATATTCAAGTATTCTGCATATATATATATATATATATATACAGGGTGGGCGGAAAGTAGCTCCCTATTTTGGATTGGTAAAAAAATACGTATATTATCCATTTATTTCAGAAAAAATAATATGAAAAGGTAGGCATACATGGTAGGTTTTCTCTAAAATTCAATTTGGGCTCCAACTCTTTCCACCAGCTTCTGGAGCCGCCTAGGAATGGCATCCACTGACTTTAGCAGGAACTCCGGCGGGATGGAGGACATGACTTCCCGAATTCGGTCCTCCAGTTCTTCCAATGTCCTCGGTTTGGTGCGGTAGACTTCTTCCTTTACCCACCCCCAAAGATCTGATATTTATGCAAGATGGCGCCCCTCCGCACTTCGCTCTTGTTGTCCGTGAGTGGCTGGATGCCCACTTCCCTGGGCGTTGAATGGGTCGTCGTGGTCCACATCAATGGCCAGCCAGGAACCCCGACTTGACACCGTGCGACTTCTTTCTTTGGGGGTGGGTAAAGGAAGAAGTCTACCGCACCAAACCGAGGACATTGGAAGAACTGGAGGACCGAATTCGGGAAGTCATGTCCTCCATCCCGCCGGAGTTCCTGCTAAAGTCAGTGGATGCCATTCCTGGGCGGCTCCAGAAGCTGGTGGAAAGAGTTGGAGCCCACATTGAATTTTAGAGAAAACCTACCATGTATGCCTACCTTTTCATATTATTTCTTCTGAAATAAATGGATAATATACGTATTTTTTTACCAATCCAAAATAGGGAGCTACTTTCCGGCCACCCTGTATATATATCTTGGACATTCCTGGGTGGAGCAAATTTGACTATTGTGACAAACTGATTGGTGATTGGTAGAAAAATCGTACAAGTCAGTTGAGTCTGCAGCAGCTGCTGCTCATCAAATTAGACAAGCACATACCTGTCAGGACATTCACATCATTTGTCATATGCATAACTCCAGATTCCTCGGATCTTGGGAGCATTGCTCCAGTAAATTTGACCATGAGAAAAAGTAAATTTGGGTTTGGGTTTTGTTCATCCGCTAGACGTTATGCAATTTTTTTGCGTATACATTCTTGTACAAACCAATTTTTTTAAATTACAAATTTAGTTATTTTAAGTTTAGTTGGTAATTCCATATTTAACAATTATTTTTATTTTTTGTTAAGCTTCAATGTTTTGATAATTAAAATTTTATTAAAACGTATATTTTTTTAATATAAAATGATCAGGATTGGACTATGTTCCATTGATCTCAGCCAGGTTTGATAAATTGGCCAGATAATTACTTGTGCGGTTTTAAGTAATCCACCATGACTCTAGAATTGAAAAGTTTAGTTAAGTTTAAACTTACTTTTACTTACTTTAACTTACCTACTTTTACTTACTCTTCCTTACTTTTACTAAGTTTAAAGCACTTACTTTCATTGTACTATATTTACTTACTTTTACTCACTTTTACCATACTATATTTACTAACTTTTACTTATTTTGTATTTTTTCAGGTAGTCAATAATAATCAATAATGGATCCTAATATTGATGAAGTTGGAGAGAAAAGTGAGGGTGTTAAAAGGGGTTACTTTTGTGGTCAATGCAAGAACAAATATTCAAAGAAGCAAAACTGGGAGGAACATTTTAATTCCAAAAAAAAATATTTGTTACAATACAAGAGGTCCCAGAGTTTGGGCTCACAGCTTAGATATTGCAGTAAAGAAATACCAGGATGAAGTGCAGCAAAGAGATACGGCAAAGCAGTCATTTAGTTTGTTCACAAAATGTGCTAGTGCTAGACCTCAGAAAAATGAACCAACTTCATCAACTGCTAATCTAGAAAACGAAACTTTTTCACTAGATGTTTCACAGACTGAAGAAAGTGCTTCTCCTCCACTTAAGAAACAAAAGGTAAGTGAGGAATCTGCGCATCAGACTAACAAAACTGCTTTAGAGGAATTTGAAAATTCCCAAATCCAGAAGACATTGAATGCAATTTTGCGCCTAACAAAAAAAACTCACCAAGCTGTTGTGGTTAATAAAGAGAAGAGTCAAAATATGCCTTCAAGTTCAAGTGTTGCATCCAAATCTAATAAAGCAAAAAGCAACAAATTTGACATTTCCATAGCCCATTTAAGCAAGTGTAAATCAATACATTGCTGCTGCAATGAATAAATAAACTTAAGGTGAGTTATAAACTGTACATTATTGTATTATTATGTTTAGCTAAAACAATTTGTAATTGGTATGTCGTCAATTCAAGAGTTTACTATCATTAACCTATCTAGTGGTGTAAGGGAAAAAAAAGTAAATTCAGAGCTGTGCTCCAGTAAATTTTTTCAAATCTGGAGTCATGGTCATGTGTTCGAAGTGCGCATTCATGCTAATCTCTGTCAGTCAGTCTTGGGCATTGCTACCTACCAGTTTAGTGATTAAGGTTATTTAGCTATTCATTTTGTTTTGGTATATGTTTGGTGGAAAAATAGCATTTTTGTGATATTAAAAGTGAGAATATCTTGTAAGTGTGCAAACAGCCCTAACAGTTTTTTTGTGTGTGGAAAATTTACAACAAAATCTCAAAAGCATGGTTTCACTCCTTTAATTAAGAAGGCATATGAACTTTATTTTGGTTGCAAAGTAGGAGATGAAGACAAAATCTGGGCTCCCCATATATGTTGTGTTTCTTGTGCAAGATCTCTGAGGGTGGTTAAAAGGTACTCATTCTTCAATGCCTTTTGCAGTCCCAATGGTATGGAGTGAACAAAGAGATTACTTGACTGATTGCTACTTTTGTTTAATGAAGATAAGTGGACATTCCTCAAAACCTAAACATGCAATTCAATATCCTAATTTACTGTCAGCCGTGCAACCTCTTTCACATTGTGATGATTTGCCAGTACCAAAACCACCAAAGACATGCACTTTAGATGATGAATTTCATAATGAACCTTTGGACAGACAAGATGACATGGATACACAATTTCAACCACCTTCATCGGATGAACCTCATTTAATTTCTCAGTCAAAATTCAAAATTAAATGATCTTGTCAGAGAGTTCAATCCATCTAAAAATTAGGCTAAGCTCTTCAGTTCAAGATTAAAAGGTTAAAATTTCTTACAGCCGAGTTAAGGGGTCATCATACACAGAAAGAGTGACCATTTCAACAAAATTTAGTTCCAGGACAGAAAAATTTTGCCCATCAACCACTAGTAGATCCAGCAAAAGTTTTCATACCTCACCATATCAAACTTGGTTTGATGAAAAATTTTGTAAAAGCCATGAATAGAGATAGATGTGGATTTCTATATCTAAAACAGAAATTCTTAAGAATCAGCAAGATGAAAACCAAAGGCGGCATTTTTCTGGGACCACAGATCATAGAAGTGATGAAAGACTGCATTTGACGAGTCTCTGAATGAGGTTGAAAGAACAGCATGGAAAGCTTTTAAAGAAGCAACTATGAATTTCCTCAGCAGTATCAAATCAGAAAATTGTGTTTCCCTGATGGAGCAAATGCTTAGTGCTTACCAAGAGATGGGGTGTAACATTAGGGTATGTCAAATTTTTCAACTTTCAAATTCCAAATATGAGGGGTGCTAAAAAGTTGCAGCATGACTTAGGAATTCTAAAGATATTTTTGTTAATTTAATATAATTTAGTTTTGCTTGGTAAGAAGCTACATAAAAATAGTGACTTTTTGACTTTTTTGTGGAATTATATAATAATTATATATGCTGTATATAAAATGCACTGCTGTTTTTGCTTATTTCACAGGTTGAAACATATTCATCAGTGTGCTGAAGATTACTTGTCCGTCAGTGCTACCATCCTAACCAGTGGGAATTGACCTACAATGGCTTCTAAAAGGAGGACAAGACTGGGGACATTCACACATATGAGCAACCTAATTGGAACTGGTAGAGAGTTGTTGCCCTCTGAACTCCCAACTCTGCGAGACATTCTGAAATATGGGCTACTGCTAAGAGAACAAAGTGGTGAGGATATGAGAAACTACCCAGCAGCCAGTCTTGCAAAGGACATTTACCCTAGTGCTTGAAAAGTGGGAATGATCAAACAGTTCTTTTGTAGCCCCCGTTGTAAATTCACGAGTCACAATCTTAAACAAGATCCAAGAGAGCTGGGAGCAGGCCAAAAACATATCTCTTGGGAGAGGAAAGCTACATGTCAAAGAGACTTTCATTGCAAAACTTGACAAGCTTTTTGACATCCTCAGTTGCAAGTGTAAAATTGTTCTCTGCTCTGAATTTGGCTGCCTTGCAGATGCTGGTTGCAAAAACGAAACTCACATTAACTGTACATGCCCTAGGGAGATGAAGATCCCTGTGAAGGAACTTGCTTTCATTAAAGGTCAGAGAGACAAGTCTAGTTCTATTGGACCACATCAGATTGGCTTGCCAGATCAACCTGAGCACAACAGACAAGTCAAAAAGCAGAAATGGCAAGAAGACGAAAGAAGAAGGCTTGCTGAATATAAGCAGACAAGTAAGCAGGATGTTTCAATGCCATCAAATGAAATAATTTTCTCTGATGATGAAAATGAAGAACAAATAGCTGATGCTCAAGATGGAAAGGATGGAAGTTATGAAGTGACATTAGAAATACCAAGCACATCTTCAACTTCCAATAAAAAGCCAGAGTACAACACATTAGAAATACCTAATGTTGCTATGCATAGCATCAGATATGGTGTTGGCCTGCGTGCCACAGCTGCCATCACCACTGCTGCCTTTATGGATGCTGGCTTGATCACTGAAGAAGACAAGAGACTTGTAGTTGATCACAATAAAGTCAAGAGGGCCCAAGAAAAAGTTATGAGATTCCTGGATCAGGAATTTGATGATCTTTGTAAGAAGGGTGAAATTGACTGCATCTTCTTTGACGGCCATCAAGATACAACTAAAGTTATGCTGAAAGCAGACAATTCAGATCGTCAGTTCCCCAGCATCATCAAAGAAGAGCATTATTCTGTGTGCAGTGAGCCAGGCGGAAGATATCTCTACCACTTCACTCCTGAGAAAGGCTCAACGAGAAAAAAACCTGCTGAAGTTATTGCTTCATGAAGAAGAAGGGCATTGATAAAAGCCTGCAGGCCATTGGAGGTGATTCTACAAATGTTAACACTGGCTGGGAGGGTGGTTCCATGCATTGGGTAGAGGTCAAGCTTTGCCGTAAGCCGATCTGGTTGGTTTGTGCCATCCACACTAACGAGTTACCCCTGCGACACTTGATCACAGCACTGGATGGGAAGACCTTGTCTAACAACAAGTGGACAGGTAACATTGGCAAGATGCTAGACACTGCAACCGAACTTGAAATTGATCCTTCATTCACAAAACTCTCAATTGGAGAGCCTCTTACTTCACTGAGTGACAATGTCGTAAAGGATCTCTCTACTGATCAAGCATACGGGTATAGGATCACACAGGCCATAAGGACAGGAGAACTTACCACAGATCTGGCCCTTCTTGAAATTGGTCCAGTGAGCCATTCAAGGTGGTTGACAACAGCAAACAGGCTTTGTCGCATATGGGTTTCAAAACATGGCCTTAAAGGCAAAACCCTCAACAACTTAAGACTGATAGTGGAATACATTGTTGGTATGTACTACCCCTGTTGGTTCAACATCAAAGTAAAACACTCTTGGGTGGAAGGCCCATGCCACATCTTGTTTCAGCTGCAGCTAGTTAGGCTGTAGTGGATGCTGTTTTGCCAACCATCAAGCGCTCAGCATGGTATACATTCAGCGAAATGATAATCCAGACACTCTTGTGCTCAGATGACAGTGAGGAGAGGAGAGCTGGTGTCCAAAAGATTGTTGACATGAGGGGTGGAGATGATGACACACTTGGAGATCTTTCTGTACGTCCCAGGAAGACACCTTCCATCAACCTCAATGCTTCTTCCGTGTTGGAGCTGACAGACTGGTCTGATGGGGTATTTGAACCTCCTTTGACATGTAAACTGACTACAGCGGAAGTAAAGAAGTTCTTTGACAAGCCTATGCAAGTTCCACAGTGGCCCTGTCATTCTCAGTCAATAGAGAGGTGTGTGAAACAAGTCACAGAGGCAGCAGGCAGGGTATATACACATGAGAAACGTGAGGGCTATATCAGAGGCCAAGAAGCAAGTTAGCGGCTGATGTCCAAGAATGAATCAAAGCAAGACTTGATGAAACTTGTTGTTTAAATATTTTTTTTTACTGATGTCATTACTTTCTAATGTTGTTTTATGATTACAAGGATATGTTTTATGATTACAAGGATATGTTTTATGATTACAAGGATATGTTTTATGATTACTAGGATATGTTTTATGCAGAGAAACTAAAATTTTTCTAGCATTACCTGACATTTTGAGAAGCTAAAATTAATAAATGTTGTTTTCTGAGAGCAATTTGTGTGCTTTTTAATCAAACATAGATTTACCAAGCTAAGTGTTGAGCAATCACAAAAATAATAGCAGATTTGAATTCTTCACATCCAAAAACATATTTTTAAAACCCCTCAGTAAAGGAATTAGCAAAAATTAATTTTCACCTCCCAAATTGACACACCCTAGTGTAACATGTCTTTGAAAATGCTTCCTGCACTCCCACCTGGACTTTTTCCCATCAAACCTGGGCACTGTCAACAATGAGCATGGTGAAAGATTTCATTGGGATATATCAACCATGGAAAAGCAGCACCAAGGAAGATATAGCCCCAGTATGTTGCCTGACTACTGTTGGACACTTATAAGAGAAGCCCCTAGTACTAGTTATAAGCAAATATCAGCTGCAAAAACATTTTAGGTAGGGTACTCTTCGTTTGTATATGATTAAATATACCAAAAAAGTAAGAAAATCTGTCAGTTTTCATTTGCATTTCCTTCAAAATTGGTTGGTGATAGAAAAATTCTGTTTTCAAATTCAAATTTGTAATTAGTGTAAACAAGTATAATGGAATCACAAATTCATTCAAAGGAGGAAAACGTTTATTTTGTTGTTCAGCATTATATTACCTTCACCTCTTCACAAAGTCCAAATAATTGTTATTTTCCACATGATGATGATATTTGCTGGATAAGAAAGAAGGGTATAATTTATGCCATGTCAAGGTCAAATATCCAGCCTGGCATTAAAACTGTTTACTCTTTCCAACCAAATGAAATCAAACTAGTGGAGCCCTGAGATGAACTTACAATAATGCCTGGACTTCTCAGTTTGTGTACATATTGCATAATTATATGATACAGCTGTCTGTAAATACAAAACGGCAAATGTTCATGTTAAATGATGTCTTTTTGGAAGTTTTGTTCAACTGTACTTATGTTTGGAAAAAATAGTTATTTTTTTATGCAGAAAGGAGGGGCCAAGGGAAAATACCTGCAAAACAACCCCCCTAAAAAGCAGAGCCAAAATCAAGGTCCAGGGTTTTGAAGATGCCTGAACACTGCATTTAGAAGATTGGCAGTCATAGACAGGAGGAAAGATGGCTTGAGGAAGATTGTCCCAGAGTTCACCAGTTGAGTGGATGAAAGATTGAAAATACCAATTCACCCTTGCATTAGACAACTGGACACAAAAGGAATGAGAATATGTTGAAAGTCTAGTACTACATGCTCTCCTTAAAGGAGGAAGCATGGCCTTAGACAATTCAGAAGAGCAGTGTCCATTATAATAGCAGTAGTAAAGAAAGAGAGAGGCAACATTGCAGTGAAGAAAGAGGGATTGAAGACAGTTATTAAGAGGTGGGAAATTGACGAGATGAAAAGCCTTTGATTCCACCCAGTCAAGTAGGGCTGTGTCGGTTGAGCCACTCCACACACAAAAAGAATACTCCATACAGGGGCAGAGAAGACCCTTATACAGAGACAGCAACTGAGTGGAGTTGAAGAAACTGCAGAGACTACAGCACACCAAACCTCCTAGAAGCTGTCTTGGAAAGACAGTACTGTATACATGATCTTTCCAGGAACAGTCATGAGAAAAGGAAACTCCAAAAGTGTGAACAGAAGAGGAAGGATTGAGTTGTGTATTGTTGAAGGTAAGGGAATAGTTGTGTGGAAGATTGTGACAAATAAGCAGATGGAAGAATTGAGTTTTTGAGGTATTGAAAGCCACAAGGTTTTCTTTGCCCCAATCACAGATGGCAGAAAGATCAGAGGACAGGTGTAATTATAGCTGTCCTACTGAAACCATGGAGTGACTGTTGAGAAGGATGCTTTGTAAAGGAGGTGGAGAAGTCAAGAGTAGAATCATTAGCATAGGATTGGATATGACAGGAAGTAAACCTTAATAGATCATTGAGAAATAAAAGAAAGAGAGTGGGTGACAGGACAGAACCCTGAGGAACACTACTGTTAATAGCTTTAGGAGGACAGTGGCCATCTACAACCACAGCTAAAGATCAGCCAGAAAAGAAATTAGAGAGGAAGGCACAGAGAGAGAGAATGATAGAAGTGGAAGGAGGGCAGTTTGGAAATTAAAGATTTGAGCCAGACTAGCATTATTTCAATCTAAAAACACTACCTTTCGATGCTAAAACAGTTCTCTCTCTTTTTCCACTGATGGATCTTTATTGCTATTTCTAGCAAGCTTTATCTTACTTTGTCTTTTACTCTTCCAAATCAAACTATTTTACACATTTCTTAATTACCCATAGTTACCCAAGTTCACAAGGTTACTACTGCTTTTAAATTCACTGACTGTCCTCCTCTTGTTTTATTATTTTAGCTTTTTCCCAATTCCACCACAAAATTTTCTGAATCTTGTCATTCTTAATAATTCTGAAAGGAATATACCTACAATGTATATCCTCTAAAATTTCTTTGAACTAACATCACATCTCAATAGCATTTTTATTGGCAAATTCATTATCCAACTTTACTGAGCTAAACAACTCCGTCAACTTACTATAGGGTCATTCCAGCTCAATTGGTACAGGGGTGGTCGGTAGGGTGTGACCGTTGCCCTCCAAAAATCAAAAAATGGTCCTACAATGTTGTTCAAAGTTTTAGTGTTGTGTATTTATCTAGGAAACACCCATGTAAATTTTCTTGGAGATTGGTGCATGTTTGAGCTAGCACTGTCGTACCAGCAAGTATTGCTATTTCAGCTTATGAACTTCATAAATAAGTGTGAAAATAGCACATTTTATCAGATTTTCATTTCCGGGTCTGGAACGCTGACCCACAAATTTTCCACGTATTATTTTATTGCATTTAATTTTAATGATGCTCTTTTCTTTTCCCTTGACAGTGATTTGATGTTGTGAATAGAGAATTTAATCATGGATACACGGCAAGATGAGGAGTATGTCAGAATGTTATTGGGCACCGTACCCCGAGAAGAAGAAAAGGAAATAAAGGGCTGCAAACTGCCAACTAATAGGCAGGTCTTACTATGTCTATTAGCAAACCTTCGGGATATGCATTGGGACCAGGCTTTATCTGCCACCATTGACAATGTGCTTTTGCATTACCAGAAGGCGAATGTCCTGACCATTACAGGCAGGAACAATATTGGCAGAGTGATTAAAACTTACTATGACAAAGACTACATGATGCTTATGAAAAAATGAGATATAGAAGACGGGCTGATGATCCTGGAATTATGAAGTTTAAATCAGAATTGAGCCTGACGATGAAATTTTATAAGAACACAGTGTTGAAAGACATGGCGGCTGCGAAAAAGGGGAAAACTCAGGCCGAACAAGATGCCATCAATACTGACATACTCTTTATGAAAAGCATGCTAAGTGACAGAGTAGCTACCTACTCTGGGGTAAACAAAGTACTCACAGAAAAGGTTCAGAAGCGACAGAAAAGGCAGATGCGAGAAGAGAAGCGACAAGAGAGAGAGCAATGTGATCATGCTGAGAATGTACAGGCTGATATTGATTTACCTATTAGCTCTGATGAGGACGATGACATTGATGAGGCCAGCACTGCTGAACCAAAGAGAAAACATTGGAGAACAGTGAAAGGGGGAGTTTCAATTTTTGTGCCCCATGATATTCTGAAGTCGGCAGAACTTGTTTCATGCAGTGTTCGAAACAACATCTCGCCGACCCAGCTGAGTGCAATTGTGTACTCCCTTGTATCTGCATGTGGTGGAGATACATCAAAGCTGAGTCTAAATGCAAGGATGGCCCACTGATACCGAGCTTCCATCGTGTCAGAAATAAGTTTAAAAATCATGGATGAATGGCAACCATCAGACAAAGTACTGGTGCACTGGGATGGTAAACTTATGGACACGCTGGATTCCAAAGGCACTGATGACCGCCTGCCCATTCTTGTGTCTGGTGTCAATGGCACAAAGCTTCTTGGAGTCCCACCTCATCCGCATTTGACTCAAAAAGCTGGCCTGGTTCAAGGAGACTTGATATCAACAGCAACCAAACAACTTCTGGTCGATTGGGAGTGTGAACAGAATGTCATTGGTATGGTTTTCGACACAACTTCATCCAATACAGGTAAACCTATTTCAAACATCAGCATGAATTTATCACAACATTAATACCAAAATACAGTGAATGATTTAACAGAAATCTGCAAAAAGCACGTGCCTGAAATGGTGGCCTTGAACTACAATTACATTTTTTTTTTCAGGACAAAAAACAGCTGCTTGCATCTCCCTCCAAAAGGAATTAGAGCGTGCCGTATTCTGGTGCGCCTGTCGCAGGCATGTGGGCAAAGTCATCCTAGGTGTTTGCTGGGATTGCTTGAAAGTGGAGGGCTCTTCAAGTCCAAACATAATGGTTTTCCAGAGGTGAGTCATAAGCTTTACAAAATAACAAGGAATATTATTATCTAATGAACAAATTTTGTGGAATTTCTTTTATTAGACTTAAGATATACTAACACCAAGCAAATGATCGATCATATCAATCTTAATACCCCTAAAACAATATTATAGATTCGTACAAAATACAATAATCCCAATAATTGCATTTCTAGGTTCAAGAACCATTTCTCTCAACTGGCGTACAATGAAAAAAAAAAATACTACTACCCCGCAATGCCTGGAGTGTTTGAGGAGCACCAGCAGGAGATGGCTGACTACTTCCGTGAATCTCTAGCCCAACCATTTACACGTGGCGACTACAAGGAGCTGGTAGAGCTTTGTCTGCTGCTTGTAACTAAAGGATCCGAGCCAGTGAACTTCACAATGGTCTACCCTGGCGCACTTCACAAAGCAAGGTGGATGGCTAAACTGCTCTATACCCTCAAGATTGTTCTTTTGTCAGGCCAGATCAAAGAGCAGTTTCCCAAAGCCGAGGTTGTGACTAAAAGTCAAATCAGCAAGTTAGAATGGTTTGCTGTGTTCACAGTCACTGTTTATTGTCCCATGGTGGATTGTTTGCCCTGTTCCAGCAAGTGCGCCACTGAATGACTTGAATTTGGTCGAAACCTTGGCTGAATTTGCCCCATATGATGCCATAATAGTTGACAAAGCACGTGTGGCACTCGGTAGACACACTTGGTACCTAACTGAGGAGTTGGCCCCACTGGCTTTGTTCTCGTCCCAAGTACAAGAAAGGACAAAAGAGGAGATGAGGAAGGCCCTTCTTTGCCATGAAGGCACTGAAGTTACTAAGAGAGTGGGGCTCAATCATGGGGGCTATGGAAAGCCATATCTTCCCCCTGTCCCAGAAAGTGGCACTGCCCTGGTGGACCTAATTGGGCATGACTCAAGCCAGTTCTTCACCATTTTAGGCATGCCCTATCAGTTTCTCCACAGTCCAGCCAGTGAATGGGCGGATCATGACGACTACCTGAACATGAAATGGGTTGTGGACAAGCTTCAGGTCATCAATGAGGCTGCAGAGCATGGTGTAAAACTTTGCCATGACTTTCTTAATGTTGCCAGGGATGAGGAGCACTTTCAAGAAGTCCTTCAAGTAGTTGAAAATGACAGACTCCGCATTCCTAATCATCGCAAACGATCATCTGTTTCTGAACAGAAATCATGGTTTCTTGCTCTAGAGAAATAATACCTTGTGAATATATGATAAAACCCCTTAATGTACCATGAGAGAATAAGAATGATTAACTTTTTTGTGTTAGTGATAACAGCTTTTAATTAAGACAGGCAAATGATTTGTGTTAATATCCCTTATGATGGTTGTGTAATCTCATATATAGGCGCGTATGCCGTATAAGCAAAATCACTATTTTTCAAATTGCTGGTGCTCACTCGAAT
This sequence comes from Bathynomus jamesi, assembly GCA_023014485.1. Lineage (NCBI taxonomy): Eukaryota > Metazoa > Arthropoda > Malacostraca > Isopoda > Cirolanidae > Bathynomus > Bathynomus jamesi. The sequence goes on along the minus strand of JAJOZX010004521.1, from coordinate 270,819 downwards.
ATGCATGAATCTTCAAAAAATTGCATGTGGGTATTTTTTATGTCAATATGCAACACCAAAATTTTGAACAGCATTGTAGGACAAAGTTGGGGCAACTGTCACACCCTAGACTGGTCGGGTGACCATCTCCGATTTTCTTAAAATTTTCAGGGTTGATTCATATACCATTCAATAGCTTAAATCTAAAATTTTAGCTTCCTCAGTCAAAAACTTTTAATTTTATGGTCGCTTAAATGGCCCCCCACCTTCGACAAAAAATGCCCATGTTGGGCTTGATTGGCCAACACCTTCATTTTGAGAGGCCTTGAAAAGTGTCTTCTAGTAGGAGTAGAAGCTTCAAATTTGTCATGCCAATACAACTTCTGGTGGGCTTTTCAATTTTGCAAGCAAAAAGGCTGTGGAACAAATAGTTTCTAAGTTACAAGGGCTTAAATATGGCTCCATTTTGAAGCTTGCATCAATTCCTCCCACTTTTACGATTCTACCATTTTCAAAAGTTTTAGTTCTACATCAATCACAGCTGTTTTAATACTCCTAATAGTCTCTATGGGTTGTAAGTTTATGAGTGAAATAAAAAAATAACCAAAAAAGGATTTTTTTCTATTTTTAAAAATTTCCAAAAATTGATATTTTCACAAAATTTGCAAAATTAACATCAACTTTGGGGTTTAATATAAAGGTGTCCGAAATTAGTCAGGGAGTTGATACTTCTAGTAAAGAAAGATACATGTGTGTAAAAAAACATATTAAGGAATAGATCTCAACTCAACTCCTTCATATAGTTTTGGTGATTCAAAGAAAAGTGCTTTTTGTGAAAAATCTCAAATTTTTGCAAAATTTTTAAATTTTTAAATTTCTATTTATGACATTGAATTGTAATTTTACTTCCATTTTATTACTTAAGTTGATTTACAATTGTAATAATATGTAAATAAGTCTAAAACATACAAGAAATTTAATATGTCTGTCAAAACAACCACTGACTTAAAGGGCTCTGGGTAGCTCATTTCGCTTTGTATATTCTTATGTAAAACATGATGGTTAATCATTAATGTCCAGGCCTATTTTATAGATCATGATCTTTTATTTTCAGAAAATTTAACTAGAGCAATTAACTTAATTTTACTGCCTGTAATAATGGCTTATTCTAATCAAGAATCAAAGTGCAGCTTTGGTATGTACTTGGATGATCCATGTCATGAACAGAGACTAGTGATGTAAAAAAAACGTTTTTTTTGTTTTTTGTTGTTTTTTTTGTTTTTTTTTGTCGTTTTTTTTGTTTTTTTTTGTTTTTTTTAATAATTAATATAGATATTGCCAATTTAATTATAAGGTATACTTTTGCAATGATATATATTATAAAAATAAATAAATAAATAATAAAATAGGCCATATGGTACCAGTATAGAATGTCCTTTTCAGCCTATTTACAGAAAAAACTGGCCTCTTTCTTGCACTGAAAGTCTTGTATCTTGAGATCCATTAAACTTGCGAGAACACTGGCTGGGAGCTGACTGCCCATTGTCCAACCTTCCCAGGACTCTCCCATCCATGCCTCGGATTTTGAATCTCCCACTTAACTATCCTTTAGACCCGCGATGACATATTCCCCCCCCCCCCCCCCACGAGACCATATATATATACATACACATACACCCATATACATATATACCAATATATACATAAATACTTATATACACATTTATATCTATTGTATACCCCATACACATGCATACATCCAGAATTCCAGATACATACGCATGCATACTCACATATATACCTACACAAACTCATACACCTCTATTTCGCCCTTTCATTACCTCCGAGATCATTTAGCACATACAGTAATATCCATACAGCCAAAAGAAACCAATTAAGCACAGACAGAGCAGCAAAGCTAGTATTTATATCCCAAAATGCAAAATTCCAAGAAAGTGAAGTAAAACATGGTGCTACATTGGCTTCGTCAACATCCAAATCTGCAATAAATACCAGTACCTGTGATATTGAAACTATTTGCTTTAATCAATCTAGTGATAATGATTCTTCAATGGAAATAGAATCAGATAATGAAAGTTAAACAGCATTAGGTTAACACAAAGGTTAAAGAAAGAGATGAATATTTATATTTTTTTTATTTTTCTATTTGGAATATATATATATATATATATATATATATATATATATATAATATACATACATACACTGGTATTCTTGCCAATCACAATTATATCTATTGTTTTATACCAGTATTATGGATATTATACCAGTACCTGTGATATTGAAACTAGCATATATGCTCTACCCAATCTAGTGATGATTCTTCCATGGAAATGTAGGTTAACAAAAAGGTTCAAAAAAAGGTGAATATTTTCCTTTTCTATCTGGAATATATATACTGGTACTCTTGCCAATCACAATTATGTATATTGTTTGAAACGAGGAAGAATGTTTTATGTTCTAGTTAAAAAATATATATACATATAAAAAATGAGGGTTTGTTTTTCCTTTCTATTATATACTTTTTGCGTGATTCAATTTTTCTAAAAGATGACTATATAGTATATATACTAGGTATAACCGTATAAGCATGGTAGTATAGTAAATTATAGGTAATACTAATATACTTATTAGATTAAAGGAAAAAAATATGGAATAAGTTTAAAACAATAAAAAACAAAAAAAACAAAAAAAACAGACTACCTTCGTTTTAAACAAAAAAAATGACAAAAAAAACAAAAAAAATGATACAAAAAAAACGACTCACATCACTAACAGAGACTCACCAGGAAGGTGGGTATGTATACCTTACATGAGTTGACAGATGAAACAAGGAAACTGCTATTGTGGAGAACAAAAGCAACTGTAATCAACCCAAATAGTGCTACTGTATGCTACCACCATGAAAAAATGTTTGGAATGCATTACCAACAAATGCAACGTAGCTGCCAAGATCCATGGAGAAATCATCGAAAGAAGATAACAAGTAAGTAAATATAGGTACTAATATATTTATATTTCATAAAGAAGTTTATATTGTAAATTGTAACCTAAATTAGCTATTTAATTTTAATAGGGTAGGCTATATACTGTGCTACTGAATGCATATGTTTTGAATATTTTATACGAATAGCCTATAACCAAATGTTGAGGTTTTAAAATTATTTTCCAATGTGTTTAGAGTTTACATTACCCTACTTTATTTGCAGAATCACTACAAATTATTGACAAAGACACAGCAACTAGACTGAATCTGATACCAGGACAGAAACTTTGCTCAACATGCTTCTCTAGAGCCAAGACGATTGAAGATGAAAAAGACTCAGGTAGTGATGAATATGTTCCAGAAGAAATAGTTAAGGAGACATTTGACGAAATGTTAGGTTCACTAGAATGCTCACCCATTAAGTATGTAAGAGCAAAGATCGAAAGTTTTACGAAAAGGAAACTAAAGCAAATTGAAACATCAACAAAATCAAAGCTGTCAAAAGTACTTCATATGAAGCCTAGCATTTTGGATGAGGAAGCGGAGAAACCTATAGAGAGTGAGGAAGAAAAGTGTTATCAGCATATGATAGAGGAACTGAAAGAAAAGTGTAAAACTAGTACCAGACAAGAAAAGATACAAATTCTAACACTCCTTCCAATTGGTAAAACCTGGTCCAGAGAAAGAATTATGAAAGAATTTGAAGTGTCAGCCAGAATTCTCTTTAAGGCCCTCACAGCATTAACCAAAGAAGGTATCCTTCCTATAATGAGAAATAAAAAGAGTAGCAAGGGTATAAGTGATGAAATAGAGGAAAGAGTGATAGAATTTTTCCAAAACAATGAATATACTAGAGAATGCCCTGGTACAAAAGACTACAAATCAATAAAAACACCACAAGGGAAGGTTCACAAGCAGAAAATACTGTTGTTGACAAATATCAGAGAATTATATACGCTTTACAAAAATAAATATCCAAGCGACAAAATCTCCAAATCAAAGTTTTTTGAACTGAGACCAAAATGGTGTATGGGTGTGGGGAGTAAAGGATCACACAATGTATGCATTTGTGAAATACGCCAGAACTTTAAACTTTTATGTGAATCACTCCATGTCAAAGTAGAATTAAGAGAGTTACTAGGGAAAATAGTCTGCAACACTGAAACCAGAAACTGCATGATTAATAACTGCAAAACATGTCCTGGTTTAAATGAATTACGGGATTGGCTTCTTACCATTTTTGAAAACAATGATTATGACATGGATGATGAGGTTTCCTTTAAGCAGTGGCTTCATACAGACCATACCCAACTGGTCACAATGACAAAAAGTGTTTCGAATGTAGTAGAAGACATATGTGAAAGTGCAAAAAAGTTGAAAGTACACCATTTCATAGCAAAAGCTCAATCAAAATATTTGTCCGACTGTAAAGAAAACCTCAATGATTCTACAGCATTAGTGCTTGTTGACTTCTCTGAAAACTATAGTTTTATAATTCAGGATGCCGTACAAGGGCATCACTGGGACAATACCCAGGCTACCTTGCATCCAGTAGTCTACTATCAAAAAGTTGATGGTGAACTAAAAGTTACAAATTTTTGTGTAATATCAGATTCACTTACACACAACACAACTGCAGTTCATTCTTTTTTATGTGAAGCCTTGAAATTACTTAAAAGTCAGAATCCTAAACTAAAACATATTTGTTACTTTTGCGATGGCGCAGCAAGTCAATATAAAAACTATAAAAACATCATTAATTCAGTGTTACATGAAAAAGATTTCCAACTAATATGTGAATGGAACTTTTTTGCCACCTCTCACAGAAAGAGCCCCTGTGATGGTGTTGTGGCACTGTCAAAAGGTTAGTTGCCTGGGCAAGTCTACAAGCAACAAGTAAAGGTCATATCACCAATCCAAAAGAGATGTTCGATTGGTGCAAATCTAATATTAATGGTATACAATTTCTGTACATTGATTCAGCTAAAATTGAGGAAAATGCTAATTTATTTGAGTTAGAAAAAAGGTATTCCTTAATTAAGACAATCCCAGGAACCCATTCATATCACTGCTTTAGACCTTCATCAACAGGCATTAAACTGTACAAAATTTCTAGTGATGAAAATTTCTTTAACGTACAACTTTCCTTCCTCAATGCTACACAAGAAAATGTGGCTTACCAATATAAACCTGGTACATATGTGACCTGTTTCTATGAAGGTGACTGGTTTGTTGGAAACATAGTTGAAGTGTGTGATACTGAGAAGGATCTATTAGTAAATTTCATGAAAAAGAATCCTTTTAAATGGCCTGAACAAGAGGACGTTTGCTGGATTCCATTCCAACTGTTTTGTGTTCAATTGAACCACCTACAGTTGCTGGGAAAATGGGGAGACAGTACAAGTTATCAAATGATTGTTTATCTAAAATTGAGGAGTATTTTAAAAAAGCCTAAGTAACTACAGACCTGTATCAAGCTGAATAATAAATTGCCAATTTATGGCTATGAGGCCATGGAGTGTTGAAGACAATCAGACTTAAAGCCTGAGTACAATAATAAATTCCTGAGTCAGTGTCTAAACATAAGAGTTATTAGCTATATATAAGTTTACATACGAATCTACATAAAACAACACATATTAAAAAAAGAATATGAACTTATAGCCAATAATTCACATGCTTAAAAACTCAGGAATTCATTATTGTATATAGCTAAGTACTGTACACTTGTATTAAGGGAAGTAATATAACAAAGCTACTTAAATTTAAGGTTTTGTGCTGAAAATGGTGGTTACTGCTAGTTTATCTGTACTAACTGCATAATTTAAATTACTAGGAAGTGCTTAAAGAGCAGTAGAACACGGTTCTACATGATTTACTTAGGTAGATCCAAGTATTGAGCCTACAAGCTGGTCCATCTGTTGTGTTAACTGCAAATGTAGTAATAATCTAGATATATATTCTTTTTTATGAGTAAAACTTATTTAGATAATTTAACATTTGTGAATTAACATACCAAGTAATAAAATGGAAGTAAAATTACAATTCAATGTTGTAAAAAGAAATTTAAACATTTCAAAATTTTGAAAAAATTCAGAATTTTTCAGAAAAAGTACTTTTCTTTGAATAGCCAAAACTATATGAAGGAGTTGAGTTGAGATCTATTCCTTAATATATGTTTTTGTACACATATGTATCTTTCTTTACTAGAAGTATCAACTCCCTGACTAATTTCGGACACCTTTATATTAAGCCCCAAAGTTGATGTTAATTTTGCAAATTTTGTGAAAATATCAACTTTTGGAAATTTTTAAAAATAGAAATAAATCCTTTTTTGGTTATTTTTTTAGGAGTATTAAAACAGCTGTGATTGATGCAGAACTAAAACTTTTGAAAATGGTAGTCATAAAAGTGGGAGGAATTGATGCAAGCTTCAAAATGGAGCCATATTTAAGCCCTTATAACTTAGAAACTATTTGTTCCACAGCCTTTTTGTTTGCAAAATTGAAAAGCCCAGCAGAAGTTGTATTGGCATGACAAATTTGAAGCTTCTACTCCTATTAGAAGACACTTTTCAAGGCCTCTCAAAATGAAGGTGTTGGCCAATCAAGCCCAACATGGGCATTTTTTGTCGAAGGTGGGGGCCATTTAAGTGACCATAAAATTAAATGTTTTTGACTGAAGAAGCTAAAATTTTAGATTTAAGCTATTGAATGGTGTATGAATCAACCCTGAAAATTTTAAGAAAATCGGAGATGGTTACCCGACCAACTTTCTGAAATCTGTACCGGTTGAGTTGGAATGACTCTAATATAGTCACCCTTTGAGAAGTAAGGAACTAGATGGTCATCATTGACTAGATTCCTATTTGGTTCCATATTAAAATGTGACATAATGACCACTATTCCCTAATGACTCTCCTACTGCAAGTTCTCTGATACAGGCAACTCCTGAGATTGACCAACTTCAGAATTTGACCATTATACATTATAACCTCAATTCAACTTCTGACTGGTTGAAGCATGCTTATTTGACCAAGCTGAGTTGGGGAGGCAACATGACTTAGAAATGGATGAGGCAGATGTCAATGAGTTAGTTGCATCTCATCCAGAGGAGTTGACTAATAGATACCTCATCAAATTCCAACAATCCAGTGAGACCAGGAAAGATGGTGGTGATGATGTTATGGTTTCTCCAACTCAACCTAAGGGCTTGTCTTTAAAACACATTAGTGAGATCTTCAAGTGTCTGGATAACCTCAAACTTGATTGAAGAAAAGGACCCTAATGCTGAGAGAGGAATTCATTGGTGTGAAGAACTTTTCATAAGGACATAGCCTGTTACAGGGTCTTTTATGAACAAAAGAAGAAGGATGCAGTTCAACTGAAGCTGGATAAATTCTTTAAGAAGCTTGACAGACCATAGGTAGCAGAAGTGCTTCAACATCTGCTGCAAAGAATCCTTCAAAATCCCCAGCCAATAGCCCCTCTTCTTCCAACTTCTCGTAATAAACCAAGTCCAGTGAGCCCAGCTCAAAAAGATTTAAGGTAAGAAAATATTTTTAATTGCATTGTTTCTTTAGTCTTAAGTTATTTTCTGCTTCTTATTTAATGATTTAAAATTGCTTTCTTAATACTTTAGTAGTGTTATTTTATCTTTATATAACACGAGAGGAGACAATTTTTTTTCCCCAATATGTTGGAACATATCCCCCAATAATAACATGCAAGTCTATGCAAAAATTGCTCTTGACATTTGACTGAGATTCCACTGTATTTTCAGGAATGCATCCCAGTCAATCTCAGGAGTTGCCTGTAACCTCATTATATTGGATAGAACCAAATCCAAGATTGCTTGATCCCTACTTGGTTTCTCTACAAATTGCATTAGAAAGCTAGGAGTACAGCATTCAACAAAGAAGATACCTTCCCTATTAATTCCTTTTAAAAAGTCCTAGTCTATATGAGGCAAGACCATACTATCATCAACTATGTGTATTTCATGCAAAAAAAAAACCCATTGAAGGCCCAGTTAGGTCAACTGTATGCCCTTGGCAATTGGTTAAGTTGTATTTTCATTAGTTTTAACAAAAATAACACTACTTAACCATGGAGTTGGCCAAACCAGGCCTTCAATGGCAGACATCAGAATAATGTTGAAGGCACAGTTAGTTTTTCCCTATTTTTCGGTATTTGAAAACTTCTATATTGAAAATTTCATAAACATGACCATAAATGAAGAAATTACACAGGAGGTACTTTTGCTTTAGGTGCACCCTCAAATGTACTCTTTGATACTTGATACACAAATATCAATCCAAATTGATTCCACCTTGTTGTCTAATTAATATCATCATTCTGAACAAAAATTAAATCATTCTTGATGTATACAACCAAACCACCCCTGCCTATTCATTCTCTGATAAATATATATTGTACAATCATTTATCTCGTACTCTGTTATACTGTGACTACTATACTGCATCACTAATCCAAGCCTCTAATACATATTACATACAGTATATCAGATAATCTAAACTATATTTCATTTGGAAAACATGAACCAATTCAGGCCTATTGAGGTTATTCCAATCTTTTTAGGTTACGATTAAGCTTGGTTGCAGTATGTTACATACCTTCAAGCATATCAATATCAAGTGCAAGGTAAGGCAACTAAGCTTGAATGCAGTATTATAAATGAGGCCTAACATAAGAACTATATAATTTACCAATCAATTCTTTACTCTTGTAACTAACATTTCTCTTAATAATACCTAGCATTTTATTATATTTCTATCCTCCAAGCACTGCTTACAAAATTTTACATTACTACTAACTAACTACCACCACTAACTTTCATCCATTTGTTGTCTTCCTGGTAAGAGCTTTACTCATGTTAGTAATAGTTGATACACCACCTCATGGTTGGATCATTTATGTATACACCTGAGGCAAATCAAGTAGTTCTGAATATGGCAATTTTGTATTCCTATATTAGTTCTGATCATATGCCCCTATTAATTGAGTTTGACATTAATTGTATTCCAATGCTGTCACAGCTAAATGATACATGTAAAGTGAAGTTAGACTGGTCCAGAGTTGATGATGAGGGCAAACAACAGTATTGTAATAAGTCTGATGTATTGCTAAGTAATATATGTATCCCTAATGATGCTCCAGCTTGTCAGGATGTAACTGTACAATTCAAACACATTTTGGAATTTAAAGACATGTATAAACAAATTGTTTCCTTTCTCAATAATACTAACTTAGACTTAAATACCTTAGGAGAAAAAACTATACATGTAAACCTGGCTGGAATGATTATGTTGCCAAATGTCATAATGCATCCAGAGATGCTTTTTTAATGTGGTTTGCACAAGTGAAACCAAGGCAAGGCCCTGTATTACAACAAAAACAGAGGGCTAATGCCAGGTTCATGTATGCATTAAGGTATATAAAAATTATTAGGATGCATTAATTAGGGATGCTCTGGCAAGAAAGCTTGTCAGTAAGAATTCAAGAGACTTTTGGGAAGAATTAAAAACAAAATAATGCAATGTCTCTCCCTGCTAATATTGAAAGTGTAACTGGGACTGAGAACATACTTAAATTATGGTCCTGTCATAGGCCGGGCTGAAACTATAATTTTTGTTTGATTTTAATTTATCAGAGTGACTAACAGTTGGCTTTTGATATAAAAATAAGATTCCTGAAAAAAATAATTGGTGGCCACCAACGTGTGTCTGGCCACCCCCATTTTTGTAAAAACATCTAATGCCGCACTAGCAAAATCAGGAAAATGGCAATATCTCTTCTTCTGAACATGCTAGAGAGATGGTTTGCATACCAAAAGATGCAGAACTTGATTTAGAACAAATTATTAAGAGTGGTAGTTTTTCATAAAACCTTTCCTTTTTGAGTTATTTTAGAAATACTAATTTTTTGGGCCCATAGACCCCCTTTCAACTGAATGTCAACACAATAAAACATTCTCAAGCTGCAAATTGACATGTATTAGTGGTTTTCAATCAGCAATCAAAATCAGCCATTTTAAATTCATTGAAAATGCTTTTTGACATTCCAAAATGCCAAACATTAAATTATACATTTAACAAATTGTCATTTTGTCATATTTTAGCATGATAAATAATAATCTAGAACTTAAAATATTTTTTAGACACAAAATCTTTCATTAATTTACGTGATCTAATTTTGTTTCTAATAAGACCATCTCTACGCTCATGACCTACAACAGCCAAGGATGCTTCAGTGACAAGCTTGATGTGCCTTTCAACATTCTGACTGTGGCACTCGTGATCCAGTTTCAATGCGGTATTAATGATATCACGCAGTTCATCATTACTGAATTCTTTTAATACAGGTGGAACAGTTTCCCATTGGGACATAGCAGACAGCTTGTGGTATGCAGAAGCTTTGAAATTGATGATTGGCTTTCTAAAGACCCTAACATTCTCATCTATAGCAGGATATTCATCAGTACCACCTTCATGATCCTCTTCATTCTCATCATCACTTTCAATTATTCCACCTGCAAAATCATTGCTACTACCAGATTCATCATCAAAATCCTCTATAACTCCCCTCAGACACAGAACTTTATTGACAGCACACCTCCTCACCTCTTCATCTTCATCAGCCAGCATTCCAACTAAAATATTTTCACCATGAGCAAAATAGCTGTTATTGTTTAATAAGTCATAACAAATTTCTCTAATTTTCTTGTCAGGGAATTTATTTACTCTTTGGATCATATTGAATAGGTTTCTTGACCCATCACTTAGCCTCTTATTAGCCTTGATATTGAACCAACTGTGAAAGTATACTTTGATGATGAATTCTACTATGATTTTGAGGTTCTTACTGGGTCTTTTTTGTGAAACATAAAAGCGAAGAATTCTACAGGCTAAGGTGAGCCATCGAGAGTGATTTAGCAGGCCAACTTCTAAGAGTGCAAGGTCTTCATCCACTTCACCAGTAATAATTGCCCAGCAGATGCAGTATCCATAGTATTGGTCTGTTAAATTATTGACCACCTCATTTGGTAGAAGCACAAATGCAGGATAAGGTATAGATTTGAAGTCCACAACATTCCATTCTGACACATCCCCATTGAGCTGAGAACCAATAGGGCCAGAAAATTTGTCTGGACTTTTTGTTGTCCCATCTAAAGTTATGAAGATGTGTCTAAGTGGCAATTCATTTAGATGCAGAAGACAAATATCCCACTGAAGAGGTTGCCCTAAAAACATTTCCAAATATCTGATTGACCCATGCATATATCCTGTGTTAGTATTTGTCCCATCTGCTTTAACCAAGTTTAATTTGGCCTCAAGTTCTGTCCCTTTAATGATCTTATAAATGCCATGAGCAATGTCAATGCCTTTGCCACTCTCCGGGGTAAAATGGTCGAGGTAGTTAGTAATCAAAAAGCCAAAACATGCTTATTTTAGAATTTCTTTTATCACTAAGGTCCGTCGAAAGGGGGTCTATGGGCCCCAAAAATTAGTTTTTCTAAAATAATTCAAAAACTAAAGGTTTTATGAAACAATACCACTCTTAATAATTTGTTCTAAATCAAATTCTGCATCTTTTGGTATGCAAACCATCTCTCTAGCATGTTCAGAAGAAGATATATTGTCATTTTCCTGATGTTGCTAGTGTGGCATTAGATGTTTTTACAAAACGGGGGTGGCCGGACACACGTTGGTGGCCACCAATTATTTTTTTCAGGAATCTTATTTTTATATCAAAAGCCAACTGTTAATGACTCTGATTAATTCTATCTTGAGTTTCAGCCCAGCCTATTAAATATGGAAGGAACACTACATTATTCAACTCTGTGCTACCTCTAGTCCAGATATAAGAGTTAGTGTATTTGAGACTAAACAGGATATAAAATATTTACATTGTACCAAACATGTGGTATTGATGGTATTTCTGCTGAGCATCTGAAATTTAGTTGTGACAGATTAGTGCCTCTGTTTGCTTTGTGCTTTACAGGTTTACTGACACATGGTGTTTTGCCAGATACAATGTTATCCATTGTTTTGGTGCCAGTACTAAAAGATAAAGGGTAAAATCAATAGTAAAGATAACTATAGGTAGCCCTCATTTTGCACTGGTCCAATTTGCCCCAATTTGCAATAGCGCTGGTAAATGGTAAATGGTAAAAGCTTTAGACATGTCCAACATTACCATCAAAGAATATTGGCAGTCATTTGATGTCTTAAAGGGCAGCAATCACATTAACACAACCTGGCAAGAAGTGACTGTCAATTGTCTAAATGGAGTATGGCGTAAACTTCTCCCAGATTTCATGCATGACTTCAGAGGATTTGAGCCACAACAGAATGTTGTAGAAGACATCAGCAGGCTGGCACAAGAGGCAGGGTTAGAAGAAGTTACAGTTGAAGATGCAACAGAGCTCTTGGAAAGTCATGCAGAGACTCTTTCAAATGAAGACCTTGAAGAGTTAGCTGCAGAACTTAGCCAACAGCAGGAGGAAGAGAAAGAAGAAGACCCTCCTCTAAAAATTATGAAGACCAGTGATCTACAACAGATTCTTGCAAGTGTAGAGTCCCTCACTAATGAGCTCTGTGACATTGATCACGACTGGGAGAGGAATGCCACAGTTAAAAGGAGTGTCATATCAAGCCTGAGCCCTTATTTTGAAATTGTTAAAGAAAGAAGGAAGAAATCCAGGCAATCAACACTCAATTCTTTCTTCAAAAAAAGGCAACCTTCTCAACCAGGGCCTTCAACAGAAGATCCTCAACCAGGACCTTCAAAAGCCAACTAAAACTTCTGCATTACGTCACTGTCAAAAAACATCAATGCAGGGGCCTGACAGTGGCGCTTATAAGACCATGTGTGGGCTCCAAACATGTGAAGGTAAGTGTACAAAATTTAATTGTTTTATATATTAATTTATTTTTTATTTATTATATTTATGTAGGTTAAAAATAAAACACTTTTTTTAATTAAAAAAGTTTATTTCTGAGCTTTAAATACTCCAGTATTGAAAAGGTTAGGTAAAATTTTTGGTGCCCGGAACCTTACCCTGTGATTTCCCATTGACTCCATTATATAAAGGGTTCCATTTGCACCTGTCCCCCCCAAGAACCTAACCCTGGCATAAATCGAGGGCTACCTGTATAAGCCAACAGCTTTGGCCAATATTATGTCTAAGGTGTTTGAATATTTACTCACTAATAGACTTTAATGTTACCTTTATACAAGTGATAACTAATTTGATTTAAAAAAGAAAAACAATACTGGTATGTGTGTGTATGTCTTGAAGGAGACTCTGTAAATACTGGATGCTAATGTATTTTTGTGTTTCCTGAATGCCTCTAAGGCATTTGATCATATTAATCATGACAAATAATTCATGAAACTTGTAACTTGTAATGTAGTACCTGATTACTTGCTCCGTATATTAATATTCTGGTATAATCAATTAATCACCAAACAATGATTGCAGCCATGTAGTCAAGACTTCCCAAGTTGGGGGTGGGACAAAATTGTAGAAAGGAAGACCTTTTGGTGCAATGACCTAGTCACTGTGGAGGGGGTTTAGAGTAGTTAAGTTTAGAGTATTTTAAAGTAGTTTGTGAAGTTTAAAAAAATGCAAACAAATGCAAGTGTTTATTTATGAAATAATGATGTGCATTATATCACTTCATAAGTTATAGACTAGTTACAAAAGTGGACCTTTCCTGTCAAGGAGGGGTCATCCAACCACCCCCTCCTTGTTATGGGTCTGGATTGTAAGATGGGGTGGGGTTAATTCAGAGCCATTCCCTGTGACCAATGGTGTCAGGCAGGGAGGGATATTATCCCCCTACTTATTCAATGTTTATATGGATAATCTATCTGTTGTACTGAACACTTGAAAAATAGGCTACTATCTTGGTACAATGATTGTTAATCATCTGGTGTATGCAGATGATCTAGTTCTTATTTCTCCATCTGTAAAAGGGCTCACCACACTTTTGAAAGTTTGTGAAAGGTATGGGAAGGATAATGACAAAATATAATTCTGTGAAAAGCATATTATAATTATGAGGACCAACTACAAGTATATAAAATTCCCTTAATTTCAATTGAATGTATGGTGCTGTCAGAAGTTACCCAGACAAAGTACTATCTTGGCCATATACTAACTGATAGTCTTTCAGATGACTGGGATTTTCTAGGACAGTGTAGACAATTACATGCTCAGGGAAATACTTTCATTAGAAAATTTCATGTGTACATTAGATGTTAAGTTGATCTTGTTCAAAACTTTTTATACTCCACTGTACACAGCTCATTGGTTAATTAATTTATTGGGGTTGTTTAACCTCTTCCACAACATCTAAGGTCATATGACAGAGGGGAACTATGGCTTTACATAGTATCCAAACCACAGGTTGCTACATAATCTGGCTGCAGAGGATGGTCTCCCATTGAACTAAGTGTCCAAGCCTGAAAACATTTTGAACATCTGTATCGTATCTTCCCTCAAACAATATCTCTCAAAACTAAACATACCTAGTTCCTTTAATCTATCCATGTATTCCAACCTTCTTGGGTTAGGGATAAGCTTGGTTGCCCTCCACTGCACACCTTCAAGCATATCAATATCATGTCTAAGGTTAGGGGACCAAGCTTGAATGCAGTATTCTAATTGAGGCCTAACATAAGAATTATATGATTTACAGACAACTTCCTTACTCTTGTAACTAACATTCCTCTTAATAATACCTCACATTTTATTTGTATTATTTTCTAGCCTCTAGGTCTAGGCACTGCTTAGAAAATGCTAGATCACTACAAATTACAATGCCAAGATCCCTTTCCCATCTAACATCCTCCAACCAGTTCCCTTGCATTTCATAACTAAAGTTTTCATTATTTCTACCAAAATAGATGACTTTGCATTTTTAAACATTGAATTCCATCTGCCATTTACTAGCCTAAGCAACTAACCTATCAAGATCCTTTTGCAGTTTATAAAAATTTTCTATATTTGTAACAGGGGCAACTACTTTTGTATCATCTACAAATTTAGAAATTTTACAACCTACTCCTTTTTCTAAATCATTTACATGTAAAATAAAGAGTAATGGACCTAAAACTAATTCCTGTGGTACCCCACTTTGCACTTTCTGCCACCCAGATTCATGACCATTTAGAATTACTCTATGTTCTCTGTCTTCTAACCAGTTTTCTACCCAATTTATAACTGACCCCAATATCCCACGAGCTTTTAATTTACGTAGAAGTCTCCTATGTGGAACCTTGTCAAATGCTTTACTAAAATCCAAACAACATCTACATCATTTCCATTATCTACATGATCAGTCACAAACTCTAAAAAGTCTAAGAAATTAGCCAAACAAGACCTTCCTCATCTGAATCTATGTTGTGAACTTGAAATAAGATTAAAATTCTCCAAATGATCTTTAATATTATTCTTTATAATTCTTTCTAGTATCTTTCCTACCAATGATGTTAAACTAACAAGCCTATAATTTCCAAACTACTCCTTACTACAGCAATACCATGCACAACGTGGTTAATTGGTTCCAGAATTTTTCAAATAAAAGTCAAAAGTTCATTGAATGAAATAGTACCGAAAAGAAATTAGAAAACAATAGGGAAATTGCGTGCTAAATTTAAAAAAATTGACGAAAATACAAACCATGCTACATCAAAACCTGCGCTAATCAAAACCGCGCTGTTCAAGGTATTACTGTACTTTTTTTGTAAATAGGTACTACATTTGCATTTTTCCATTTATCTGGTACTTCTGCATAATTATAATTGACCTACCAAACAAAATAGTTAGTGCCTCAGATAAGTTTTCTTCCCCTTCTCTGAGAATCTAGCAAATATATGATCAGGTCCAGCAGCTTTATTTGACTTCAATGTAAGAATCACTTGCCTAACATCATTCATCCTTATATATGAATATTAGAATAATATTCAACAATATCCTCATCTTTTTCAAACATCCCATCATCATGTTCTGCTGGGCCAATCCTATCATGCTTTTTATTATTTATACAAACTAAAGAATTTCTTTTGATCTTTATTGCTATTTCTAGATACATTTCACTCTGCCTTTTGCTCTTCCTAATCAAACTATTTTGTTTATTTCTTAACTGCCTATAATCAGAGCTGGGCACTTGCGGCATATTTTGCGGTACTGCGGTACTGCAGTACTACCGCACTACCAAACCGGTACCGCATAATGCAGTACCGCAAAGGATCGCTGAAAGTACCGCAGTACCACTACCGCATTCAAATTTCCGCGTACCGGTTTGGTACCAGTTTGGTAGTGCGGTAGTACCGCAGTACCGCAAAATGTGCCGCAAGTGCCCAGCTCTGCCTATAATTATCCAAGTCCTTTAAATTCCTTGAATACCCTTTTTTTATTTTTAATCATTTTAGCTATTTCCCTATTCCACCACAAAGGTTTCCTAATCTTGTTATTCCTAACAGTTCTCAAAAGAAATACACCTTCATTGTATATCCTCTAAAATTTCTTTGAATCTAGACCACATCTCAATAGCATTTTTATTCCCAAATTCATTATCCCACTTTACTGAGCCTAACTCCCTAAATTTACTATAGTCACCCTTTGAGAAGCAAGGGACTAGATGGTCATTATTGACTAGATTCCTATTTAATTCTATCTTAAAACATATGATCCAATGGTCATTATTGCCTATGGGTCATTCCATGTCAGTTCAACGGTGAAAAAAGTGTGACCATCACCGATATTTTTGAAAATTGTCACACTTATAGATCTCTGAGAAAAACAGAATGATGCTTGTTTCAACACTAGGTCATATGGTTCCGGAGATATGGCCCTTTGAATTTTGTAAAAAAAAGGTCAATTTCCAAGGTCATACCATATTTCAACATGAAATATCTCGGCTCCTATTGCACTTACGGAGACCATTTAAACACTTTTTTAAAGCTTTTAAGCAGATTTACAACTGTTTCTATTCATATTTTACCTCAGTAGTCAAAAAAAAAAAAGTTGATCTTATTTTTGACCTTTGACCTTGTCTAGGTCATTTGATGTCACAACCAATTTTTTTCTCCTTTCACCCAATTTTGGGTACACATGTCTACCTTAACCTAAAACAAGATTTTTAGTGTTGATTAAGTTAATATAGACACTACAGCCATTTCAGTGGACCATACACACCTCCATTTTGACCAAGTACCTTTTTCCACCAAACTTTGGAATTGTTTGAGCTAGAGTGTTGAGAAAATACCATTAGATTTTTCTTACTGATATATATAATGTCTGCTAATTTAAAAAAAAAAAATGGTAATTATCTAACCTAACCCAGTTATTTGGTAAAATAAGTATCCAGCCCTATTATAAAATATATATTTTTTTGGTGTATTTCAGAGAATTATATAATATACAGGGTGTCCCGTAAGTCTGGACCCATATGGAAAAATAATAAAATTACAAAATAGTCCAAAAATTTATTACATAATCTGTTCAGTGTCCGCCGTTGTGTCGCACACATAGTTGAAGACGCAATCTCCACTGCGACAGCACTTTCTGAATCACAGTCGCAGAAATTTCTTGACACGCCTCCACAATGCGTGCTTTAAGGTGGGAAATGTTCTGAAGTTTGACCTCGTACACTTTGGTTTTCAAGTGGCCCCACAAATAAAAATCATAATAAAAAATAATAAAAAAATAATAATAATAAAATAATAATAATAACATAATAAAAAAATATATTATAAATCCCTATGGGTCCAGACTTACGGGACACCCTGTAGGTAATTTAAATTACATAATTAATTAATTTATATGGACATTCAAAAGTGTGAAGAACTCCGAACCTGCTATCCTGTTTAAAGGTAAAGCTATGTACGTATATAAGTACCTTATACTAGGCTATAGGTACTACCCTATAGAATAAGTTCAGTTTTAAGAGTTAGATGAGTTTTAATAGAATTACTTAAATTTGTGTATTTATTCATTGTGTTAAATAGTATGTACCGATAAGCTTATTTAAATAAGCTTATTTAAACTTTGGAGCAAGAATTTTTTTGGCATCTGTATTTATTCCAATCTGTAAATCAACCTGCACATTTTTCCTTGTTGTAGACCTCTGAAACAAGATCAGTAGGTCCCAAATTTTATTTGTGCCATCTAAGCAAAAATAGCTTTTAACAGGGTTGGATACAATGAATAATTATAATTGTATTTTTAATTAATTGATTCTAATTTCCATTGATTATAATTGATTCAAAATAAAAATAAATGTAATTGTAATTGATTTTTGAGCTATAACTGATGTAATTGGTCAATTAATGTCAATTGTTAAAAATTACACCCCTAGATCTGGCAAGTCATACATCATCCAATGAAAATAAACCTTTGATAGTTTATTTACTTATACTTAGATATAGATATATATTTATTTTAGATATATAGAAAAGATAGTTATATTTGTGTAATTGATTCAGACAAAATTAATTGTAATTGCAAATGATCTTGAAATTGTGAAGTACAATACTAACTAATTAATTTGAAGAAAAATAAAAAATTGTAATTGTTTCCATTTTGTGTAATTGAACCCAACCCTGGCTTTTAAGTTACATATGTTTTTTTTTCTTTTTAGATAAACATGGATTTCAGCAGTTTGAATATGGGCAGGTTCTGTTGTGACCCATTTAAAAAACACAAAGTAAAAGTGAAAAAAAGCATTTGTGCATTGACTAAAAATTTGATTGATAAAAAATCCTGAATTGAAACTAACAAATAATCATAAAGGATGTGCAACCTGTCAAAATATACTAGCAAATCATCCATTCCCAATGCCTGAATGTGAACCACTTGAAAAATCACCATCCACCTCATCAAGTGCCCCATCTGAGCTAGAAACTGTTGGAGATGTAGTTGAAATGCAGTATGAGCTTAGTAAATTTAATGCTTCATTGGCCACACTTGATGAGACCCCCATAAAACCATGTAAACTCCCTGACAGCACTGGTTACGCAAAGAGAAAGTTGAGGAAAGTAGAAGTTGTGAAAAGAAAGCTTGAACTTGCAACTAAACAACCAATTTCATGCAGTGACTCAGATGATACAGAACTGGATTCTTCAACAACTAAAAGAGAAATTTAATCAAGTGACAAGTTGAAGTGAAAAGCTGACAATTCTTACTATCCTACCAAAAAGATGGACACAAGTAAAGATCAGAGAAGAATTTAAGTCCTCAGATTACGTGGCTAGGCAAGCAGAGAGTTTGGTGAGGGAGAAGGGAGTGCTTTCAACTCCTAATCCGCATTTGAGGAAATGCCTGAACAGTGAAACTGCTGCCAAAGTAATTGACTTCTATCATTCGCCAAATGTGAGTAGACAAATACCAGGGTTGAAAGACTGTTTCTGTAAAAGGAGCCGATTGTAGGCGGGAAAGAAAACAAAAATCGCTAATCTTACACAACCTAAAAGAAGCATTTAAGTTTTTTAAAACAAACCATCCAACAATTAAAATAGGATTTTCAAAATTTGCAGAGCTTTGGCCAAAAGAATGTATGTTGCCAGGTGCCAGTGGAACACATTCTGTCTGCATTGATAATATTAGGTACACATATTTCATATGAAATGTCTGTAAGTTAGTTCAGCGGTACTTAAATTTTTTCTTATTATTTATTAAAACCATTATGTTTATTGTACCATTTATTATCTATTAATTATATTTTGTATTTAGGTTAGTATCTTAGCATTCCTATTTAAATTTGAGTCTTATTAGGCAGGCCTAAAGTCTCCTATTATAGGTTTTTCTTTCTTACTGTTTGCTGTTGAATAATGATCTCAGTTTTTGTCTAAGATCAAATCTTTGGTAGGATAAATAATTACCTTGAAAGGCGTATACAAATACTTTATTATTATTATAAATGTAACAATAATGGCTTCCATAAAATATATTGTAAATACCTAATAACTGCCTTTTTTAAATATAAAGTTATGTTGATGCCTCTTTTTTCATGGTTTCACCCAGCTAGACAAGAATCAGTTCTTGTAACTCAATTGGTAAGAATAAAGGAATAGGTTATTTTAATATACATATTAAAAGGCAAATTATCTTAAAAATAGCAGACATTATATATCTCAGTAAGAAAAATCTAATGGTATTTTTCTCAACACTAGCTCAAACAGTTCCAAAGATATGGTGCTCCAAAGTTTGGTAGAAAAAGGTACTTGGTCAAAATGGAGGTGTGTATGGTCCATTGAAATGGCTGTAGCGTCTATATTAACTTAACACTAAAAATCTTGTTTTAGGTTAAGGTAGACATGTGTACCCAAAATTGGGTGAAAGGAGAAAAAAAATCGGTTGTGACATCAAATGACATCAAATAAGATCAACTTTTTTTTTTGACCACTGAGGTAAAATATGAATAGAAACAAAGTTGTAGATCTGCTTAAAAGCTTTAAAAAGGTGTTTAAATGGTCTCGTCTCTGTAAGTGCAATAGGAGCTGAGATATTTCATGTTGAAATATGGTATGACCTTGGAAATTGACCCTTTTTTTTACAAAATTCGAATGGCCATATGACTTAGTGTTGAAACAAGTGCCATTCTGTTTTTCTCACCGAGATGTATAAGTGTGCCAATTTAAAAAAAAAATCAATGGTGGTCACATTTTTTTCAACCCAAAATTCTGTTGAACTGACATGGAATGACCCCTATTGACTTTCCTACTGTATGTTACCTAATAAGTTCATAATTATTGGAAAAAAAACAGATCTAAGATTGCTTGATCCCTAGTTGGTTTGTCTACAAATTGTGTTAGAAAATGGTCATTGTAGCAGTCAATGAACAAGTTATCTTACATAAGAACATAAGAAATTTTTATAGTGGGCACACTAGGGGCCACTTTGGCCCATCAAGGTGGCTCCACTATGTAAAAACTGCCTGTACATTGGCAACAACCAATTTTTACAAAACTAATTAATTATCAATTTAAAACTAATTAATTATCAATTTAAAACTAAAGATAGACTCTCTGGATCCAGAGGATCAAAGTCATAATAGGCTACTATCCACAAATATGTTATACTTTATATCTATTTATAACTGACATGCAAATATATCAGATCCAAAGAATCTAGTCAATTTCTTTACAGTACCCATCAATACCAGTACCTTGCCAACCAAAAATAAGTCACAGTCCATATCAATTGCGGACCAAGTCACAATTTACAACCATAAACATTACAATATATATACTTATGAGGAAAAGTGTAGGTGTGGCTGTAAAGACTGTACATACAGTAATGTAGAAATGTGTGTGCACCCATTTTGGGTCTCCCATTTAAAGGTGTTTGTGGGGGCAAATGAAGATAGAGTTTTTCAATACCTCACAGTACTATGGGAGGCACTGCTCAGCAGAGGAATCTCTTTAAATCGGGTGTGTAAGGACAGAGAGTATCCCCTAACCCAAGATGCTGCCTCCCTATATCCCACAACACTTGTGTTGAGCTGTGTGATCTATCACCTAAATGCAGATAATATATACGAAATAAACTAGTACCATTCATGCAATAAAAATGGGCTTAAACACCATCACCAGATGTCCCTTCAGACATCAAACTATCCAACCTTCTTTTGAAAGAATCAAGTGTATCTGAAGTCACCACTTCTTCTGTCACACTGTTCCAAAACTTAATTACTCTGTTTGTAAAACTGTTTTCTTAAATTTGTTCTACATCTTGGCTTAAATAATCTCATACTATGACCTCTAGTCTGGTTATTGTGATCTTTAACCCTGATTTTTGTTTCTTTTCATGCCACAAAAAACCACTTACATTGTATCTCCAGAAAGACTAAAAACTCGTAAAATTTGATGGTCTCAATTGCGACCATACGGCATGAAAGGGTTAATGAAGAGACTGAAAATCTATCTTATCTAACCCTTTTATCATTTTATACACCTCCATCATATCACCCCTTAACCACCACCTTTTTAATGAGAACATGTTTAGATACACCAGTCTTTCCTTATATGTCAATTGTCTTAGAGATGGGATCATTCTTGTTGCTCATCTCTGTACTTACTTTTTCCAGTTTTTCAATATCTTGTATCAAATAGGGACTATTAAATTGAATACAGTATTTGAGGAGGGGTCTCACATGTGAAATGTATAGTTGCTTTATAATATTGGGTGATTTGTATTCAATGTGTGTCTGCATGAAATTGAGCCTAGCATTTGCTTTATTTCTGATTACCAGTGATTTGAGGGTTTAAGTTCATTAGTCACAGTGACACCCAAGTCTTTCTCTTTATTATCATTTTTAATCCAAATTCCATTCATATTGTATTCAAATTCTGGATTTTTTGGCCCAATATGCATAACCTTGCACTTATCAACATTAAATCTCATCTCCCACTTATCTGCCCAGGCTGTTGCTCTGTCTAAGTCTTTTTGTATTGTCATTGCTCCTGCTATTGACTTAACATTATGGCCTAATTTTATATCATCAGCAAATTTTGAGGTTTTACACGATAGGCCCTTCTCTAGCTCATTTATATAGACAACAAAAAGCAGAGGTCCCAGCACAGACCCCTGTGGGACTCTGCTCAATACGGGTCTCCAAATAGACTTGTTTCCATTTAGATGAACTCTGTTTTCTGTTTCTTAGCCATTCTTCTATCCAGTCAGCTATATGACCTCTTATACCATGGGCTCTAACTTTTACCACAATCTTGCATGAGGAACAGTATCAAAAGCCTTTGCAAAATCTAAGTATACTATATCTACCGTACTGGCTCTTTATTGTCCAAATGCAATCAGACTCCATCATAAAATTCAATCAAGTTGGTTAGACAAAACCTTCCATTTCGAAAACCATGCTGGCTATCATTTATAAGGTTGCACTCTTTGAGGAACTCAGTAACTTTACCTCTAATGATACTTTCGAGTAATTTGCAAATAATGGAGGTGAGGCTGATGGGTCTGTAGTTTTTTGCCAAGTTTCTATTTCCTTTTTTAAAGATTGGAGCCACATTTGCTTTCTTCCAATCCTCTGGAATTTCAGTACATATCAATGATTTATTAAAAGTAATTTCTAGTGCCTGTGCTATATTCTTTTTGGCAGCTTTTATGACTATTGGATGCATTTCATCTGGCCCTGGAGATTTTTCCATTTTTAATTTATCTATTGCTTTTAGGATATCTGGTTTTGTTACCCTTAATTCATTTATTTCTCTATCTTGTCCTGGTAGTATAAGATCAGGAATATTATTTAAATTTTCATTTGTGAATACTGATGAGAAGTATTTGTTTAGTTCTTCAGTTATTTCAAGATCATCTGTAGTTTTATCATCTATATGGAGGGGGCCAATTTTCTTTTCCACTCTACTTTTCAAATTGAAGTGACTGAAAAAATTCTTAGGATTGTTTTTTGAATTCTTGGCGAGGTTTTTTTCCAGGTCTCGTTTGCTATCTATGATTGCTTTCTTGCAAATGCCTTTTACTTTTATATATTTCGGAGTCTGTGCCATTTTTAGTTCTTTTGAATTTATGAAATGCTTTTGTTTTTACTCTTGATTGCTCTTTTTACATTGCAATTTATCCAAGGTTGTTTATTTTTTCTAGTTCTGATTTTACACTGTGGGATATACTTCCTTTGTATGTTCATTATTATATTTTAAATTTTTCCCGCATACTAGTTACTGTCTGTTCAGGCTGTAGAATATTATATTTCCTCTTTTAAAATCTGGGATTTCTACTTTATTTTCACTAGGTCTTGAATTACAAACAATATTAAACCGAAGGATACAATGATCACCTGAACCTAGTGTTTCTGAAACTGAGATATCCTGGAAGGTATCTGGATTATTTGTTAGAATTAAATCTAGAATGGCATCAGCCCTGGTTGGCTCCTTTACTAACTGGGTTAAACCATTCTCAATGATACAGTCTAAGAATCTCTCATTACTTTCTGGTGTTTGTAATAATTCCCAGTCTATATGCCTATAATTGAAATCTCCAACAATAATAATATTGCTTGTCATTGCTTTATTTATTTCATCAATAAGTTTACTTTCTACATACTTATTTTCTTCTCTACTTTTGGGGGATTCCTCCAGCTGAACATCCCTCAGGTGGTCTATAGATACCCGCTATCCTGATTTTCCTGGCATTTTTATGGCCAATTATCTATCCATACAGATTCAACTATCTCCTCTTTAATGGAGGTAACTTCAACTGGATTCAGATTTGTCTTGGCATAAATAAACACTCCGCCACCCTCTGAATATTTACATTCATAATAAAAAAGTTTATAGCCATCAATTTCATAAGTAATGGTATTATCTCTTTCACTAAATGGACTATTTGGTATCGTACTGAATTTTGTCCAAGTTTCAGTGACAATCATAACATCAGGATTTTCAATACCGATGTATGCCTTGAATTCACTTATTTTAACTCGGATACTTCTTGCATTTAGTCAACCCTTGCTATAACGGACCCCGTTAGAGCGGATATCAGATAAACCGGACACACCACTGGCGATGTTAACCAGGAAAAGAAGAAGCGTGTGACCCTGTCGGTGACCCAGAAGCTGGAATTAATCAAGAAGTTAGAGGCAGGTGCTTCGGTGGCCAAGGTGTGCGCGGAGTATGGCGTGAAAAAGCAAACTGTTTCCGACATTTGTAAGGCCAAGGACAAGCTAACTTTTATATTTTTATTATATTTCATTATTTTCTGTATCATTTATCATGTATCGTGTTCAGCAGACAGTGCACAGTACTGTATATAGTATCTCCATTACCGTATCGTATACGTATACCGTAGGTTACCAGTACCGTTGGTTATATCGGACAATCGGCTATAACGGACACCTTTTCCCCCCTATTAGTCCGTTATAATGAGGGTTGACTGTACATATAAAAATGAAAAGAACCCTTGGAATATTTTGCTTGTAATTTAGTCTGGTTCTTGTTCTGTGATGGTATATTATTTGCATCTTTTTTACTTTCTTTGTTGACCTTTTTCTTTTGAGTTTTAATTATATTTTTTATTAGTTTATTGTTATCAAGAGTATTGGTATTTGTACTAATTTGGCCTATTCCTTTGGTTTTCAGTCAATTATATGATACAATCTTTGAGAGTAAATCAGTCCCTTTACTATTAAGGTGAATTCCATCTGTTATAGAACTTTCTTTTTTTGTAAAATTTATTCCACAGTTTGATATGTGTAATTTTCATGCTCTGACATAGTGTCTTAAACCTACTATTTATATATAGTGCTTGTGAGTACCACTTATTATTCTCATGTATCCTGGGAATTATACCTGTGATTGATGTTTTAAGGTTAAGTCTCCGTTCCTTTAACTTCATTAATAGCTATTTATATGACTCCATGATTTCTTTGAGTGTTTACCCTTTATATCATTTCCACCTACATGTATAACCATATTCTTTGGTACAGTTAGGTCAATACCAGATCCTTTTTCTATAATTTTATTACTAATTCTATTTATCCCTGCACCTGGATAACAGTAAGCTATGCTACCTCTTCATAATTTAGTTCCTAGGCCCCTCACTTGAGTCACCTATAATGGATGCTGGTTCAAACATACCTATAGCTTTAGAGTGCCTGGGTTTATATGAGTCTGGATTATTATTGCTAACATTTTGTTTTATAGGCCTACTTTCTTCAGCTTTCTCATCTTGATCCTGCACCAGTGAGAAAGCATGAAACTGATTGGTTTGTTCTATAAGGACACTTTTCCTTGGCTCTTAAATTCTAACTTTCCAGGTTTTCCTAGGTTTAGTCCACTCATCATTTTCAGAAATTGTTTGAGGATATCTAGGCCTGGGCTCACTATGAGGTATAGGGACATTTAAGTTTACTTGAACTGCTACTTCACTAGATTTAGGCTCAACTGCAATATCTCTAAGTTGGTCTGGCCTCTCCCTCACTAATAGACCCTCTGGGCTTATTAAAAATTTTGGATCATGTTAAGAATAGCAAACCCATTTACCTCATGTTAAGAATGGTGAACCCAAAATTAAACACAGTAAGAATAGCGAACCCAAAATTAAACATAAGAATAGCAAACCCAAAATTCAACAAGTTAAGAATGGCAAACCTAATGTTTCAACAGGGAAAAATACTTAAAAAAAAAAAAAAAATGCTCCACTATTTCCATATAGCCAAATGATGGGGTTGTACTTTTATCAACTAAACCAAACACCCATACTTGATATGCGGGATATTTTTGCTACCCACACACGAAGGGTAGCAAAAATAACTGAATGCCTGGTTAGGTTCATTGAGTGCCTGGTTAGGTCAACTGTACACCCTTGATGATTGGTGAGGTTTAGTCATGATATTTTCATTAAAACTAACGAATCTATCATGACTAAACCTAACCAATTGTCAAGGGCATACAGTTGACCTAACTGGGCATTCAAATTTTATCTTATGTAAATAATGGTTTGTACAAAATTCTCCATGTTAAGAATAGCAAACCCAAAAGTTTCCATGTCAAGAATAGGGAACCCAAAATTATCCATGTCAAGAATAGCAAACCCAACACCCTATGGGTTCGCTATTCTTAATGTGATCCAAAATTTTTATTACAGTACTACACTTGTCACAAAACCACATCAAGTTCACATTAAGCTTAGAAGCAGCATTTATACCTTTATATATATCATTTGTAAGGCCTTTGCAGCTTACATGATACCAGTCATTACAGCTATCATATGCAATAGCTCTATCTTTACTTTTAACTTCCTTTTTACAAACTCTATAGTCACTGTCAAAACCTATTTTTGTAGGGTAGGCTATGTTGCTAAGTTAGGTCCTAGGCTTAAAAATTTTGTTGACTTACCAACTTTGATACTGTCAAGTTATATCAAGTGGGAGTCTTACCTTGTGGTTAGGCTAGGCTATCAGAATAAGCTAAGCTAGGCCTGTACAAACAAGTACAGGTAGCACCAGTGTGATCTTATACCAGTCAAAAAACAATTCCAAAATGCAGGATCAATCTCAACTGCAGCCCCGTAAAATATTTTCAACACCACACTCCTGGTTTCAGTAATAAAGAATTTCATACAAAACCTCCCATACAAAGCAGTTCTCCTTCCACTAAGATGTAATCCATCCTTACTATAAGCTCCCTCCTTCCATAAAAATTATCCCACAAATCTATGAATTCAACCCCTTCACTACATAGGATCCTAACTTTATCATTTAAGGCTAAAATTTGACTTGTAAACTCCATGCTAACCCCAATCCTTGGTAAAATGCCCACTACATAACACTTTCTCTGCCTGTGTTTTAAAGTTTCTATCAATTCCCTGTATATCTGCTGAACAGCTTCTGAATTTCTGTTTAACTTAAAGCTATCATCTTTATCCTTGCTTGTTAAGCCATTTATACCTACATGAATTATATTACCTCAGGCTACAGGCCAGGGCTGTGGAGTCGGTGATAAAATTTGCCAACTCCAACTCCGACTCCAGAAATCTGACTTGCATAATTCCGACTCCGATGGAATGTTAAGGCCAAATTGATTACGATTAGCTTTATTAGGCCAATGGAGATTCATAAACAATGCATTTCGTCACCACCACATGACTCATCAGGTTACTTAGTGGCTATAACTATGCCTTAATGGCTTTTTTTCTCTTTATTCAAAAATTACAATAAATCCCAAAATACAAACTGATTGAAGCTTAAACAAAATAAGATTATTATTGGTTTAGCAAATTAATAAGATGTTTTTGTATTATTATAAACATCCATAACAAAATATACTAACCTAAACTGAATTTGTTCTTAAAAAAAGGATCGCTTCCATTAAATCTTCTTTCAGTGATGCTTATCAAAATTATCAAATTGAAATCTAAAAATCTGAAAAAGATTTAGGGTTGCTAGTACAAATTTTTAAATTTCCTTATTATTAATTATGTTAATTAATTAATTATAAGCAACTATATTTATATATTATATATTATACAGGGTGTACATAAAGTCAGGATCTATTTTTGTGAAATAATTATTTTTTTCTATTTTTCTTTTCAGAAGCCCTTAGAATGAATACAGAAGAGTGTGTGGCAATAGTAATTTGGCGAATCACGGGAAAGAAATACGATGACATCAGAGAGAAGTTTAGAAGGAGATTTCATAAGCTGGGGCCAATAGACAAGACAATACGAAAATTGGTGAACAAATTTAAACAAACGGGATCTATAAATGATGAAGCAAGATCAGGATGACCGTGTATGTCAGATCTTACCATGAATGCAGTACGCGGAATTATCACTGAGGAGCCACGTACATCCGTTCATGCTGCATCACACAGACTCGGCCTCCCGGCGTCATCTGTGCACAAAATTCTGAAAGTTAATTTGCAGAAGAAAAGCTATCATTTGCAGGTTTTACATGAGGAAGATTTTCCTCGACGAAGTGCTGTGTGTGCTGATCTCGTAGAACAAATCTGGAGTGATAATTTAATGGACAACATTCTCTTTAGTGATGAAGCCACTTTCCATATGTGTGGAAAAGTAAATCGCCATAACTGTCGAATTTGGGCAGATGAAAGACCGAATGATTTCGTCCAAAATTGGGAAAGAGACTCACCTAAAGTTAATGTCTGGATGGGTTTAACAAAATCTAAGGTTTATGGTCCTTTTTTCTTTGCTGAAGCTACAGTTACAGGGCTTATTTATCTGGACATGTTGCAGCAATTCCTTGAACCTCAGCTGATTGGGGGATAGGATTGTTAGTACCGTCGTCTATCAACATGATGGTCCTCCTTGTCACTATGCCAAAACTGTTCAGGATTATCTAAATGGACATTTTCCAAATCGCTGGATCGGACGTGGAAGCAACAGACCTTGGCCAGCGAGATCACCAGATTTAACCACTTTAGATTTCTTTGCATGGGGCTTTATCAAATCGCACGTCTATCAGACGAAGATTACGAGTCTTGAAAACTTACGTACACATATACAAACTGCTGCAGATAACATAACCCTACAAATGCTCCAGAATGTGTTTAGAAATGCTGCGGAACGATTTGAGCTGTGCAGGGATACTGATGGGCGTCACGTCGAATCCTACTCTTAATTATTTAATAAATGTTACCATTTTATCAATTTATGATTGAATTCCATATAATTTCCAAGTGCTTCACAAAAATAGATCCTGACTTTATGTACACCCTGTATATTATTTATATTTATATATTTATATATTATTTATATACATTATATATTAAAACACTAGGTTAAATCTATTTTATTCATAAAATTGAGCTAGGCCTAGCCCTAGGCTGCTATGGTTATAATTGAAGGATTTGCACCGACTCCGACTCCATCCAACTATGCACTTCCGACTCCAACTCCTCAAAATTGACCGACTCCACGACTCCGACTCCACAGCCCTGCTACAGGCAACGTTGGTAAATATTGTATTTTATTACCAGTCTGGTCAATTTTGAGGTGCTTTGCACGAATCTGCCATTGGTTTCCTAGGTAATTGTATACAACATCCCCCTCACCTCAATTTTATGAAATTGACTTCACAATTGATGTAAAACCTTTATTTATAGTATGTAATTATTTTCTTTATTTTCAGAAACCAACCTAATCTAATCTAATCTAACCTAACAACCTAGAAAAATGTATTTTTTACTAAAAGAGTGCATAACTTAACATGTTATTACCTACACTATCATTTGTATAATTTAGGTCTCGGAGGTACGGGGGCAGAGCCCCTGTAAAGATCATGCATCACAAAGTGAACCCAATACCAATCAATTTGTGATGCGTGATCTTTACCAGAGGCCCCCCCCCCCCCCGAGACCTAAATTATACAAATGATAATGTAATATGTTAAATTATGCACTTTTTTAGTCTTCATCTAGGGCACATGACGAATCAAGTTCTCAAGTCGAAACTACATGAACAGCACATCATAATTCTATCACAAACACAACCAAACTGGGGTATTACCCAAACTGAATCAAACTAGAAAAAAAAATAGCCAGAACAGAAACCAACCAACTAATTAAGTCACAGAGTAGCGAAAAAATAGCCCAATCAGAAAAACATCACATCAAATGGATATCGTTAATTAAATAATATCTCCATAAATATGATCAACCAAAATTTTTTTTACTTAAAGGAAAGGTTTTATTTATTATTTTCTATGCATTGCAATAATTTTTATTAGAAACTGAGGTGTGGGGGATATTGTATACAATTACCATTTCCTGTGCAAAGGCATAGTTTTCGAGATATCATAACATAAACATATAGGATATGTTCTTGTTACAAGATCTCTTAAACAATGCATTACCATAGGAAATGTGCAAAACACCTCGAAATTAACCAGAAAAGTTTGCTCTCATCATTTTCATTTAAACTAACAAAAATATCACGACAACCTAACCAATCATCAAGGGTATACAGTTGATCTAACCAGGCATTCAATTAACCTAACAGGTTAATATTGGTTATTTCACCTAAATATCTTCTGATTTTTTCGTATTAGGCACTCACTGTCACATTTCAAGCAAGTTAAGGATGAGAGAATAACACCGTAATTGATAAAAACATCCAATGCTTTTGTCTTCATCTAGGGCACATGACAAATCAAGAAGAAAAACTAATTAAGTCACCAGAGTAGCGAAAAACTAGCCAAATCTGGAAAAATATTTTATGAAAAAAGTACATCATATCCAAAACAGGAAATATATTTTATTAAAATAAGTACATTTAAACAAATTTGGACAATATAAGATATATATTTTTTTAGTCAGTTTTTAATGGCAATTCAATACCTATATAGTACCATACTTGTTCAACTGCTTGTGACTGGGAGTAAAATCTAATATTAACTGCAACTTCTTCACTACATCATTGACTTTAGAAGTATTACCACCTGGAGTACATATTCTTCTATTGGTTTCCCTTCCCTTATTGCAAAATTCATTGTCCTGATTCGTAATAATAGTCCCCAACCATGGTAAATTCACTGTACTGCTTCATCTAAATTCCCTAGTATATGAAACCTGTTACTAGTTGCTACAACATGATTACTCTTCTCTCTAATCCTATTTCTTGAATGACCTCTGACTTTGTGCCATTCATCAGGCTCAACTTTACATGGGCCTGCATCCCTCTCTCTAATACTAGGGCTAGGCTTAGGCTTAACCTCACTACATCTTACATTCATCTTTCCTGTATTAGGCTCAGTTTCTGGCCTAACTGTTACATTAATCTCACTAGCTACACTATCAGTCATAAGGCCAACTACTTTAGCCCACTGGACTCTGAGCTAGCAGCTTTCTTAAATTTTGCCTTGAGCATGTCCCTAACCTCAACTAAATACTTATTGCAAAACCATAAAATATTTGGTGACCATGACTTCATACCCCTGTACATTTGTTCTGTAATTTTGAAACCCCTTCCCTAGCCTTCTTATAAACCTTACAGTCAGTCTAAAGTCATTATGGAAAAACTATATGCTTACAACATGGTATCATATGTGATACTTTCTTAATTAAATATAAATTATTAATTCATTTAATTAAATATCTACAAAATTGCCTCGGAATTGGTGACATGGCCTATTGGGAATGAAATTAACTGCCATACATAGTACCCAATTGGGCCCACCTAACAAGAAAAATTTATTATTTCGTATTCAAAACTTTCCACTGCTGACGCTGAAAATTACTTCGAGAGAAGAGTCAACGAACTTTGCAAAATTAGCAAATTCCTAAGAGAACGATTTATATTTTGTGGCACTCTGAGCTTGCTTATGTTACAGCAATGCTTTAAGCAAGGGAGACATACTTAATCTTCCTCTAAGTTCTGAGGGAATACCTCATAATATAAAACAAATAACTCAAAAGGATAGGCCTATTCCTTCAGGTATTTAAGTGTAATGAATGCCTATATTAATTAAACTGAATAAACTCATTGTGTAACTCCATCCATGAAATAATAATGTGAGGTAATTTCTTTCTTTACCATTAGGCAGCGGTAAAATATCAAATGTAAATAAATTTAACATTAACCAATAAAAACAATACTGTACATAAAGAGGTCATTTGAAGATCCCCACATACATAACTCTCTAATGAAAAAATGTAGGGTTTTTGTCGTTAACTCGCCACTGAAATCTGCTGGAAATTTCCAACAGATGAGAGTAACAGGCAATCAACCCATAGCCCTATGTAGTTTTTCACAGTCATCTTAAAATAATTAAATACTGTTCTTTAACTCAGTTAAAAGCTTTAAGGTCTAAGTTAAGCTATTCCCTGGATGGAACCAGATGTACACCAGATTCATAGGGATACTTACACCTCTTATTACAAGGTATATTCTTGTTATGCAAGAAAATACTCTCTCTTACAGGAATAAGCCACCAATGCGATTGCTCTGCAAAAGGAGAAATGCATGGTTGCATAATAAGGAATGCCACTCTCAAACTGGGAGGAATTCTATGATTATTAATGCATTGAGGGTTTTTCAGGACATCAATTATCAGAACCAAAATTATCACACTGCCTGTCAGCTTAAATATGAGAACACACTTCTGGCCAGAATTAAGCGGAATCCTAAAGTGCTACACTCCTATATAAGAAGGAAGAAGGTTGGTGCACCGAGAGTGGGTCCCCTAAGAATGGCATCTGGTTTATTGACAGATGATTGCATGGAGATGGCAGAAAGCTTTTCCAGAGCTTTTGCCTCTGTTTACACTCAGGAAGATTTGAACTCTCCGGCTGCTCACCAGATGTTTGATGATACGTTGAATGGGGTGGAATTTACAGTGAACACAGTTAGGGCTAGACAATCTGCATCCAAAACTTCTTAAGGCATGTGCACGCCACTTGTCAGTCCCGCTGTATATGATATTCAAATACTCTTTGGATAGGGGTACTTTACCAGACCTTTGGAAACGTTCTACTGTGATTCCTATCTTCAAGAAAGGATCCTACTATAACCCTTTAAATTATAGACCAGTTAGTCTGACTTCGGTATCATGCAAGACACTGGAACGTATTATTGTTAAACAGTTATACAATTATCTTGAGAGTAATAATATTCTTTTGGATCACCAGTTTGGTTTTAGGAGTGGCAGATCAGTGGAGGATCAACTTCTACTGACATACAATGATATTACAGACTAGGTGGATAGAGGTTCACAGTTGATTTGGTCTTATTTGACTATTCCAAAGTGTTTGATATGGTGAGTCATGCAGTTCTTTTGACTAAACTTAGACAGTTGGACATTACTGGAGGTTTGCTTGAGTGGATCCATGCTTTTTTGACAGGACGATTAATGAATGTTTCTGTTGCAAGAAATCTAAGTTCAACTAGGCAGGTCCTGAGTGGTGTATCACAGGGCTCTGTACTGGGGCCAGTTTTGTTCCTGGCCTTTGTGAACTATGTGCCACACAGAATTCTTTCAAAATTTAAGATATTTGCAGATGACTTGAAAATTTACTTATGATTAAACCATGTCTCTGTCTCAGAGTTGTTTGCAGGTGTGGTACAAGGACAACAGGATATAGATGTGTTAAGTGCAACAGCAGCTTCCTGGGGTTTACATATGCATCCAAGTGTGTGGTGCTGCGTTTCCAGCGTAGATACATGGAGTGGAGTGAGTTGGGACCATACTCTCAGTACTATCTCGACAACAGTCCCATAAAGATAGCTAATTCACATACTGATTTGTTTTTTTTGTCGATACCTCATTAAAATTCCATAACACATCACCTTGGTGGTTGGCAAAGCTGGTGGTCTTTTAGCAAATTTCCTTAAGTTCATGGTGAACCATTCAGAGCAATTTATGAGGACTCTTCATTTAACTCATGCAAGACCTATTTTAGAGTTCTCTTCATGTACCTAGAATACAGGTTATAGAAGCGAGATGACTTTATTGGAGTCAGTCCAGAGAAGATGGACGAAACATATAGAGGGGATGCAGGATCTTGACTATGCTACACGTCTAGTGCAACTAAATCTATATTCGGTTATGGGTAGGTTGCTTCATGCTGATCTGATCAAATGCTGGAATATACTACAATTACTACATGGTAAGACTGCTATAAATCCAAATGAATTGTTTGTCTTGGCTCCTAATGTTGGTACAAGAGAATACTACTATAAGCTGCAGCATGTTTATTCTACTTTAGAATGCAGGAAATGGTTTTTTAGTGTGTGATGTATTGACGAGTGGAATGCTTTGCCAGCAAAAGTTGTTTCAAAGGAGAGTATAGAGAAGTTCAAGAGGTTATTGCATGATGCCTTGGGCTTGAAGTTTTATTTATATGAATAAATGTTTTGAGAATGTGTGTGTATGTATGTAATAGGGATATGTGGGTATGTACGTAATACATGTAGATGTGTATGTAATAAATTTAGCTAAGTAATTGCTTTAAAAAACTACTAGGGTGCACTTTCTGGTCCTGTCATTTCTGATAGTCTTGTTGGTGTTAGTGTGATTCCAGGGACTGGCGTACCTACAGTTGTGGGCTTTCCCTTACTCCAGCTGCTTTACTGCATGACTACTTGTTATATTTGTCTAGAAACACGATTCTTTGGGGTCTTAGGGAAAGCCAACCAGGTGAATTAACCAAAATACTCAGTCAAATTAAACTTAACGCTTAGGAATAGAGCTATTTATACTTTACTCTTAAATACTATTCTTTAACTCAGTTAAAAGCTTTAAAGTCTAAATTAGGCTATTCCCTAGATGGAATGAGCTAATTGGAACCAAGGTTAATCAACCAAAATGTTGGGCTTGCACTGAGTCTGAATGAACCCCCAGATCTCTCCAAATACCCAGTTAAATTTAGCTTAAAGCTTAGCAATAGAGCTATTTATACTTTAATGCCAACAAAGCAAAATCTACAGAATTAATAATAAGTCAACAACTTGTAAAAAAAACTCGGAGCAAAACAGAGAAGGCATCGCCACTTTCACTTTCAAACTTGGACTTATCAAACCAAGCTAGGCCCAGCTCGGGCTAATCTAAATCAAGTGCACCCTCGGAACCGAGGGAGTTAGGCTTAGGCTCTAACAAAAGCCCAAATCCAACCCCACCACGATAATTGAACAAAGAACAATTAAAACAAATTAAAAGAGTGGGCAATATCCTATTCTGGTGTCCCATATTATTAAACCAACCAAAAATAAACGAATAGCGTGCCAAATTATTTAACAGCATAGGCTTTGTTTTGATGAATCATTTTTGTTGATTTCTTATGAGAAACCATGGCTGGAATGTCTAGTCTGGTTAGGTGAATTGTACACTAGGGTGGATCGATTTTACATTTTTTTCGATTTCCATATTCTAATAGAGACAAAAACTTGCGCATGCATGAGAAAATAGCCTCTGCAAAATCTTAGCTTAATAGGTAATCATCTTCTGCCCCCGGCAGAGCGATGAAAATCATATTTTAGTAGTCAAAAACGTATTTTTAAACCCTAACCTAGAGTCATAAAATTTTGTTTGTTTGTTTTTTCCGTTTAAGGTGCTTTCAACCCTGCTGGATTATTGACACCATTTTTTTTTTTTTTTTTTTTTGTAGAGAAAGGTGGTGAAAGAAGTAGTAGAGTTATATATTATTGTGTGATTATCATTCAGAGTTTTGCGTGTGTTATTTCATGCCTAAGCAACGATATAAATGCTATGGGAAATATATAAATGCATTATTTAAGACATGAAATAACACACACGCAAAATTTTATGACTCTAGGTTAGGGTTTAAAAATACGTTTTTGACTACTAAAATATGATTTTCGCCGCTCTGCCGGGGGCAGAAGATGATTACCTATTAAGCTAAGATTTTGCAGAGGCTATTTTCTCATGCATGCGCAAATTTTTGTCTCTATTAGAATATGGAAATCGAAAAAAATGTAAAATCGATCCACCCTATTGTACACCCTTGACGATTGGTTAGGTTAAGTCGTCATATTTTCGTTTAAACTAACGAAAATATCACGACTTAACCTCACCATTCGTCAAAGGCGTACAGTTGACCTACCCGGGCAGTCAATAATAATTTTAAGCAACTTTCACCAAAAATGTGAGCATTTATTTTTAATACATAGACAAGTGTATCACATAGGCAAAGGTGGGCACCCGGGCCTCAAAAAGGACCGACGGTCCCGGTCCTTGCCTCAAACTGGACCGACGGTCCCGGTCACGGTCCTTTCTGAAGATAGGACCTAGGAACGACTCGGTCCTCGGTCCTTATATATAATATACGTGAAAAATTTGATTAAAATGAAAAATGAAATTAAAGACACCGGAAATCTTTAATTTTATTAACGTAAATTATAATTAATACAATACATAAATGATGAAAAAAAGTTATTAAGTTAAATGCTTGAGTTTCCCTTCAAGAAGACTAGCATTTCAAAATGGCTGTCACTGAGCCCTGACCTTTTCGGCTTGAGGACGTCCTTCCCCAAAGAGAAGAGCCTCTCCACGGCGGCACTGGATGGGATAGGCGTGTTAAACTTGATGAACACAGCAAGCACTTGTACTCCAGGTTCTGCTCACCCTTGGGGCCCAGGTATTCAAAGTATTTGTCCAGGTACGGCCAGGGATTGCCGGGTTCAGTTCTTCCGCTAGGAGCTCCAGTTGCTTGACTTGAAGTTGAAGCACTAACATCAGTAGATTCTTCGTCTCCTCCAGGTGTTGAAACAAGTTTCAGTTCAGTCTCAGTCTCTTTCTGAGTCTTCTGGAGGAAACGATCCATCTTCTTTAGAACTTCAAATAATCACTAAACACACTAAAATCACTAAAAAAGACCGTCCGGAATTGCTTAAAAATGGACCGTCGCTCCTCACTGAGAAAAGGACCGACTTTTCCGCTCACGGTCCTTAAAAAGGACCGAGTTCCTGGAGTTCGGTCCTGCCCACCTTTGCACACAGGATACTGCACTATCGTACATGTCAGGAAGCGACTAAATATACACATTCGCCAATTGCTTGTATTTGGGACGCTATTTGTTTATTTTGTAATTGTTAAATAATTTGAGATGCCAGAATAGGACATCGCCAAAGAGCGAACAACAAAACAATTTAAACTCAAAAGTTAAACGGGAAGCGTCAGCTAAGGGCTTTTAGTTGCCCCCAATACCGAACCAATTGTGCCCACCTCGACAAGAACTGGCAGAATGTGTCAAAAACATCACCTCCCACCAAACAGCCTGAGAAGGATTCAAACCCTTCAATATAATAGTATCTCTAGACAAGGTTCTCGCCTGTTTAACTCCTTGCCACAGTACCTTAGAGATATAAGTGCAGGCCCAGTAGATACTTTTAAAAAACATTTGGACATGTTTTTAGCCAACATACCCGACTAACCCACAGTGCCAGGGTATTCTTCTGCCAGACCAGCCCTCACAAATTCAATAGTGGACCAAATCGTATGGCAGGAGCAAGAGAAAAGAAGGGTGGTAACGATGTCATGGCCCCGCCTCACGAAAAGCTGAGCGGACTTCGTGGAAGCAGCGCACCCTTGAGGCAGAAGCGCTTCAAGGTAAAGGCTATCCACAACACTGCAGCACGTCCACTTCCGCCCAGACGAATCTTGCTGGGTGTGTACCTCTGAGGGTGTACATGGTGCAAAAAACATCGCAGAACTGTGGAAAAATCATTATGAAACGCTATTTAATTGTCTCGGGGGCAGGTTTGCCAAGTCTGACTGGAGCACCAATACCAAATTTCCTTCAATTTAGTACCAAATGAGGCAATTTATTACCAAATTATATACAAAAAGCCTGTTGAGATGAGCCAATTGCTCTTTTCACCCATGGATATTCTTTTTCCCATTTACTATGGTACAATCGCCCGGTTTCATAATCCGATTTCCACTTTGACATTGTTGCAATTAATAAGTTACATAGTTTAAGAAAAAACACACTTCAGTGAACCGTGAATCTCGATAAACTGACTGACGCATTAACACAACTAAGAACACGCCACGGTCGCCACCAATGAGCAATGACAAGCGAGAATTGGACGCATGCGCAATGCAGGCCGTAACTGATGCTGCCACATGATAAAATTTTAAAACTGCAACAAGTTCCTAACATGTTCGTTCGCATTTTCTATAACAATTCAGAGTAAGCTCCAAAGTCATTTAAACAGTAAATTTATAACTGCAATTTGCTTTAAACATCAGTATCGTTTTAGCAAATTTGAATCAGCATGTATAAATACTCAGGACTGAATAATTAGTACAATTGATCGAAACTTTTAATGATTTGTTGTAACATGTTCATAACATGTTGTGGAATGCAATGTTTATGAAACTCAATTTTTTTCACATTCTTACTTATATATTACCAAATTCAGCTCATTTCATTACCAGAATACCAAATAAATTTTTAAAATACCAAATTGCTTTTTCATTACCAAATCTGCCCAGATTTGGTAATGAATAATACCAGATGGCAACCCTCCTCGGGGGGACAGACTAAATATATATCTAAATGTAGAACGCTCTGAGGAGCTAATTAATGACTCAGAAATCTGGCAGGCTATTCATAAGTTAGATGATAACAAAAGTTGTGACCATTCGTCGAAGTTGCTGTTCAGCGAGCCGTTGAACTACAACTTCGTAATCCACGGGCTTTTCATAATGAATGCTCATCAACGCCAAGCCCGACAATCTCTCTGTGGATATATTAGTCCTAAGGCACCCCTAAGGGGTACCTTTGGGTACTTTTCAGCTTGTTGCAGAGATCTTTGGGAGCAGGGCTTTCTGGTTTAGAGTGGTTCAGGTTTAGGGGGGTTCGATCGAACTACTCGAGCCCCTACTGGATCCGCTACAGGCCTAGATGGCATACAAGCAGAACATTTCAAATGTTGTAGCCCTCGTATAATACCTATGTTTGCAATGTGTTTCACAAGCTGTATGATACATGGGTACTTACCACAGTCCATTTTGTCAGTTGTATTGTTGCCGGTTGTCAGGCCCACCGAGAGGGTGGGGATACCGTGAAAAAATCCCCTGAGACCGGACCTCTAGGGGGCCCGGAAAGAAGGGGGATAAAATCTAAAAATATTAATATTTAAAGCAATTGATTAAATAACAGAGAGGAAATATAATTAATGAACAAACATTTTATAGAGATTATCATAGTCAAACTGAAACAGATAAAATATTATCTGCGGTTCACCAATGCCCAAGACTGACTGACGGACCTGGGAACTATTGTAATTGAAAGCCAGTTAGCCCATACTTTAAATTTCATCAGAATAATTTACCACTTTGCTAGATAGAAGGCAAAGAAAGTACACTTCTAATTATGAAAACCTTGCAGTAAACAATTGTCTTGCCTGCATAAACTGGTACTGCATTTGTAAATTGTATGGTGATAGAATTAATATAATTGATTCGAAAAATAAAATGGTCATTTTCTTTTGAGTTGTTTATTCATACTGTATGTTTTGAATAGTGACTTGGACATATAATCAATTTGCTTGTTATGTGCACAAAAAATATTCATAATAAAATACTAAGTAAAGAGGGGGGCCCACAAATCAATCCTTCCCCGCTAGCCCTGCGAGTTGTTAAAAATAAGGGTGCTATTATCTGTGATAAGAATAATTTTTGGCCAATAACACTTGCCAGTATACTTTCTAAGGTGTTAGAATATGTCATTTATAATAGGGTAAGTACTCACTTGCAGACTTACGACAATCAGTTTGGCTTTAGTGAAACATGGTACTGATATGTGTATTTTTCTGCTAAAGGAAGCTGTCCTAAAGTACAAGATGTCAAGCAGCAATGTATATTCCTCTTTTTTGGATGCATCAAAAGCATTTGATAGAGTTAACCATCACAAACTTTTCAAGAAACTCTTGTGTCGAGGGGTACCTAAGTATATATATATATATATATATATATATATATATATATATATATATATATATACACAGTAAATACTCGATAAGTCGGGCTATATAGGGCTCTAGCCAGTCCGACTCATTGAAAAGTCCGACTCATCGCGAATTACCTTAATTACCCCCTCTATTTACCCCTAAAGAGGCATAAATACTCTCTAACCTTTTAAGTTTGATTAGTGAGAGTCTAATACAATGTTCAAAATAAACAAAATAAATATTAAAAAATAATAAAACTTTGTTTCACTTACCGTTGCTAGTTATTTTGAGCGCGAAACACAAAAAATTTTATTGTTTACCTTTTCTTACAATACAGTATTAAAAAACCACTTCACTTAGTAAAAGAAACAAAATAATAATGGCACTTGACATAGGAAATAAAACACTTCTCTCAGTAAAATAAACAAAAGAATAATGGCACTTGACAGAGGACGAGTTCGACCGGTGCGTTGAATTAGGTATTCCTTGAAGCCTACCGTTTTATTCCTGTGTCCCACAACAGCCTACCTAACTCTCTCTTACATTACCAATTTAGAAGCTATAGACATTACCCCTAACTATACTTAAGTACGAACAACTTCCTACCCGATTTGTCACCTTAGATTCATCACCTAATTTTACTCAGCACCAAAGATTAGGTCAGATAGGAAAAAACATGTCTAGGCCAGACCAAAGCAATACGAACAGCCCGTTGGTTCGTTTATGGCTTGGTCTTGCCATTCAGCTTCGATTTAGTGATATTTACTCTTTAGTGACTTTTAGACTATATACATATATATACATACACGTCACCTCACTCCTCCCCTACAAGTTTAGTCTGTCAGGGGGATGAGGGACCCTAGACGACCTGCGGAGCGGGGTTGATGTAGTAGGATCAGGTGCAACCTGTATAGGCGGGCAAGTTGAACCATTTTCCGGAGGATCAGTTCTCTCTTCCGAAGACTCTGGTCCTTCTGCACTTCCCGTTCCCATATCTGGTCCTGATGGCGTTTAATAGAACGACCATCTTCTAGTTGGCACTTGAAGGAAACAGGGCCCGTTCTCTCCTGCACAGTTGCAGGAACCCATTTTGGTCCAGCCCCATAGTTGCGAATCACAACTGGATCATTAGGTTTCGCTTCTAGAACTCTCCCTCTTTTAGTGTCGTGGTACAACTTCTGTTTTTCCTGATGGCGTAAAACTCGTTGTTGTAACATTTCGTTTGGACGTAACAAATCAAAAACTGAACGAATTCCCCGGCCAATCAGAAGTTTAGAGGGAGACACCCCTGTCGTGGTGTGTGGTGTTATTCGATATTTAAACAAAAATTTATCCAACACCACTTGCATTTCCTCCCCACGAGAATGACGCAAGGCCGACTTGAAAGTACGGACCATGTTTTCCGCGAGACCGTTAGTAGACGGGTGGAAAACACTAGACCGGACATGTCTAATGCCATTTAGGTGGACGAAGGAACGAAATTCCTCACTGGTAAAACAAGTACCATTGTCGGAAACCAGGACTACGGGTAAACCCCATCGAGCGAAAACAACGGAGTAAGCGAATAGTAACACCCGAAGTCGTGGAAGTGGTTTGAAAAATTTCCACCCACTTAGAGTAGGCGTCCACAATGACTAGGAAATAAGTATTATTTATAGGACCTGCATAGTCAACATGGATCCTATGCCACGGTATAGTAGGCCATTCCCAAGGATGAAGTGGACTTTTCCTTGGGAGATCTCTGTTCTTTACTAGGCAGCTTTGACAGGAACGAACCAATGATTCGAGTTCTCCATCTAAACCAGGCCACCAGAAATAAGCTCTCGCCAGCTCTTTCATTTTTGTTGCGCCCATGTGTTCAGCGTGAAGTTCCTTCACTAAATTCGACCTGCCTTTATTTGGAATAATCACTCTGTGGCCCCATAAGAGACAGCCATTTTGAATAGAGAGGCCAGACTGACGCTGAATAAAAGGCTGTAATTCACTCTCAACCTTAGTAGGCCAACCAACTGAGCAGAAATGGATGACCCTAGACAGAATAGGGTCTGATTTTGTCCACTGCTCTATTTGTACTGCAGATACTGGAGTGGATTCCAAAAACTCCACCAAGTGAACCATTCTGTAGGTATAGGTACACAATCATTTGGATTTTCTAAGGGCAACCTACTTAGCGCATCAGCCGTACCTAGAAGTTTACCTGACCGATGTACTAAGTCAAATTTATAGGCTTGTAGAATCAGTGCCCATCGTTGAATCCTACCTGAGGCCATAACTGGAATATTTTTATTAGGTGAAAATAAACCTAAAAGAGGCTTATGGTCAGTAATTAGTTTAAATTCATGACCCCATAGATAGAAATGAAATTTTTTTACTGCAAATACTAAGGCTAATGCTTCACGTTCCACTTGTGCATATCGTCTTTCCGTCTCAGTTAGTGTTCTAGAAGCAAAACAGATAGGCCTATCTACACCATCAATGTGGTGAGATAACACTGCCCCAATTCCATAAGAACTGCTGTCTGCTGAAACTACGAGAGGAAGTTTAGGATCATAATGCACTAGGAGAGTGGACTTTAGTAGTACGTCCTTGGAAGCCTCAAATGCTTCCTTTTGAGTTTTCTCCCATCTCCACTGTTCCCCAGATCGTAATAGCTTATTTAGGGGTTCAAGGAAAGTCGATGCATTAGGCAAAAATTTCCTATAAAAGTTTAGGAGACCTAAATAAGCTTGTAACTGTGTGATGTTTTGTGGAGGTGGTGCCTTTTCTATTGCTTCTAGTTTATCCACCGTTGGATGAATGCCTGAGGCATCTATGCGGAACCCTAAATATGAAACCTCATTAGTGACCCATGAACACTTTTCTCTCTTTAGCTTAAGTCCGGCATCCCGGAGTCTTTTTAGAACCGTGGTTAGTCTAGTTAGGTGTTCTTTTTTAGTTGAACCTGAAATGAGGACATCATCTAGAAAGCAAAGTACCCCTGGAATGTGACCTAGAACTTGGTCCATTGTCCTCTGAAAAATACCTGGAGCCGATGCTATTCCATAGCATAGCCTATTGTACTTATATAGGCCTCGGTGCGTATTTATGATAGTTAATTCTTTAGAGTTTTCATCTAAACTTAGTTGAGCATAGGCTTGGGACATATCGAGTTTTGTGAAATATTTACCCCCAGCAAGAGAGCTAAATAATTCATCAGGCTTGGGTATAGGATAGCAATCTAGAAGGACGGCTCTATTTGCTGTTAAACGGTAATCCCCGCATAACCGCACGGACTTGTCCGGTTTTTAGTACAGGAACTACTGGGGCAGCCCACTTAGCGTGTGTGACTGGTTCAATAATTTTATCTTTTAGCAGCCTGTCAATTTCTAAATCTACCTTCTCCCGCAGTGCATGCGCAATTGAACGAGCCTTACAAAATTTCGGAGTTACATTAGGATCTACTTCTATGCAGACCTGATGGCCTTTTAGGTTGCCTACTTCAGGCCCAAAAATAGAAGAAAACTCCCTTAACAATGAGTCTATGTCAGATGGATATGAGAGTGTATGCACATCTGCCTGACCCCTTGGCAAGATTTTGTCAATTGGCATTTCCAAAGCATCAATCCAATCACGGCCTAGTAGAGTAGGCCCTTGCTCATCCACCACTAAAAGGGTTAAGGGATGAGACAAAGTTTTCTGGTTAAGTGTAACTGTGACGTATGCTTCTCCACAAATAGGTATTTTTATGTCCCCGTACTTCTTCAAAATCGTTTTAGATGCATGTAGTTTAGGTGTGTTTTTGAAAATCTTATCAAAAACTACCTTGGACATGACCGTCCGGGCAGCACCCGTATCCAATTCTAGAGGAACTGTAATTCCATTTAGGCCTACCTCTACAATATATGGGCCTGTATTTTCCCCACTTTGCTGCTCATAGAATAGGTACTCCACTCCAATGTTCGAAGTATTTCCCTTTTGAGGATTTATACTAGAAATGTTAAAATTAGAATTTTCACCCTTTGTTTTCTTTGAAAAACACACTTTAGCTATGTGGCCTATCTTACTACAGTTTCGGCAAACTGCTTCTTTAAAAGGGCAATCTTTCTTCCAATGGTGTTTTCCACACCCTGTACATGGCTTGGAAGGCTTAGTAGAATTAGTAGGCTTAGTCGTATTCGCCTCATACCTTTTATTTGCCTGTCTAGTAGGCTCGTTAGGTCTGCCAGGCCTAGAAGATTTAAAGCTATTTACGTGTTGGGCTTTACTACTATGATTTCCAAAAGCTCTAACATCTTTAGCAGCTGCTTCTCTAGCCGTAGCTATTTCTACAGCCTGACTAAAAGTTAGGTCCTGTATGGCTAATAGGGCTCTCTGGGTAGACTCCTCTTTGAGACCCATTACAAACCTATCTCTTAGCATTTCATCTAATTTGTCCCCAAATTTACACGTACGGCTGTGGCTTTTTATTCCTGCAATAAACTCTGCAATGCTTTCATTTCCCATCTGATGCCTTGAATAAAATTTGAAACGT
Organism: Bathynomus jamesi; assembly: GCA_023014485.1. NCBI lineage: Eukaryota > Metazoa > Arthropoda > Malacostraca > Isopoda > Cirolanidae > Bathynomus > Bathynomus jamesi. Next base: position 226,384 of record JAJOZX010004521.1, on the reverse strand, counting down.
TCATAGATGAGAACTACTCGGGTTTGTAGTGATCGGTTAGGGCCTGTACCAATTCATTATAGGTGCAAGTTTCCGGTGCTTTAGGAGAAACTAGGTCCATAACTAAACCAAACGTTTTAGGGCCTATTATAGTTAAAAAGGTAGGTACTTTCTTAGCATCCGGAATGGAATTTGCCTCGAAAAACAACCTCACCCTAGTGGCATAAGCTTCGAAGTCCTCCCCATTGTCTTCGTAGGGGCTTATATGGCCAATCACCGACATGCTAGAGCAAAACCGAATTAGGCCAACTCACGTGAAGTAGGTTAGGTTAGGTTTAAATTTGGTCTAGTTATGAATAGTGAATTTTATTAGAGTTAGGGCTGAATAGTGAATTGTATTAGAGTTAGGGCTGAGTAGGAATTAGTTTTAGAGTTAGGGCTGAGTAGGAATTAGTTTTAGAGTTAGGGCTGAGTAGGAATTAGTTTTAGAATTTGGGCGGCGGGACCTACGCTATAGTACGGTAGCTTCCCCACACAAACAAACCAAATCGGACGACCCACTAGGCTACATCCAATTTTCCAAACAACCACTTGAACCCAATAAGCCAAATTAACCCAATAAGCCAAATTAACCCAATGAGCCAAATTTAACCCAATGAGCCAAATTTAACCCAATGAACAAAATTTAACCAAATGAGCCAAATCCCATCCTCGTCGCCAAATGTGATAGCGTGGGGTAGACACCCCAGTTAGGTTACTTAGGTTCTAGCAAACAATCAAAAGCACTTACCGGTGCGTTGAATTAGGTATTCCTTGAAGCCTACCGTTTTATTCCTGTGTCCCACAACAGCCTACCTAACTCTCTCTTACATTACCAATTTAGAAGCTATAGACATTACCCCTAACTATACTTAAGTACGAACAACTTCCTACCCGATTTGTCACCTTAGATTCATCACCTAATTTTACTCAGCACCAAAGATTAGGCCAGACCAAAGCAATACGAACAGCCCGTTGGTTCGTTTATGGCTTGATCTTGCCATTCAGCTTCGATTTAGTGATATTTACTCTTTAGTGACTTTTAGACTATATACATATATATACATACACGTCACCTCAGTATATATGTGGAAAACTGATACGTGTGGGTAGTTGGGAGGTAACGAAAATGGTCCACTGAGTAGACATACATTACCGATCAACCAACAGACAAAAAGGACGTTGGTGGAAAAAGCCGCGGGGGAAAAAAGGAACTTGCATCAAGAACAGCATGGCGAACGAAGGGGCTTGAAAACAGTAATAGATCCCCACCAGCAAGTACGCTCTCAAAAATTAAGCAACTAGAAGAAAGACTCCAAGAAGAAATCAGGACTTATCTAATAACACTCAGTAAGTGAACACTTGTATTTCTAAATCCCAGTTTAGTGATAAGTTATCACTAAACTGGGATTACTAAACTGATAACATATAAACTAGGTTCAGTTAAATTAGGACCTCATTGTGGTCTAAGACCTAGCATCAACTCATAGCTTAACAAAGGCTAAGGTAAATTACCTAACCTAATTTGGTGAGGACTCCTACCGTGGACCTTAATTTACTCTGCCCACCTGGACCATTTCCAGAATCTTTAGGCTGACCCCTACGAGGCTAGGCTTAACCTACTCTACAGCAAAGGTGGGCACCCGGGCCTCAAAAAGGACCGACGGTCCCGGTCCTTGCCTCAAACTGGACCGACGGTCCCGGTCCTTTCTGAAGATAGGACCTAGGAACGACTCGGTCATCGGTCCTTATATATAATATAAGTGAAAAATTTGATTAAAATGAAAAATGAAATTAAAGACACCGGAAATCTTTAATTTTATTAACGTAAATTATAATTAATACAATACATAAATGATGAAAAAAAGTTATTAAGTTAAATGCTTGAGTTTCCCTTCAAGAAGACTGGCATTTCAAAATGGCTGTCACTGAGCCCTGACCTTTTCGGCTTGAGGACGTCCTTCCCCAAAGAGAAGAGCCTCTCCACGGCGGCACTGGATGGTGCCAGGTGTTGAAACAAGTTTCAGTTCAGTCTCAGTCTCTTTCTGAGTCTTCTGGAGGAAACGATCCATCTTCTTTAGAACTTCAAATGATCACTAAACACACTAAAATCACTAAAAAAGACCGTCCGGAATTGCTTAAAAATGGACCGTCGCTCCTCATTTCGGTCCTCACTGAGAAAAGGACCGACTTTCCCGCTCACGGTCCTTAAAAAGGACCGAGTTCCTGGAGTTCGGTCCTTTTGGAACTCGGTCCTGCCCACCTTTGCTCTACAGTTAGACTGGAGGTATTATGGAACCAATTCATACAGAGCATTTTTCACATTGGTGGCCCGTGCGGGGAATTTACATACTTTAGGCTTAATCTTACTCAACAAAAATTGCAGAATTAAACTAAATGGTCTAGCCTAAACCTAACCTAATCAAGCCTAAATTAACAAACTTGCCTAATTAGGTCAACAACCAAGGGCCTAACTAGGAAAGATTTACATTTAAGGAGTCCTATTCTTTTATAAGCTTAGAACTGAGTGCAGCATACAGATTAACCAGAATAAAACTTACCTTTTCTTTCAAGGTTTAGGGTACTTATTGGTGGTGGGGGGGTGAACTAAATTTAAAACTTGACTGTTTGTCTGATTATTCACTTTATTTGATCTCTCATCTCTGATAATTTCTTTTCACCTTACACAGTGCGTTCGAAAAGTCTCTCCGCAGTGCTATGTTAAACGCATAGGAAATTGAAAAACTACAATGTTTTCATTCAAGTTTCAACCATGATTTAGTGATTTTATTACATAAACTTTTGATTTTCAGCATGCGTTGAAAGTGTTTTGCACCATTTTGCAGGTACAGAGCAACTCGTCTACACTTGTTGTCAAACACTTTTGACAACAAACACGTTGACTGCGGAGAGACTTTTTGAACGCACTGTATTTCATTACAAGCCCTATTTAAACTATTTTGACTTAAACATGGACAGTGATGAATTGCAACAATTAAAAAAGAAGCGTGCAAAGTTGAGTGCTGTTACTAAGGCCATCAACACTTTTAACAATATTACACAACCAGGCAAGGAAAATTTAGGGCATGTAATTCTTAAACTGGATAAACAAAATAAAGATATACTCAGGGGCGGCTCTGGCTTAGAGGATGTAAGGCTGCAGACCCCCCAACTAAAATGACGAATAATGCGTCTCTACGGTCTCTTTATTTTATTTAAAGTGTTGTATTAAACAAAAAATGAGATTCTAAACTAAACTGATTTTTATATATTAATAATTCACTAGGCAACAAAGATTTTGTTACAGAAGACCAAATAGGTGCTCCTAGCTAATTTCGGTATGCTGATTTCAAATCTATAATTAGAGTTTTTCTATCACGTCTAGATTTTGTGTAAAATGCAAATCACTTTTAGTAAAATTTTCTACCACGTCCAGATTTTGGTTTTAATCGGCTTAATGCCAGTAATATGAAACTTGCTTTTCAAGGTTAAAGCAATTTTTTTTGCCAACTATATACAAATTCGAACAATTTTGATAAATAAAATTTATCCCGAGTTGGCAACACTGAGTCAAGAGCATAGTAACGGGCAACGGCCCAACGGTCAGTCGCTACGTGACAGTCAAGCAGAACGGTTGTTGAAGCTCTCTGCTGATGAGCAAGTGACAGGTTGTGGTGACTTGTGTGTTTTTATAGCATTTGTTTTGTACTACGGTGTGTATTTCTTTTTATTTTGCACATCGTAATAATTACTTTCTACGTTTTTTCAGATATTGTATGGTAATTCAAAATGGCATCAAATAGACGTGCTTGTGTAAATCACTCAGACAACTTCTGCTTTGTCTGTGGACAATATACACCTAAGCCACAACGTAGAAACATAACAACAAAGATTAAACTTGCCTACAAGTGTTATTTTGACTAAGTTAGGAGACCAACAGAGGGACTGGGCACCACATATTTGCTGTGCACAGTGCAATGCAATGTTAATAGCTTGGATGAATGGTAAAAGAAAAGCTATGCCGTTCTCAGTCCCCATGGTTTGGCGTGAGCCGAAAAATCACTTCAATGATTGTTATTTTTGTTTGACAAAGATTGCTGGTTTCACAAAGAAAAACAAATCAAAGATCACGTACCCAAACTGCGAATCAGCAATGAAACCAGTACCACATGATGAAACAAATCCACCACCAGTTCCACCAGCAACGATAACAGACAGCAGTTCATCTGAAGATTCTGCTAGTGATATAGAAACAGGGAAAGATGGCATATATGTTCCAGATGCAAATATTTCCCCACATTTGTTAAGTCAAGCGGAGTTAAATGACTTAGTGCGCGATTTGGAATTACCAAAAGAAAAGGCAGAGTTGCTTGGTTCAAGACTTCAAGAATTTAATCTTCTCCAACCAAACACCAAAGTTTCCCATTTCCGCCATCGCCATTTGCAGTTTTCATCATTTTACTTACAGGAAGAAAACGTTTGTTTCTGCCACGATATCAGTGGTCTGATGCAAGGGATTGGCTGTCGCTATGATCCAAATGAATGGAGACTGTTCATTGACTCTAGTAAAGCTAGCCTTAAAGCTGTATTACTGCACAACGGCAATGAAAAACCTTCAATACCTGTAGCACATGCCACTGGCCTTAATGAGACTTATGAATCGATGAAACTGCTGCTAAGACTCATCAAATATAAGGACCACACATGGAATATTTGTGGCGACCTTAAAGTTGTATCATTACTTCTTGGGTTACAGTTGGGCTACACAAAGCATATGTGCTTTTTGTGTCTATGGAACAGCAGAGATGACAAGAACCACTACAAAAAACATGATTGGCCATCTAGAACTGAACATGTTGTTGGTAAATACAATGTGAAACACCCAGCACTTATTGACCCTCAGAAAGTACATCTTCCACCACTTCACATTAAACTTGGCCTTATGAAAAATTTCGTGAAGGGTATGGATCATCAAGGTAGTGGTTTCCAATATTTAAAGGATAAATTCAAAGGAATATTGACAGATGCTAAGCTAGAAGCTGGAGTTTTCACTGGACCACAGATCCGCAGTGTCATCCACGACTCATCGTTTCCATCTAACCTAAATGAGAATGAACTAGGAGCATGGACATCTTTCGTTGAAGTTGTCAAAAATTTTCTTGGAAACCACAAAGCTGAAAACCACCGTAAACTCGTAGAAAACATGCTTAAATCTTATGAAATAATGGGATGCAGAATGTCTTTGAAAATTCATTTTTTACATTCTCATCTTGACTTCTTCCCGGCCAACCTTGGGGCTGTAAGTGACGAGCATGGTGAGCGCTTCCACCAACAGATCTCAGTTATGGAAAACAGATACCAAGGTAATTTCAACCCAAATATGATGGGAGATTATTGTTGGTTCCTGCAGAAGGAGAGCTCGTCATCCTACAAGCGACAAAGGAAGAGGACACACCAAAGTTTCACTTAAGAACAGGAATTTGCCTTTCAGTAGTAACAACAAAATACTAACGCGCTTTGGGTGGATGGTTGGGCGCAGGGGTGGTAACTCCGCCAGCGGAATTCCGCTGTCTGTCTTAAGCCAGAATAAAGGAGGAAAGACATCCCTGTTCACTAATTATTTAAGTATGCTTAACATAAAACGTGGCACGGAAAAGTAGCTTAGACGGCTTTCGTAATAGAAGCGGGTGAGAAAAAAAAAATGAAAAATAGGGGTTTTCGGTTACACAAAATCTGGACGTGATAGAGAAATTTTGATATCAGATCTGAAATCAGCATCAGCGCTTTAGTAGGAATCAGTAGTTCACGTGTCTGTAACAAAAAAAAGTTGAAATTTGTTGCCTAGTGTAATGTGACGAAATAAAGATAACTTCCAGCAAACAATGATGAATAAAAGGTTATTTAAAATGTAATATAAATATAGGGCCTACCGCGCTAAGATGTAAATTTTAAGGCTGCAATCGTGCAGTCTATACACAGTATACAGGGTATGAGATTTAGTGAGGACTGTGAGGTGGACTGCTGCCAGGTGCACGATGTCCTTAATGATTAATTTCACGTTTAATTCGCTATATTTGATGAAAGTTGATCTATTTAAATTATACTTCCATCACCGTGTGTTAATATCAAACTATTAAAAACTGAATTTTCAAATACATTATTGGTAAAGTAGAAGATAATGATATGATATGCAGCAAAATTTGGATCTTTTAAGTCTGTAGCAGATGCAGCCTGCTAGCGTACAGTTGCAGACGGCACGTGACGGCAGTGTTCGGACGCTGGTTATCAAGTGTGGTCAGTCATTGTTTCCTGTGCTAGGCTGATCGTGCTTCTTTTTCAATTAAATTTATTATTGTGAACCAGATTTCTACTTGGTTATTTTGATTCAATTAGCTTTTCTAAAACTTTTATTTCTCCCTTACATACAAGCCATGGAAAATACAGTGACGTTTTTGAAATCAATTAAATTTTCAAGCCTAACCTACCTCGAAAAGATTGAAATTAAAAACAAAGGCCGTCCAACTCCTGCTTTAAATATAGAAGAGACAGGTAAAAGGAGAAATAAGGATTACGTTCGCAAATTTAATTCAGCTATTTATGATAAACATGATTGGATTTGTGGCTGTGAACAAGTTGAAATTTTATTCGCACAATTTCAATCTAGGTGTATTGAAGCAACAACCGCACAATCCTATGTAAACAAATTTACTGCTGCTATTGAAAACATTAAGCAAGAATATGAACACTTTTCTGAACAAAACAACTGAAATGAAGGAAATAAAAAGAGGAAGTTTTCAACTACTAATGAAACATCAATTGCAACAGATGTCTGCGATATAATTATCCAAGAATGCACTAATAGATTTAGCTTTACTGGCCATCTTGAATCCAGTAAACTGCTACTAAGAAATTGTTTTGAATCTTATCTTAAAAACTTTCCAACTGTGGAACTCGGCAAAGCTGTTGAAGCATATCCAATGCTTGACAAATTAAAACTCAAAACGGAACTATCCGTTCTTTATGGTCGAGACGATATCTGCTCAAACGACAAGCTCACTGATTTATTAAGTGTTCTCTTGGACAATAATTTAGAATCAGCATTTTTAGAAACAGTTAAACTTGTAAAAATTTTAATAACAACGCCCATGACATCAGCTGAAACTAAAAGATGCTTTTCAACCTTAAAAAGAATAAAAACATTTCTTAGAAACTCGATGTTGAATCAAAGGCTCACGGCTTTAGCAATGCTGTCAATTGAAAATAGAATGATAAGTGATATCAACAATTTTAATGAAAAAGTGATTGATCATTTTGCAACGTCCAGAACCCGAAAAATGGATTTTATATTTAAATAAAATCATTTCATCCATTGGTAAGTAACCATACTCAGAGATGGGCAAGATCACCAACTTTGGTGATCTTGAAGATCAAGATCAGATCACCAGAAAAATGTGATCTTGAAGATCCAGATCAAGATCGTGATCTTGAAGATCACTTTTCAAGATCACTTTTATATGAATTGAAAAAAGTTGTACTCTTGTAGAGTAAACAAAAACAAATTATTTTGTTAATCACTCCTGAAAAGTATCACTCCTAATACTCCCCTGAGCAGTGGGGGTTCCTCATATGGGCAATATGGGCAGCCGCACAGGGCGGCATTTGTGGAGGGGCGGCATGAGCGCCTGCAAAAAAAATAAAAATAAAAATAAGAATAAATAAATAAAGAAATAAAAAAAAATAAAAAATAAAATAAAATAAATAATAAAAGATCAATAAATATATTTTTATTAATAAAAAACCATCTATTGCATTTTCCATAAACCTTCCCATAAAAGACCTAAACAATGCAAAATGCTTCCAGATTAATATTATTGGGAATAAAGGCCCATACTTTAACATGTAATGTTATTTTTCTGGGTTTGGTTAAATAGTGAAATGTATATTATTTATTACAGAACGAATCTTCACACTAAGCCACTAAGGTCTGTCAAATAACCGCAAATGGATAAGAAGAGGTCAAAGCTATCAGGTGCTCAGTTTAGAAAAAAGAGGAAAGAAGAAGAGGAGAAACGAGCAAAAGATAAAGGTATAGAGCTATGTCATCTACTCTTCACTGCTATATTGCACTGCTATTTTGATATAGCTTTCTGAGTCATTTGAAGTGTACTATTATGTATATAATTAGCCATTAACCAAGGAGGTTGTATTATTCATTTGTTTCCTATCCTAAAAGTTTAATAAATTGTGCTTAATAACATGTTAAATTAATTGTACTAGCCTATTCATGCATTGGTCTGTTATGTTCTATTTTACTATTTGCAGGGGCACTTTTGAAATATTTTGGAACACCCTCTGCCACTAGCCAGGATGAGAAGCCGTCTACTTCTGCCATTATTGAGGCTGAGGAGCCATCTACCTCCTCAGCCTCACATATGTCTCCACAAATGCAGTCTGATCCTGAGGATGAAGACCCATTTGCTTCTACTTCTCCCCGGCAGGACTCTTCAGGTGAGTTTGTCTGCACATATGTCTGTGAGTGTGTGCGTGTGTGTGTATGTGTATGTGTGTGCATCCCTGCAAAGCATTTTGCAAACAGTTATAAATTATAATGTTATTATCACTGGGTCTGGGTTACTGGGTATGTGTGGTGTTTCACCACCATAATTCCATAACACCACCACCATAACAAAGTGCTGTGAATAATGTGTTATCTAACTTAGGTGTGTATACTAATGAGTAATGCTCTTGTTCTTTCTATTAGAAATGCCTGGAGCAGAATCGCCTCCTGAGGATGAGTCTCTGTCCACCGACCCTGCTAACTGGCCTTCAGTTCTGACTGAGAGAATTCGGACACAACTGGAAGCATGCAAGCTCATTGCTCACATCACATGACAACAGTTCAGAACACCTAAATTCTATGAAAATCTGGAAAGAACTGGCAGTGAGGATGAGAAAGGGGGAGACCATTGACAAGCAGGAGATGGCACTTCTGGAGGCTGAGAAGTTGAGATGGAGCGCGGTGCTGACACGTCTCACTGCTATTGTGCATTCTCTGGCAGTTAGGAATTTGGCACTAAGGGGACCATACAGAAAATTGTTCTCAACCATCAATGGCAATTTTCTGAAAGAAGTTGAACTGATGGCACAATTTGATCCTATAATGCAAGAGCACATTAACCGTGTCCAAAAAGGGACCTCCAGTCACACCAGCTACCTCGGCCACCACATACAAAACGAACTCATTGATTTGTCGAGCAGCAAGACCATTTCAGCAATGGTGAGCGACATCAACAATCAAAGTTTTTTTTCAATAATTCTAGATTGCACTCCAGATATCAGCCACACTGAACAGTTGTCAGTTGTGATTCGGGTTGTGTCACTGGAGGGGAGCCCCATATAAAGAACATTTCATGGGGTTTTTGGAGGCAGAGGAGTCCACTGGTCAACATTTGGCATCTCTGATTCTGAAGAGACTGGAGGAGCTAAAAGTTCCTTTCATGGACTGTAGAGGACAATCATACGACAACGGGGCCAACATGAGGGGAAAAAACAAGGGTGTTCAATCAGGCTCCTAGAAATTAATCCAGAGCTCTGTTTTTTTGTTCCATGTGGGGCTCATTCTCTGAATTTGCTTGTGGCCGATGCTGTCTAAGGGATCTATTGATGCCACAAGTTACTTTGGCACCTTGCAGAAGCTTTACAACTTGTTTTCAGCCTCCACACAACGATGGGCCATTTTGAAAAAACATGTGAACATCACATTGAAGAATGTGGTCTGATACAAGGTGGGAAAGCAAGATCAAGAGTGTGGAGCCCCTGAGATATCAGGCAGCTGCAGTGAGAGATGCACTGATCGAGGTGAGGGACCACACCAAAGACTCTGTAATAAAGGTCGAGGCTCAATCTCTGTCAGAGGAGGTTGGGTCATACCGCTTCGCCATTTGTTCAGTGGTGTGGCATGACCTGTTGTGCCAAATTCAGCATTGAGCAAGCAGATGCAGTCTCCTAGCATGCACGTTGATGTTGCAGTAAATCTCCTAAAAAAACAGAGAGAGGTCTCCGCAATTACAGGGCAACAGGTTTTGTGGCTGCACAAATTGCAGCCACAGATATCTGTGACAAATGAATGTGGAGGCTGTGTTAAAACAAAAACGGCTGAGGTCCACAAAGCGGCACTTCTCCTATGAAGCATCTGATGAGCCCTTGATTTGATGCTTTGAAGAAGCTGGAGGTGACATTTTCAATGCAGTGGTTGATGCTGCAACATCAGCCATTCAGGAAAGATTTTCCACGTTGGAAATTGTGGGAGAGAAGTTTGGAGTGCTGACACATTTCCAAAATCTCACATTTGAGAGCTGACAGAACAATGTGTGAACCTAGTACTACACTACACTTTAAGGGACAATCTGACTTGGATGGCAGAGAGCTTGCACAGGAGCTGAAGAACTTGCCTGACTTGCCATCAAAGACCATATCCTTGCTTGAACTGCTGACATTTATCCATGAAAGGGAGCTCTCTGAAATATATCCAATTTGTGGACTGCTCTCAGAATTGGTCTTACTCTTCCAGTCACTGTTGCTGAAGCAGAGAGGAGCTTTTCAAAGCTGAAGCTCATCAAAATCCTACCTGAGGTCAACTATGTCACAGGAACGCCTTACCGTCTGGCCATCATCAGTATAAATCATACAATTGCTGAGCAGATTTCATATGATGATTTAATTCATGACTTTGCATCAAGGAAGGTAAGAGAGTCAGGCTTTAGATGGCAGTTGTGCTGTGGTGCAATTTATTTTGTTTCTTGTTCAAAGTGTAGCATAATAATTACCCTCTCTTAAATGTCTTATTCTATTATGTGATAGAGCATTTGTACAATTTAGAAATTTGATTCTCTAGTTTATTTATGGCAGTTGTGCAATTTAATTTGTATTTTTCCTGTTCATAGTATCATAATTACATTCTCTCGTGAGTTATTCTATTTACGTGATGAAGGATTTGTAAAATTCAGAATTTGAGTCTTTGTTTTGGTTCTGAAGTTCCAACAATTAGTCCAATAAAAAGTTATTTTGTGAAAGAGTTTGTCTGTCCTTTATTTTTGGGGGGATTCGAATGTGTGTGTGTTGGCGAACAAGGGGGGGGGCGCTGAAGGTGAGGTTCGCCCAGGGCGTCATGTAAGCTAGGACCGCCACTGCCCCTGAGGGCTGAGGCAATACAAGCATCGCATCCTACCCATGTCACCTGATCTAAACACGGGGATTGACGATTCCCCTTTCAGTTTTCAGGTGGTAAACTTAAAACTTAGTATTATCATAACTTATCAGCAAAGAAAAAACTATTAAATGACCTACATATAGTTTTTAGTTCTATTTTTCTCAATTCTCATTTCACCAGGTCCATAACTCATATCAATGAATGGTCAGCATATATAAGTAAACATTTTTTACATAGAATTTAATTTTACAGTTTTACTGCAGTACGCAATTACTGACAATATAAGGGTAAAAACCGCAAGTTAAGTGTGTTAATTTAATGTTCAAACCGCTGTAAACATTTGCTTTCAGCAAAACCAATTGTTCAAAGTTACCATCCGAGACGACTTCGTTTGGGGCTATGAACCATGCCAGCAAACGAAAACAACCGTTCCACTGGTGCAGAGGAAGGTAGCGTGGTGTTATACCTCTTGAAGATCTTCTTTATAGCAAGATACCTATCTAAAGAGTCGAGTGCCTTACTGTGTCCTGCAAATAATTGAGGACTTCCAAGTCTTCCTTGTTGTTAGGAGCAGAGAATGAGCCGTCCATAGTTCTGAAAAAATCGTCTTCAGATGAGTTTGAGTTCACCGAACTATTACCACTGCTGTCAGAATTACAATTTCTTACAGCCATTTGCAGCTTGTCTTTTACTTGAGACTTGATTGCTTCATGATCGCCGAAATTAGGCCCTTGCAACAATGATATCCATCTAAGTTTGAAATACGGATGAGATACTGAGGCCAAAACGGCATCAGTTACCTCGGGGCTCAACGACAAAAATGACCAAATTTGGCATTGAAGCCAGAGACGACTGCTGCCAGTAATGGCATGCAGTGTCTCAAGCGCAGGTCGTTTGGTTGGATAGGCTCCAATCTTGCGAGGGCATCTTGAGTCACTAGGACTGTTGGAAGAAGACAACCGTAGTAGCATTCTTTCTCTGCCTGTAATTTGTTGAGGGCTGCTGCAATTGGTTTTAGAACAGACAAATATTCTGAATAAATTCCAATTCATTGTCTTTGAGGATGGGTAGATTCAGTTCTTCAAGAGCTACATTCACGTCGTTCTTATGTTTATATATTTGGCTTAATGAGTCGTACATTGAGTTCCATCGGTGACGCATGGGTACCTAAATTGGACGCCAGTTATTTCCTGTATTTTTTCTGCTGACTTGGGTTTACCAGCAGCATTCCACAGCGCCGAACATTTTCCCATTGCAGAATGCTTTATCTTCTTTAGTCCAGGTGAATTCAGTCCTTTATCTGCATCAGTTGTTGCTACCAAGTTCAATGTGTGGGAGGCACATCGAATATGGGATGATAGTTTCACTGACTCCTCTCCATGCTCTCCTGAATGTTCAGGAAAGTTGCTGATGATAACCTCTTCATCTGAATCTTTTTCATCATCATCTTCATCTGCATCATCTTCATCAATGTCGTCAGTACGATTCTGAACACGAACACCGAACTCTTTAAAGCATTTCACCATGTTCGATGCATTGTCGGTGACTGTAGATACAACTTTTCTATAAGATAAACCATGCTCCGAGTTGATCCTGTCCAATATTCCAGCAATTTTATCAAAGCTATGTGTTCCACGAAATCTTCGGCATGCCAGTGCAGCTGATCCTCGCGACAAGTCATCATTGATCTGTAATGTAAGAATATAAAATCAATGTTTGTATGAACATTTTTTTAAGCTTAATTTAATAATATTGGTTAGACACGCACCAGCTAAACTGCGCCACCAAACATTGAAGAGAAGAACTATGTGATATAAAGGAGGCAATTCAGCGATGAGTCGCCTACCATACCACCACATCAGTGACCCATCCCATAAGAGCAAAATGTGGAAGAGTCCATATTCACAGCCTGTGAATATGGACTCTTCCACATTTTGCTGTGAATCAGACACAATGACAGATGACAGAATCAGTGAATTAGTGTGAAATTACTGTGAATCACAGCAAAATGAACTCACCAAATTAATGAATGAGGAACACATGTCGAATAATTGAAAAGATTATACTATAAATCTATCAGACTATCAGTCTATCACCAATGGTCAATTTATCAATTATATAAAAATAATACACTAAATCAATAGCATACCCAATGCGCAGTGACTCCCATGAAACTGCGGTGATTAGTTGACCATATGTCGCATGTAACACACATGGTCAACTGCTGCCAGTTTTGCTTGTATGTCTTCCTTCATTGTACTGGTTGTTGTTGCAAGAGATCTAGCCAGGGTGCGTCTAGATGGCACCTGAACAGCCGGGTTGACGTCTGAAAAAAATATTTAAAAATTAAAACAAATACAATAGATTAGCTATGGAAAAAATATCAAATATTTAGCTAGGCTAGCGATAGTCTAATGTTCATACAAATAATATGATTAATTATTTTAATCAGATATTAGCTATGGAAAAAATAGCAAAATATTTGAGTTATACTAACATGAAAGAAGATCCTTAAATTCATGTAGTTCAACTAGGCTCAATGGTAGGAGCCCATTAGCCACAAGCGAGAGAATCTTCTTTTCAAGGATATCCTTGCATATTGGTGGTCCTGGTTTTTGCTTGGAAATGTGGAACATGCTTAGTGTTAACTGCTTGGCAATTTTGGCAGGGCCAGCATTGCTGCCGCTGGCATCTTCTTCTTTAGCTGGACGCTTGCGAGATTTCTTCTCCGATTCATATTCACCCAAAAGATCCGAATGTAGTTTCTGCACAAGAAAATAAATTATTATCATGCGGAGAGACTTCTTGAACACCCTGTATAATATTTATCAGAGTATCAAACTTCTAGTTGAAATTAATACTTAACAAGATTCTAAAATTTTGTTATCTTTAAATAAAATTATTTTCACCATGATCAGTGCATTTTTATCCTATGTTAAATTGAAAGCCGAATTTCGTCCTTCAGTAACTAAATAGGAGAAATTACAGACATGGATCAGACAGAGAGAAAGACAGATACACCTGGCGTTTTATTATAGTTGGATATCGGCAGTTTTTAATGTAGTTACTAGTCCATAATCTATTAATATATGAAGTGCACAATATATTCAAATGGACGTCTATGTAAATGTAGCATTAGTCTTGTATGGCACCAGTCACTTAAAATATGACTTGAACCATTATGTTAATGTTGCTACTTACTACTTAGTTACTAAGTAGTACTAACCCTGAGGTGCCTCAGAAGATTGCTTGTTGAGTCGAGGCCAGCAGACAGAATTGTAGTTTTCTTTGTACACTGCCTACAAATAACTTTGATACTGTTTCCAGTTTTATCGACAATTTGAAAATATTTTCCGTTCAATAGCACAGATTGATCCTTATTACCAACATTGTTATCTAAATATATTGAATACTGTTCTGGTGACAACCTAGAATATTTGGTTCCCTTGGGAGCCTGTTGAAGTTGTAAAATTGCACTCATTATTAAAAAATTCAATCTGTAAATAAAATATGTTTAGAATTAATTTATTATGAATACGGACCTATAGGCTATATTTTATGCCTATATATAATAATATATTAATAGAACACTTTTAACATAATTGCACAGTAAATTACACTTTTTACGAGCCTAAATTCCACAGCAACTACACCTTCCATGCAGAGCTGGGCACTTGCGGCATATTTTGCGGTACTGCGGTACTACCGCACTACAAACCGGTACCGCATAACGCAAAGGATCGCTGAAAGTACCGCAGTACCGCTACCGCATTCAAATTTCCGCGTACCGGTTTGGTAGTGCGGTAGTACCGCAGTACCGCAAAATGTGCCGCAAGTGCCCAGCTCTGCTTCCATGAGCCCACGCATGACGCAAGTCACCCAACTAACAGAAAACATAAACAGTCGGTGTTGAACAAAGTTGCCACCAGATGTCGCTTGGACAAAAAACAAATGACATTCGCATAGCGGCATATTTAAGAATCTGAAATTAAAAGTGATCTTGAAGTCTAAAGTGATCTTCAAGATCAAGATCACAAGAAATAAAGTGATCTTAGATCAAGATCACCATAATAAAAGTGATCTTCAAGATCAAGATCAGATCACGATCTTGATCTTCAAGATCACGATCTGATCTTGAAGATCAAGATCGTGCCCATCTCTGACCATACTAAGTATTTATAATTGAACTATTATTTTATTAAGCTAGTTTTCTTAATTTTTGTACCTTATAAGTATTTTCGAAAGCTACAGCCTTCCCACTTTATCGAGTCTAGAGCCGCCACTGCTCATGATGGTGGCTTGGTTGAACAGACACAATTCAGAATGTTTATGAAACTTTGTAAAAGTAAGGGACTCTAGGTATTCACTAATGAGTCACCCTGTTTTGAGTTGCCACGTTTGTCTTGCGAAGGGGTGTGGGTCTGGATTTTTTTTAGGTTAGCGCTACAAAGAAATCTAAAGGGGTTAAATCTGGTGATCTCGCTGGCCAAGGTCTGTTGCTTCCGCGTCCGATCCAGCGATTTGGAAAACGTCCATTTAGATAATCCTGACCAATTTTGGTATAGTGACAAGGAGCACCATCATGTTGATAGACGACGGGGATAGGATTGTTAGTACCGTCGTCTATCAACATGATGGTGCTCCTTGTCACTATGCCAAAATTGTTCAGGATTATCTAAATAGACGTTTTCCAAATCGCTGGATCGGACGCGGAAGCAACAGACCTTGGCCAGCGAGATCACCAGATTTAACCCCTTTAGATTTCTTTGTATGGGGCTTTATCAAATCGCACGTCTATCAGACGAAGATTACGAGTCTTGAAAACTTACGTACACGTATACGAACTGCTGCAGATAACATAACCCCGCAAATGCTCCAGAATGTGTTTAGAAATGCTGCGGAACGATTTGAGCTGTGCAGGGATACTGATGGGCGTCACGTCGAATCCTACTCTTAATTATTTAATAAATGTTACCACTTTATCATTTTATGATTGAATTCCATATAATTTCCAAGTGCTTCACAAAAATAGATCCTGACTTTATGTACACCCTGTACTTTACTTTATCTCGACTTTGAGAAAGCCTTTGATAAGGTACCTTCAGTGGCGTACTAAGGGGGGTGCGAGGGTGGCCAGGAGGGGGATGCCATCGGGAGAGTTGAAATACCAGTACAAGTTTTCAAACCAAATAAAAAATTCGCCAAAGTAATAAGAAAATTTAAAAATGTTCAAACTATTACAACAGCTTAATGTTAATTTTCACTATAAAATAAATTTTTATTTTTATTGGCAATACAAAATTTACAAAAGAAAAATTAAATATTTGATAAAAATTACATCGAAAGGCGAACGTTTGTTGACGTTTTAGTCATCAGTTTGTTGAGCATAGCCAGCTGGCTGCAACTGACATTCCAAGTCTTGTTCACTTGACACTGTGACTCCACATACATGAGGTATGTTTCATTAAATAATTATGATAAACCATAAAGTGCTGGTGTTTATAACAATATCATGGTACTTATACCAGTATCCAGTAATTTTTGACAATGTGGTATCATAGTGACAGAGCTGGGCAGTAACGCGTTACAAGTAACGGCCGTTACGTAACGCGGTACTTTTTTAGTAACGGTAGCGGTAACGGCATTACATTTCAAATCAACTAACTCTTTCAGTAACGACGTTACTTTTTTAGGGAAATACATTCGTTAGTCGTTACTCGTTACTTTTTTATCGTAGCTCGCAATTAGTTTCTTTCGATCCTCTCATTATTCATTAACCGTTAAAAATTTGTTCCTTCACTATGAGCGAGGTGTGCATGTTGCCGTTGGCATGCTGGCAGCCTATCCCCATCCACCCCTCCCCCTACACTGACAGCACTGTCAAAGTAAAAAGGCAAAGAATCCTGGAGCAGCGAAGGACCTAAATTCAACAGAGGTTTTGTCATTCCTTTCATCTAGGCCTTCACGGCACGGATATACTGCGTCCGAAACGAGGCTCGCTCTTCGATGCAACTTTTGAGAAGCTTGTTCTCTTAAAGGCCAATAAAGATCTTTTGTTTGGATATTTAGCTAATAAATTTAAATTATCATTGCCATGCACAATAACTCATTTGACTCATTTGGAGTCATTTCTTTAGTATTTCGTATTATTGTTTTGCAAAACTAAACTTTCCTGGTATATTGTAGCATTAGTAAATTAGTATCAATAGTATGCTACATCCTCTGCTATGTTGCAATTCCTAGTAATAAATCTTGCAGTAATTTTGTTTCACTTTTTTCGAAAATATCATGCCTTATAAGTCATAACAACGCAATGAAGGCATGCACAGACTTCATAGCCTATGCATTTATGCATTAACCAGTGGATACAAACCAAAACATACTCGCACAAGCGAATGTTTATATAATATAATATAATATTGTATATATATAAAAATTATAATATACCTATGCATATATATAATATATTTACATTTCATTAAAAGTAACGGTAACGAGTAACGGCACCGTTACTCGTTACTTTTTAAAAATGGTAACTGTAACGATAACGGCGTTACATTTAGATTGTAGTACGGTAACGGCATTCCATTTATAAAGTAACGAGCACAGCACTGCATAGTGATGTTTAAGTGTTTATAAATGCATCGTCATGATGTTATAATACCTGGTAAATGCATTGTGGAGAGGGCCATTCATTATTCAACTACAAAGTGTGAGGAAATGGACATTTCTATGGAGAGAAGAGGGAGAGTAAATCTCCGAAAAAGGATGCCAGGAGAGATGGCAAAGGATGCTGGTCTCACATTGCCAGAGGAAGTAAAAAGGGCTGTTTAAATGTCTTGGTCGCTTTCATCAAGAATTGGAGATTCGTTCTAAGGCAATGGATCAAATTCTGTCAATCTTCGCTGTTATTCAGCCAAACACTTTGGTTGTTGCAACAGAAGAACTTCGTAAGTATATTCCAAATTTGACTCAGATTTTCGATGAATTCTCTGAAGAAGATATCAGTGTGGAAGTTGGACGACTTCCGAAGCATTTGGAAGCTGCCAAAATCAGCGTTGAAGAGGCAAAGAAATGGACAGCATTGCAGTTCCTGGAGTTTATTGTGAAATGGGATTTTTGTGAATCTTTGCCAAGCTTGTCACTGTGTTTGAGATTCTTTTTGACTGTCTGTGTGTATATTGCTTCATGTGAAAGAAGTTTTTCTAAACTGAAACTGCTAAAAAATTTCTTTCGCTCGACCATGAGTCAGACAAGATTGACAAATCTGGCTTTACTTTCAATTGAACATGAATATGCAAAGAAGGTGAATTTTAATGAGGTCATTGATCAATTTGCAGAAATTAAGGCTCGAAAGCAAAGACTGTGAATCCTCTCTATTTACCTTTGAAGAATAGGCTCAGCGTTGAGACTAGATTTCCTGTGTTTTTTGTATAAAATAAAATGCAGTATTACCTGTTCACTGAATTTTTAATGTCCTACATTTTTCTTATTTCCAATTTGCTTATGACAGTACTGTACTGTTTAAAAATCTACTTGCAAACATAATATATTTTTCTGTGTGTTTAAATTTTAAAATTATTTATGGGGGGTGCCAAAGGAAGGATCCGCCCCGGGTGCCAAATACTTTAGGTAGGCCCCTGGGTACCTCACCGCCGGCTAATGGCCAAAGTCAGCGCGCTGGGTATCGGTGGGGAAGTAGGTAGGTGGATTGAAATCTGGCTGAAGAATAGGCGGCAGAGGGTTGTAATTAAAGGGGCTAGTTCGGGTTGGGCCTCGGTCACTAGCAGGGTTCCTCAGGGTTCCGTTTTGGGGCCACTGTTGTTTAGTGATGTGAGTCGTTTTTTATTGTGTCGTTTTTTTTGTTTAAAACGAAGATAGTCTGTTTTTTTTTTGTTTTTTTTTTTATTTAAACTTATTCCATATTTTTCTTCCTTTAATCTAATAAGTATATTAGTATTACCTATAATTTACTATACTACCATGCTTATACGGTTATACCTAGTATATGTATATAGTCATCTTTTAGAAAAACTGAATCACACAAAAAGTATATAATAGAAAGGAAAAACAAACCCTCATTTTTTATATGTATATACCTACATTTTTTAACTAGAACATAAAACATTCTTCCTCATTTCAAACAATATACATAATTGTGATTGGCAAGAGTACCAGTATATATATTCCAGATCGAAAAAAAAAATATTCACCTTTTTTTTGAACCTTTTTGTTAACCTAATGTTGGTTAACCTTCATTTCCATGGAAGAATCATCACTAGATTGGGTAGAGCATATATGCTAGTTTCAATATCACAGGTACTGGTATAATATCCATAATACTGGTATAAAACAATAGATATAATTGTGATTGGCAAGAATACCAGTGTGTGTGTGTATATATATATATATATATATATATATTCCAAATAGAAAAATAAAAAAAATATAAATATTCATCTCCTTCTTTAACCTTTGTGTTAACCTAATGCTGTTTAACTTTCATTATCTGATTCTATTTCCATTGAAGAATCATTATCACTAGATTGATTAAAGCAAATAGTTTCAATATCACAGGTACTGGTATTTATTGCAGATTTGGATGTTGACGAAGCCAATGTAGCACCATGTTTTACTTCACTTTCTTGGAATTTTGCATTTTGGGATATAAATACTAGCTTTGCTGCTCTGTCTGTGCTTAATTGGTTTCTTTTGGCTGTATGGATATTACTGTATGTGCTAAATGATCTCGGAGGTAATGAAAGGGCGAAATAGAGGTGTATGAGTTTGTGTAGGTATATATGTGAGTATGCATGCGTATGTATCTGGAATTCTGGATGTATGCATGTGTATGGGGTATACAATAGATATAAATGTATATATAAGTATTTATGTATATATTGGTATATATGTATATGGGTGTATGTGTATGTATATATATATTGGTATATATGTATATGGGTGTATGTGTATGTATATATATATATATGGATGGTCTCGTGGGGGGGGGGGAATATGTCATCGCGGGTCTAAAGGATAGTTAAGTGGGAGATTCAAAATCTGAGGAATGGATGGGAGAGTCCTGGAAAGGTTGGACAATGGGCAGTCAGCTCCCAGCCAGTGTTCTCGCAAGTTTAATGGATCTCAAGATACAAGACTTTCAGTGCAAGAATGAGGCCAGTTTTTTCTGTAAATAGGCTGAAAAGGACATTCTATACTGGTACCATATGGCCTATTTTATTATTTATTTATTTATTTATTTATTTTTATAATATATATCATTGCAAAAGTATACCTTATAATTAAATTGGCAATATCTATATTAATTATTAAAAAAAAAAAAAAAAAAACAAAAAAACAGAAAAAAAAAACAAAAAAAAAAACAACAAAACGGTTTTTTTTACATCACTACTGTTGTTTATCATTTACATAAATTATATCGACGCTGGCATCGTCAGTAGGATCGCCAAATTCGCTGATAACACCGAGCTTAGGGCCAATGTTGAGACGCCCGAAGCGATCGAGCATCTGCGTGCCGACCTACGTAGGATAGGAGAGTCGTCCGAAAAATGGCAAATGCCGTTTAACTTGGGCAAATGCAAGGTGATGCACATTGGCTACTCCAATCCCAAGTCGGACTACTCCATGTTGGGGAGTAATATCGAGGCCACTGATTTGGAAAAGGACTTGGGTGTGCTAATTAGCAGCGACCTTAAGTTTACCAAACAGTGCGTAGAGGTGGAAAAGAAAGCCCAGAAGTTGTTGGGTTATATCAGGAGGCAATTTCAGGTTCGGAACAAGGAGATTGTGCTCTCACTGTACAATTCCCTTGTTCGGCCGCACCTGGAGTATGCTGTGCAGTTCTGGTCGCCCACCCTCAGGAAATACATTGAGAGGCTGGAGCGAGTGCAGGCGAGGGCCACAAAGTTAATCCCTTCCGTTAGGCATATGGGCTACAATCGACGGTTACGCGCCCTGAACTTGTTTTCGCTTGAAACTCGGAGGCTGCGCGGTCAACTGATCGAGGTTTTCAAGCTCTTACGCGGGTTCAACGATGTCGATTTTAGAAGTATGTTTAGTTTAAATGATAACCCAACTCGCAACAATGGTTGGAAGTTGGATTTGAAACGGTTTAGGACTAGTGTGTGTGGGAATTACTTTACGTATAAGATCTGTGACACATGGAACAGGTTACCTTCGGAAGTTGTGAACAGTTCCTCTGTGGATCAGTTCAAGAAAAGGGTAGATGAAATCTTGCCCACTATTTGAGTGTGTAAAGACATTTAGGACTTCAGTCTGCGGAAATTTCTTTTCCTATAAAATAGTTAATATCTGGAACCAACTTCCCTCAGAGGTTGTTTCCAGTCAAAGTGTAAATGTGTTTAAAAATAGGCTAGACAAAGTACTGAATACTCTCATAGTTTAAGACTAAAACATAAGAAAACTCTGCAGGAGATCGCTTCCACGGTGTCTCTGTGAGCAAGCTAAATATAGAGCTATTTATATATTCTCCACTTTCCTGTAAAATTTCCTTGGCTACTTTTCCAGGGTCAAGGTATTTTCTTCAACCTTTTTCCGTACCTGACTCTGGCAGGGAGGGAGCGGAGGGTGGGGAGAGAGCCTTCTACTACTGCTAGGATAGTTGAAAGAAAAATAAACTTTTACAAAATTTTCCCTGGCACCCGTTGCCATTGATACCTCCTCGGTATGGGCCGCAAGGCCTTTTGAGGTACTTCTTTTCCTTGTAACTCTCTTTCTCTCTCTCTCCGCAGGGGGTATAAAGGTTATGACATTTTTTCTGGATGTTGTAAACTTTATACTTGGGGTGTGACAGCCCTCCGGTCCCGAGTCGTGGGATTCTAGAGAAATTGGCTGCCAGTTTCTTTAGGTTCTCTCTCTCTTTCGGGGGGGCGGGTAAAGTATGTTGTACAATCCTGTCCCGTGGGTTACTAGGACCCCATCCCATCCCTACTCTGTCCTTTTAGCTTACATTAAGGATGTTCTCCTCTGACTGAAAAAAAAAAAAAAAAAACTTTTCTTTTAGTATAAAGTATTTTTCTCTTCTTTTACTATTAGGACCCTACTCAGCCTCCCTACTGCTACCTCATGCGTGGGAAGAGAGGCTTTGGAACCTCCATAAATAACACCATTTAACGCTCGTAGGTTGTGAGAGACTGGGATGGAGGGGTCCCAGGCGTAGGGGCGCGATGAATGGAGTGTGGCTAGTGCCCCGTTAAGCCCATTCCTAACGCGTAATGGCCTGACCATCCCCCTGCGACCGTTCTTTCGTGATCAATTGATGGTGCTTGGCTGTACTGCTCTGAGGTGAGAGAGCTTTACTGCCTAGCTGGCTGCCAGGCCAGCGTAAAGTCTCGGGCGTAGACTCTGGGTCTGGTGGGATATCCCTTGAACACTGGATTCTAAGAGTTTGGCCGCTTGTGAGTGACTAGTAAGACTTAGTAAGGGGCTGCATCTCGCTGGCGCTCCTGGCGGAAAATCCGTGATGCCTGCGTCGCGAGTGTTTGTCAGTTGGTAGCTGCGACACGTTTGGGATTGTCCGGCCCTGGGGAGACCTTTGGTCTGTGCGGCAGCAGCGGGAAGTGTAGTCTTCTGGAAGGGATGAACGTCACTTGCAAGTAGGTGGATGCGTCTACGCGCGGGATGAATTCACCCCCACCCCCCCCTTTTTTATATACTGGTCAGAACGTTTTTGATAGTTTTCATTGCTAGAACGCTTTATCTTATTCAGAGTATTCAGAAAAAAAAAAAAAGAGAAAATATGGCAGGGCCAGCTAAATTGAAAGCAGAATGCTTTAAATGTAAAGTTAATCATTGGTGCGTTGACTTCCCTGAAGGTAGTATCAGCGATATCACATCCCTTAGTGTATGTTTGTTTTGTAAACTTAGAGACAACCACGAAAAGGAAGTTAAAGAGCTAAAGGAATTAGTAAAAAAGCTTAGAGACAACCACGAAAAGGAAGTTAAAGAGCTAAAGGAATTAGTAAAAAAGCTTGAAGCTAGGGTCGTCGCACTGGAAATCCAACCCAGTGGACAAGATCAAACTAAAAACACACCAGCAGATTTAAACTGTAAGATTAAGCATCTAGAACAAAGCGTGGCACGCTTGGAAAACACTGTGACTATTCCGGAAAATAGAACGGAGGAACAAGAATTCAAATTGGTCAAAAATAAAAGACCCTCCAAACCAAAACCAAAACATAAGGATTTGGAACCCATTACCATCAAAAATAAGTTTCACTTACTTGCTGATGAGGAGGATGAATCCTTTTTAATTGGGGATTCTATGCTAAGGAATCAAGGGGACTTTTTCGGAGCAAGACGGGTGACCAAGAGAAAACTCCGATGTTTTCCGGGTGCCACAAGCCAGATAATTAATAGGGAATTAGGCAAAATTAATATCAAGAATAGGAGTTGCCCTATCATTGTCCATGTTGGTGGCAATGACGTTTTTCTGGGAGGGACAGGAGGGCAGACAGAGCCCATTATAAAAGAATTTAAGAACCTAACTGACAAGGTTAGGGATAGGACAGACATGGGTATGGTCGTAGGAATTCTCCCTCGAATGCGTGCTAGTGATTATACTCTAAGTAAAGCCATTAGCATAAATAAAAGAGTTAAACGCATGTGTGAGGAAAAAGGCCTAAAGTTTGTCGATTTTTGGCCTACATTCTACGGAAATGAGGAATACTTTGGTTCGGACGGGATACATTTTAACCAGAAGGGGAAAAAGAAGTATGGTGATTTACTGAACATTAATTTGTATAATCTTTTTAAACTAGGACCCCCCAAACCAGTAATTGATCTTGCTTCCCAAACAGTTAAACCTACTCCCCCAGCAGTTAGTCACCCTCCCCCAGCAGGTAGTCACCCTCCCCTAGCAGCTAGTCACCCTTCACCAGTAGTTAGTCCCCCTCCAACAGCAGGTAGTGACTCTATCCACGTTGGAGGGGACTCAGGCTCCTGCGGAGTTTGTCCCCTCGTTAGTGAGGGGCTCTTCAACTCCCGACAGCCCTGGCTGTTCGGGAAACGGGTCATGCTAGGGGGCGGTCAGAACAGGGGAGGCTCCGTCCGTGCAATGCTTTTTAATGCTAGGTCGATCAGGAACAAGTTTGGCGAGCTACGGGCGCTCTTAGCATCAGAATACCAGGATATCGTTGCTATCACCGAGTCCTGGATTCATACTGATCGTATGGACTACGTTGGGGAGTTCGAAATTCCCGGGTATAGAATGTTTCGCAAAGACCGCACCCGTGGGGAGGGGGGTGGGGTACTAATATACGTCAGGGACACGTTGAGTCCGGTTGACTGCCAGTTCCGGTCGGAACGGGAGCTGCTTGGCGTCGATCTGAACGTGGGAGGGACGAACTATAGGTTAATCTTGGTGTACAGACCTCCGCATCTCCTCCTCGAGGAGGATACAGCCCTGTACACCGAACTCAGTAGCCTGCTAGGGGATAGGGTGTGTGTAGTTTTAGGAGACTTCAACTGTCGCGGCATAAAGTGGGAAAACAGGACTGCCGATGCTGAAGGGAGGAGGCTAGTTGACTTTGCTGATGAGAACTTCCTCACTCAGTGGGTCAACGAGCCTACACGAGGCGAAAGCGTTCTAGACTTAGTATTCACGACCGAAGACAACCTCGTCACTGGCCTCACCGTTGACGAATCATTGGGCGGGAGTGATCACGGTCTTATTAGGTTCCGTGTGTGCGTCCCTCGGGTGAAGCGTAGTAACTCGAGAGGCAGTAAGCTCGATCTCCGGCGGGCGAACTTTGTTAGCCTCAGGGATAGTAGGAGAGATGGGGTTAGAGGTTGGCGGCGATGTTGAGGGAGTGTGGAGTGCATTCCGGGACGAGTTTATGGTGCTGCAGTCTGCTGCCATACCCTCAAAACCGGTCACCCCTGCTTCAACGCAGCCTAAGTGGTTCAATCGTGACATCGCTTCGGCTATCCGAAATAGGAAAGTAGCGTATAGGAGGGCGAAGGCCAATCGTTCCCACGAGAACACTGAAGCGTATGTCCGACTGTGTAGGGAAGTGAAGGCGAAGGTTAGGCTAGCGAAACGTAACGAAGAACTACGGGTGGCAAGCCTCTGCAAGGGGAACCCTAAGGAATTCTTCAGTTATGTTAATAGTAGAAAGCCCATTAGAAGCATGATAGGTCCGTTAAAGGATGGAAGCGGCGTTCTGCGGACCTCCGACGCGGACATCGCTAATGTGCTTAATGAGTACTTTGCGGGAGTGTTCACCAGGGAGGATACCCGCGTCATCCCCGAGCCAGGCGTGAGGCACGAAGGTGCTGGCCTGGATAGTGTTAGATGTACCGCGACAGTCGTTGCCGATAGAATAGACAAACTGAGCGCGTTTAAGGCTCCTGGGCCAGACCAGTTTCTCCCCAGAGTGTTGCGAGAAGTGCGCGACCAGGTGGCTCCCCACCTGGCTACAGTCTTCAACAAATCGTTGGAGATGGGCCAGGTGCCTGGAGGGAAGCCAACGTGACCCCTATCTTTAAGAAAGGGGATCACGAAAGTCCAGGGAACTATCGTCCCATTAGTCTCACTTCAGTTGTAGGTAAATTATTAGAAGGGATAATAGCTGATAGGATCGTTGACCATTTGGATTCCTACAAGCTGCTTGGGGACTCCCAACATGGGTTTAGACGGCATAGGTCGTGTCTCACCAACTTCTCGAGTTTTTCCACGTCATGTTGAGTGAGTACGATAAGAGTAGGGCGATTGATATACTTTATCTCGACTTTCAGAAAGCCTTTGATAAGGTACCTCACCGCCGGCTAATGGCGAAAGTGCGCGCGCTGGGTATCGGTGGGGAAATAGGTAGGTGGATTGAAAACTGGCTGAGGAATAGGCGGCAGAGGGTGGTAATTAAAGGGGCTAGTTCGGGTTGGCCTCGGTCACTAGTGGGGTTCCTCAGGGTTCCGTTTTGGGGCCGCTGTTGTTTATCATTTACATAAATGATATCGACGGTGGCATCGTCAGTCGGATCGCCAAATTCGCTGATGACACCAAGCTTGGGGCCAATGTTGGGACGCCCGAAGCGATCGAGGAACTGCGTGCGGACCTAGGTAGGATAGGAGAGTGGTCCGAAAAATGGCAAATGCCGTTTAACTTGGGTAAATGCAAAGTGATGCACATTGGCTACGCCAATCCCAAGTCGGACTACTCGATGTTGGGTAGTAATATCGAGGTGACTGATTTAGAAAAGGACTTGGGTGTGCTAATTAGCAGCGATCTTAAGTTTACGAAACAGTGTGTAGAGGTGGAAAAGAAAGCCCAGAAACTATTGGGTTATATCAGGAGGCAATTTCAGTTTCGGAACAAGGAGATTGTGCTCTCACTGTACAATTCCCTTGTTCGGCCGCACCTGGAGTATGCTGTGCAGTTCTGGTCGCCCACCCTCAGGAAAGATATTGAGAGGCTGGAGCGAGTGCAGGCGAGGGCCACAAAGTTAATCCCTTCCGTTAGGCATATGGGCTACAATCGACGGTTACGCGCCCTGAACTTGTTTTCGCTTGAAACTCGGAGGCTGCGCGGTCAACTGATCGAGGTTTTCAAGCTCTTACGCGGGTTCAACGATGTCGATTTTAGAAGTATGTTTAGTTTAAATGATAACCCAACTCGCAACAATGGTTGGAAGTTGGATTTGAAACGGTTTAGGACTAGTGTGTGTGGGAATTACTTTACGTATAAGATCTGTGACACATGGAACAGGTTACCTTCGGAAGTTGTGAACAGTTCCTCTGTGGATCAGTTCAAGAAAAGGGTAGACGAAATCTTGCACACTATTTGAGTGTGTAAAGACATTTAGGACCTCAGTCTGCGGAAATTTCTTTTCCTATAAAATAGTTAATATCTGGAACCAACTTCCCTCAGAGGTTGTTTCCAGTCAAAGTGTAAATGTGTTTAAAAATAGGCTAGACAAAGTACTGAATACTCTCATAGTTTAAGACTAAAACATAAGAAAACTCTGCAGGAGATCGCTTGCACGGTCTCTGTGAGCAAGCTAAATATAGAGCTATTTATATATTCTCCACTTTCCTGTAAAATTTCCTTGGCTACTTTTCCATGGTCAAGGTATTTTCTTCAACCTTTTTCCGTACCTGCCTCTGGCAGGGAGGGAGCGGAGGGTGGGGAGAGAGCCTTCTACTTTTCTATCCAGTTTTCTACTACTGCTAGGATAGTTGAAAGAAAAATAAACTTTTACAAAATTTTCCCTGGCACCCGTTGCCATTGGTACCTCCTCGGTATGGGCCGCAAGGCCTTTTGAGGTACTTTTCCTTGTAACTCTCTCTCTGTCTCTCCGCAGGGGGGTATAAAGGTTATGACATTTTTTTCTGGATGTTGTAAACTTTATAGTTGGGGTGTGACAGCCCTCCGGTCCCGAGTCGTGGGATTCTAGAGAAATTGGCTGCCCGTTTCTTTAGGTTCTCTCTCTCTTTCGGGAGGGCGGGTAAAGTATGTTGTACAATCCTGTCCCGTGGGTTACTAGGACCCCATCCCATCCCTACTCTGTCCTTTTAGCTTACATTAAGGATGTTCTCCTCTGACTGGGGGGGAAAAAAAAAAAAACCTTTTCTTTTAGTATAAAGTATTTTTCTCTTCTTTTACTATTAGGACCCTACTGCTATCTCATGCATGGGAAGAGAGGCTTTGGAACCTCTATAAATAACCATTTAACGCTCGTAGGTTGTGAGAGACTGGGATGGAGGGGTCCCAGGCGTAGGGGCGCGATGAATGGAGTGTGGCTAGTGCCCCGTTAAGCCCATTCCTAACGCGTAATGGCCTGACCAGCCCCCTGCGATCGTTCTTTGGTGACCAATTGATGGTGCTTGGCTGTACTGCTCTGAGGTGAGAGAGCTTTACTGCCTAGCTGGCTGCCAGGCCAGCGTAAAGTCTCGGGCGTAGACTCTGGGTCTGGTGGGATATCCCTTGAACACTGTATTCTAAGAGTTTGGCCGCTTGTGGAAAATCCGTGATGCCTGCGTCGCGAGTGTTTGTCAGTTGGTAGCTGCGACACGTTTGGGATTGTCCGGCCCTGGGGAGACCTTTGGTCGGTGCGGCAGCAGCGAGAGGTGTAGTCTTCTGGAAGGGATGAACGTCACTTGCAAGTAGGTGGATGCGTCTACACGCGGGATGAATTCACCCCCACCCCCTTTTTTATATACTGGTCAGAACGTTTTTGATAGTTTTCATTGCTAGAACGCTTTATCTTATTCAGAGTATTCAGAAAAAAAAAGAGAGAAAATATGGCAGGGCCAGCTAAATTGAAAGCAGAATGCTTTAAATGTAAAGTTAATCATTGGTGCGTTGACTTCCCTGAAGTTACTATCAGCGATATCACATCCCTTAGTGTATGTTTGTTTTGTAAACTTAGAGACAACCACGAAAAGGAAGTTAAAGAGCTAAAGGAATTAGTAAAAAAGCTTGAAGCTAGGGTCGTCGCACTGGAAATCCAACCCAGTGGACAAGATCAAACTAAAAACACCAGCAGATTTAAACTGTAAGATTAAGCATCTAGAACAAAGCGTGGCACGCTTGGAAAACACTGTGACTATTCCGGAAAATAGAACGGAGGAACAAGAATTCAAATTGGTCAAAAATAAAAGACCCTCCAAACCAAAACCAAAACATAAGGATTTGGAACCCATTACCATCAAAAATAAGTTTCACTTACTTGGTGATGAGGAGGATGAATCCTTTTTAATTGGGGATTCTATGCTAAGGAATCAAGGGAACTTTTTCGGAGCAAGACGGGTGACCAAGAGAAAACTCTGGTGTTTTCCGGGTGCCACAAGCCAGATAATTAATAGGGAATTAGGCAAAATTAATATCAAGAATAAGAGTTGCCCTATCATTGTCCATGTTGGTGACAATGACGTTTTTCTGGGAGGGACAGGAGGGCAGACAGAGCCCATTATAAAAGAATTTAAGAACCTAACTGACAAGGTTAGGGATAGGACAGACATGGGTATGGTCGTAGGAATTCTCCCTCGAATGCGTGCTAGTGATTATACTCTAAGTAAAGCCATTAGCATAAATATAAGAGTTAAACGCATGTGTAAGGAAAAAGGCCTAAAGTTTGTCGATTTTTGGCCTACATTCTACGGAAATGGGGAATACTTTGGTTCGGACGGGATACATTTTAACCAGAAGGGGAAAAAGAAGTATGGTGATTTACTGAACATTAATTTGTATAATCTTTTTAAACTAGGACCCCCCAAACCAGTAATTGATCCTGCTTCCCAAACAGTTAAACCTACTCCCCCAGCAGTTAGTCACCCTCCCCCAGCAGTTAGTCACCCTCCCCCAGCAGCTAGTCACCCTCCCCCAGTAGTTATTCCCCCTCCAACAGCAGGTATTGACTCTCCTTCCACGTTGGAGGGGACTCAGGCTCCTGCGGAGTTTATCCCCTCGTTAGTGAGGGGCTCTTCAACTCCCGACAGCCCTGGCTGTTCGGGAAACGGGTCGTGCTTGGGGGCGGTCAGAACAGGGGAGGCTCCCTCCGTGCAATGCTTTTTAATGCTAGGTCGATCAGGAGCAAGTTTGGCGAGCTACGGGCGCTCTTAGCATCAGAATACCAGGATATCGTTGCTATCACCGAGTCCTGGATTCATACTGATCGTAGGGACTACGTTGGGGAGTTCGAAATTCCCGGGTATAGAATGTTTCGCAAAGACCGCACCCGTGGGGAGGGGGGTGGGGTACTAATATACGTCAGGGACACGTTGAGTCCGGTTGACTGCCAGTTCCGGTCGGAACGGGAGCTGCTTGGCGTCGATCTGAACGTGGGAGGGACGAACTATAGGTTAATCTTGGTGTACAGACCTCCGCATCTCCTCCTCGAGGAGGATATAGCCCTGTACACCGAACTCAGTAGCCTGCTAGGGGATAGGGTGTGTGTAGTTTTAGGAGACTTCAACTGTCGCGGCATAAAGTGGGAAAACAGGACTGCCGATGCTGAAGGGAGGAGGCTAGTTGACTTTACTGATGAGAACTTCCTCACTCAGTGGGTCAACGAGCCTACACGAGGCGAAAGCGTTCTAGACTTAGTATTCACGACCGAAGACAACCTCGTCACTGGCCTCACCGTTGACGAATCATTGGACGGGAGTGATCACGGTCTTATTAGGTTCCGTGTGTGCGTCCCTCGGGTGAAGCGTAGTAACTCGAGAGGCAGTAAGCTCGATCTCCGGCGGGCGAACTTTGTTAGCCTCAGGGATAGCGTAGGAGAGATGGGGTTAGAGGTTGGCGGCGATGTTGAGGGAGTGTGGAGTGCATTCCGGGACTAGTTTATGGTGCTGCAGTCTGCTGCCATACCCTCAAAACCGGTCACCCCTGCTTCAACGCAGCCTAAGTGGTTCAATCGTGACATCGCTTCGGCTATCAGAAATAGGAAAGTAGCGTATAGGAGGGCGAAGGCCAATCGTTCCCACGAGAACAATGAAGCGTATGTCCGCCTGTGTAGGGAAGTGAAGGCGAAGGTTAGGCTAGCGAAACGTAACGAAGAACTACGGGTGGCAAGCCTCTGCAAGGGGAACCCTAAGGAATTCTTCAGTTATGTTAATAGTAGAAAGCCCATTAGTAGCATGATCACAAGTGTTTGGGATGGCCATGGGCAACCCCTTATCGCCCCTCCTCTCCAATATTTATATGGAGTTTTTCGAAATTACTTACATTCCGAGAATCCTGGGGGTTGGCATCCCTTGGTTGCGGTACGTCGACGATATTTTGTGTATCTGGCCCATGAATCGTGACCTGGATAACTTCCTCCTCCAGTTAAATGATCAAGTCCCCTCCATTAAGTTTACTTTAGAAGTGGAACAAGACAATTCAATCTCATTTTTGGATGTGCGGGTACATAGGGAAAGCCCAGGTTTTAAGTTTAGTATCTATCGGAAAACAACAAACAATTTGTCCTACGTACACTTTTACTCGGGACATGACACCCCCACTAAGAAGGCCATTTTTTCATCAATGTTTCTCCGCGCCCTTAGGATCGCCAGTCCGGAATACATCGATGCCGAATTGGAAAAAATCAACGGTATTGGAAGTGATCTGTGTTACCCATCTGCGTTTATGGAATCTTGTCTCAACAAGGCAAAACGAACTTTCTATCGTGTCAATAACAACATTCGTACTTTGTCAAAAAATATTTTAGTACTTCCATTTTTCCCGGGCTTTTTAGGCATTGCTAATGTACTTAAACTTTTGGATATTAATGTAGTATTTTCATATAACAATATTGTGAAAAATATCATAGTAGAAAATAGCCCTACCAATAATTTAGGCATTATATATAAAATTGGGTGTAAACAATGTGATTCCTTTTACATAGGTCAGACGGGAAAGGATTTGCACACACGTATAAAACAGCATCAATATTCCGTTAGAACAGGACAGTTGTCCAGTGCTCTTTTTGTCCATTTGTCAGAGTTATCCCACTGTATTGATTGGAATAATGCTTCAGTTTTATTTCATTCTAGCAACATTGTCAATAGAAATATTCTTGAGTCTGCCATTATCCAACTTTCAAATAACTTCAACATAAGCAAAGGTCTTTTTCAACTCGATCCTGTTGTTTTGAATTCCTTCAAAACAAATTTAGATAAAAAGGGTAGGACGCTAAATCTTTGGTAAACTTGTACGCTACTTTATTAACTTTTAATCTTCATTTTATTTTTATATATATCGAAACTTGACTCTAAAAGGCAGTGTGTTAAAACGCGGGTAGATTTCCATTATAAATTTGTATTTTTAATTCATTTGATCTTGTGCTAAAAATCGATATTTTTCCTTACAAATCTGTATGCCTCTTTGTTAATCCTCTAATCTTTAATTTGTATTTTTACTTCTCCGTTTATTGCATATATATATATATGTGTGTGTGTAGATATGTATGTATATATATATATATATGTATATATATGTTTGTGTGTGTGTTATTTATTTTTTTTTTCTTTCTGTAACCTATATATAGGCCGTAACCTTTTATGTACTTCAGTGTTCCTGAGGATGTCATTAGACGAAAGCGCTTGAGCACCTTTTTGTGTTTCCTTTCCTGCGTGGTTTTATTCATCATAAATATTTTTCACGTGTTACTTTCGTGAAATAATTTTCATATATATATATATATATATATATATATATATATATATATATAAACTGCAAACACGCAGTATAATTAACGTAAAGAACGACGCTTGTATAGGAGAATATTCCGCGCAAGATGAGAGAGAGAACGAAAC
This sequence comes from Bathynomus jamesi, assembly GCA_023014485.1. NCBI lineage: Eukaryota > Metazoa > Arthropoda > Malacostraca > Isopoda > Cirolanidae > Bathynomus > Bathynomus jamesi. The sequence goes on along the minus strand of JAJOZX010004521.1, from coordinate 193,878 downwards.
AAATGAAAAAATGAGGTAACCACCCGGGAATCGAACCCGGGATCTTCCGATTGCCGGTCAGATATGATAACCATTACACCATGGGCCTCACTCAATCAAATGCCGTAATTCTTCTACATACGCGCAGGAACCAATGCCCCAAGGGGGCACCTCCCGCATGCCGTACATTATATACATTTAAACTGCAAACACGCAGTATAATTAACGTAAAGAACGACGCTTGTATAGTTGAATATTCCGCGCAAGATGAGAGAACGAAACAAATGATTGATTGAGTGAGGCCCATGGTGTAATGGTTATCATATCTGACCGGCAATCGGAAGATCCCGGGTTCGATTCCCGGGTGGTTACCTCATTTTTTCATTTGTTTCGTTCTCTCTCTGTCATCTTGCGCGGAATATTCTCCTATACAAGCGTCGTTCTTTACGTTGATATATATATATATATATATATATATATATATATATATATATATATATATATATATGTATATTTTTTTTTTTGTTTCAAAGTATGACAGCTCATGGCCACCAAAAGAAAGGTGGATAGCAGAGCGAACCCAGGACGAAGACTATGAAACAGCGAACGGAAGTGAACAATAGACGGGGAGGAGGAGGAGGGGAAAAAAAAAAAATTTAGCAGAGTCACAACCGGTAAAGAAGACGGGAGCGAAGGAGGAAGGAGAACAACCCGGTTACCGAAAAGTAGGGACCTTCCGATAGAATAGCGCCAAGCCTATCACAAGGCCCGACGCTCTCCAAAAAGGGAAAATACTCTGCGCGCAGCGCAGAGTAAAGCGGACACTCCACCAGCAGGTGGGCAATTGTGAGTACGATGTTACAATCGGGACATCGGGGCACCCGATCCCCGGCCATCAAATAGCCGTGGGTCAGGTGGGTGTGGCCAATACGGAGGCGGGCCAAAGCCACCTCCTTATGGCGCGACCGATGGAAGGAAGAGGCCCAACATCTCAATTTGGGTTTAATCTTGCAGAGTTTGTTATTTGCAGCGCCATCCCAGCGACTCTGCCACCGGGAGCGCAAAAACCTACGGAAGCCAGGGATATAATCGGAAAAGGGGAGGGACACAGGTGAAACCTGTAATCGGCAGGCGGAACGGGCAGCTCGATCGGCAGCCTCATTTCCAGCCACGTTAACATGTGTAGGAACCCAGCAAAATACCACCTCCTTGCCACCAGAAGTGACAAGGATATGGCACAGTAGCTGGATTCGTCGGACCAGTTGGTGGACAGGGTCAAAACACTCCAGGCCATCCAGGGCACTGCGGGAATCCGAATAGATGACAAACGACCTATCCGGATGCTCCCGCACCACCTCCAGAGCGCTCAGAATGGCATAGAGCTCCGCCGTGAAAACGGAAGCATCATCAGGGAGACGGGTACATCGGGGAGCAAGGGCAAACGACTGGGGAACAGCCGCGGCCCCAACGCCCCCCGACGACCTCGAGCCATCTGTGAAGACCGCAACACATGCAGAGTGACACGCTGCATGCTGAAGGAACAGAGACCGAAGTAAGGCAGAGTCAGAATCGGCCCTGCGAACGGGGCGCAACGCCCTACAGCACGCAACAGGGGTGCTCTCCCAAGGTACAACACCCCTGAAAGAGACCGGTATAACGGATGGAGGAGGAGTGCCCATACCATCGAGGAGGGAGGTCACCGTGTCGGTGAAATACCAACCCCCATCCCGGCAGAACGCCCTCTCAAGAGAGGTGGGAAGACGGAGGATCCGGAGATAGTGCTTAGCAATGAGGAACGACCTCCGATCCTCTAAGGGAGGGATGTCGCACTCAACCTGCAGACTATCAACCGGAGAGGAGCGGAAGGCGCCAGATGACATGCGCAGTCCTCTAGAGAGGACCGGATCCAGTATCCGAAGGGCCGTGCGGGAGGCGGAGCCATACACCACACTCCCATAGTCTAATTTGGACTGTACCAGGGACACGTACAAACGGAGGAGCGTCCGCCTATCCGCGCCCCATGTAGTATGCGACAGATGTCCCAGCAAATCCAGGGTACGTCTCGCGGACTCGCGCAGCCGGCGAAGGTGGGGAACCCAGCTCAAGCGGCTGTCGAAAACCATACCCAAGAAGAGTACTGATGGAACGAGGGCCAGAGGCTGACCCACGAGTGTAAGGTGAAAGGCCGGCATGGCGCGGGATCCCCGTCTCCTCGACGGAAGGAAGGCCACACACGAAGTCTTCGGGGAAGACAGCGTAAGGCCCACCGACGAAGCCCAGCGTTCAACACGATTGACCGCGAGTTGGACTTGCCTCTCCACGAGGGGGGGACTCGTCCCCGCGGCATAGACAGCCAGATCATCTGCGTAGATGGAACAGCGCACCGAGGGCGGAAGAGCTCCCGGTAGCGCAGACATAACCAGATTGAAGCAGGAGACGCTTAAAACACACCCCTGGGGCACCCCCTCCTCCTGAACATACAGGTCAGATAGGGCCGCCCCATTACGGACGCGGAAAGTGCGACGGCAGAGGAAGCCGCGAAGAAACGTGGGCAAAAAGCCCACAAAACCAAGAGACTTCAAACGGTCCATGACAACTCCCTGACGGGTCGTGTCATAGGCCTTTTGGACGTCGAAAAAGACGGTCAGAACCAGATTCCGGCGGGAAAATGCCTACCGTACATCATGGCCAAGGAGGAGAAGGGGGTCCAAAGTACCCCGAAATCGACGAAAGCCATACTGGGTCGGGGGGTATAAACCAAGCGACTCCAGTGTAAAGGAAAGTCGGACGGCCACCATCTTTTCAAGGAGCTTGCATAAGCAGCTCGTCAAAGCAATAGGCCGATAGCTCGCCACCTCCACCGGATCCTTCACCGGTTTAGGTATCTGGACCACAATCACCTCCCTCCAACGGGAAGGGAACGACCCCTCAACCCACACCCGGTTGAAAAGATCCAGCAAGAAGTGCAGGGCCATCGGGTGCAGATTCCAAAAAAAGTCATATGGAATGTCATCAGGGCCAGGGTCGGAAGAACGACGGGTTGCCAAGGCAGCCCGAAGTTCCCGCATCGTAAAGAGATGGTTATAGGGCTCGTTCCCAGGGGGCGGGAACGTGACCTCCGATAAAGGGCGATCCGCAGCTGAAGGCGAACCGGAAACCGCAGCAAAAGCACCGGCAAGCCGATCAGCCACAGCAGCGGGATCCGAAAGGAAGCCGTCCCCGTCCCGAAGGACAGGGCGACTAGCAGGGACTGGCTTCCCCTCGATACTACGTACCTTCCGCCACACAGCAGCAGAAGGGGTAGATGAGGAGATGCCGGACACAAAAGCACGCCAAGAGGCCCGACGGGCCAACTTGAGAGTCCGGCGGGCGAAAGCCTTCGCCCGCCGCATCTCAATCAAGTGGTCCGCGCGCCGGGTGCGGTGGAAGCGGCGCATTGCCCTCTTCCTCTCGCACACCGCCTGGTGACATGCTGGAGTCCGCGGGTTACCGGAAGAGCGAGGAATACAGTCCTCCGCGACGCCCATCACCACCCGCTCGAAGAACTCCAAGCTCTCATCCACAGAGCCAAAGCTCAATACCGAACGGACAATGACGGAACGAGCTCTGAAAGATGGCCAGTCAGCCCGCGCAAGGCACCACCTCGGTCGAGACGAGACGCCCGGCTGCGGTCCGACCGGCTCAAGACAGACTGGGTAATGATCACTGCCATAAGAGTCCCCCAACACCTTCCACGAAAAATCGAGTAAGGCATCGAGGGACACCAAGGAGAGATCAATACAGGTAAATGAACCCGTGGGTTCGTGGAAGTAAGTAGGTTCACCGGAATTGAGGCACGCAAAGGAAAGTTCCTCCATTAAGGAGAGTAACATACCAGCAACATTAGTCGACCGAACATCTCCCCAAGCCGGGTCGCGACTGTTAAAGTCCCCGAGGAGGAGAAACAGTCGAGGTAGTTGCAGCACCAACTCGCGAACCGCGTCGCGAGAAGGAGGGTCAAGAGGAGGAATATAAATCGAGCAGGCAGTGTACTGGCGATCTAAAAAGAGCCGCACAGCCACAGCCTGCAAGGAAGTGCGAAGAGGCACACCTCGCGATGGTAACGAATGATGCACGTAAATCGCCGCACCCCGCCGGCGTGTGTGCTCATCCGGGGTGCAAGGGAAACCAACATAACCAGAGAGACGAGGGAGTCCCCTCGCAGCCAGGATAGTCTCCTGGAGACAAACACAGGAAGGCCGCTCGCTCTCTAGCAGGGAGGCAAGGTTCTCCCAGTTAGCTAAAAGCCCCCTACAGTTCCAATGCAAAATGGAACTGTAAGGGGAAGCGGCATTATAAGAGGTAGAGAAAACAGCGAAATAGCCACGGACCAAGCTGAGCGGCAAACTCAACGGTCCGTAACCAGGGACGGAATCGGCTTCCCCGACTCACCCAGAACTGGGGGGGTAGGGGCCACCGACTCCGCATCTGCTTCACCCGTAGCAGAACGAGAAGTGGAGAGTAGAACAGGGAGGTCAGAGGGGGGCTCTCCCGGCGGGGGGAGAGACGGCGAGACGGGCCCAGCCGAAACCCCCAACTCCCCACCAGAGGGGGACTGGGGGGAACCAGTTGTTCGAGGGCTCGTCAAACCAGACAAGCACTGACGGGGGGGGGAGGAAAGGTCGACTACAGGTGGGAGAGGTAGATCCAGGAGAGAGACCCGACCACTCAGCAGGAGCCGAAGGGAGAGAGACTCCATGAAGGAGGGCCAGGCTCCTCTCGACCGGGTCTATCATGGGAACAGTCAGTAATCGAGGGTGTCATGGGGCGGTGTACCTCGACCGACACCCGGACACTGGTCGGGGCACCGGGAGGTGACGCCTCACCAGCCCTCCGTATAGAGAGGGGAGTCCCGAGCGGATCAGGGGCAGCGCGCCGCTTCCCCTCCGGTGAAGAAGGGGAAGCAGGGCGAGCAGCAGTCAGGATCGGGTCGGAAGGACTCCGAATCCGACCACGGCGACGCTTCCTCCTCCCCTTCGGGGCATCACCCTCCCCACCCGAGTAGGCAAGGATCCAGACCCCAAGGCCGGAGAGGGAGAAGGGGCACTTGTAGGCAGGGAATCAGATGGGATGTCTGAAAGTGAGGCAGAGGAACAAGAAGGACCCGCGGCCCCAGGAGGACCACCAACCCCCGGAACTTCCAGGGGGGGGGGACTACTCCAGTAGACGCCGGGGTACCACGGGAGGGGCCCGAGGACCCGCCAGGGCCAAGAGCCGCAGCGTAGGACAACCCCCGCCGCGGCTCCCGGTCACGGACCCTATCGCGCGCCTCCCGCGCACTAAGGAATTCGGTAGTCCTTAAGGACCGCACCTCGAATTCACTTGAAAACGGGGCAGTCCCGAGAGGAGGAAGGGTGGGCCCCCGAGCAGTTCGAGCACCGTGGGGGCTTCGTGCATGGGGTAGGGTGCGCAGGCCCAACGCAGCGGACACAGAGCTTACCCTCACGGCGGCACGCAGAGCTAACATGGCCGAACCGGTTGCAGCCAAAGCAGCGAACCGGGTCAGGCACATATGGTCGCACCGAAAACTCACACGACCGGCGATCACCCATGCCCCAGAACACCTGGGCCGGAGGCACAAGGGAGTCAAAGGTCAGGAGCAGACGAGCGGACGGGGTAAGAGCACCATCCCGGCGCGACGAAAAGCGGAAGACCCTCGTTACCCCCTGGGGGGCAAGATCCTCCTGCAACTCGCCAACCGGGATTGACAGCAGACGAAAAGCGAAAATGGTGCCCTGACAGCTATTCAATTGCGGATGGGGAGTCACAGAAACTCTGCAACCCAAGACATCCTGCAACTGTAGAAGGGACCCAGTCACCCCCGAAGAACGGGACTTCAAAAGAAGAGACCCATCCTTCAGAGGGCGGATATCATAACGACAGGGAACCCCTATCGTCTTAATGCGCTGAAACACCCGTTCCAAGTTGCCCGGAAGGGAGCCAGCGGAAGGGCGGAGAACAAGGAACCTGTCCACCGGACATAAATTGACAGCGGAGACAGGTCCATGTGTAACAGTAACCGAGAGTGGGCGAGAGAACAAGGGCCGCGAAGACCCCGCCCTACGGCCACCACGAGTCCGGCCACGAGAGCCAGACGCCGCAGAGGACGAGAGGGGGCCATACGGCTGGAAGGTCAATCCAGCGGAGGCAGAGGCCGCTGAACGACCAGAAGTAGTAGTCTTATCCAAATCCAAGGGCGGGCCAGAGTCGTCAACAGGAGGGGAGTGAAGTTTAGAAATAGAACCCATAAACAATAGCTTTACAAAAAAGGCAGCCTCGGACCCAAGGCGATGCACCATCCGCCGCTGCATCCTTCAAGGCGCAGGCCCAACGTCCCGGGTAGCCCGACCCCCAACCTAACTGTCGTTTTAAAAACAGCAGATTGGCACTACGGAGATTTGTCCGTTAAGGGCCAAGCAAAGACCCAATCCAGACGCAGCAGCGGTCCGGGCGCCCGTACCACGGCTCAGCCACGGAGCGATGCCCCCCGGCGGGTGCACCCGATGACCCCAAGACTGCAAATACAAACAGAGGGGGGGGGGGAAGAAAAGGAAGGGGGGGAAAAAAAACGCAACTAGGTAACTCTTCGCCCACACCCCGCGAGGAGTTGAGGAAACCTCAACAACCCACGAGGTGTACGAGCCCCCTCGGCCCGGCAAGCCGGAGTACCTAATCGAAGGGGTATATATATATATATATATTTTTTTTTTTTTTTTTTTTTAAGTTCGGGAAGAACCGATTCGCCTCTATTTAAAAGGGCATATCTCAGCGGAAAAACAAAGAAAAAGTGAGGGGAAAGACAGAGGAAAAAGAAAGGGTGGAGGGGACAGTCGAAGTGGAAAAAGACCAAGGATGACAAGGACTGCAGGGTCGAGCCCCATCATCCTTGGGTGCTAGGGCCGGGAGGGCGCACGTGAAACCTCCAGGAACAAGCACGTACAAACGAGCACAAAGAGCACTCAAGAGCACGAGCTTAGAACCCCCTTGCGGGGATATATATATATATATATATATATATATATATATATATATATATATAATATATATATATATATATATATATATATATGAAAATTATTTCACGAAAGTAACATGTGAAAAATATTTATGATGAATAAAACCACGAAGGAAAGGAAACACAAAATGGTGCTCAAGCGCTTTCGTGTTCCTGAGGATGTCATTAGACGAAAGCGCTTGAGCACCATTTTGTGTTTCCTTTCCTTCGTGGTTTTATTCATCATATATATATATATATATAAATAATTTATTTTATACATCACTATTTATAGTGTGGCACTGGCCTACATAGTAAATAATGTCTGGAGCAGTGACTAATTAATTTTCTTCAGATAGGTTCATACATGTGATCTGTCAATTCCCTGGTTAGTATTTTGTACATTATTGGAAGACAATCAAATTGGCATGTGTTTGTTGGACAAGTACATAATGTATGATGGGGTTGTTTTACTTCCTTTAAAACATCTACAGTCGTGATGGAGAGGGACCTATGGCTTTACATGGGATCCACACCACAAGTCACTACATAGTCTAGATGCAGAAGATGGTCTCCCATCCAACTACTAAATCAATGTCACAACTTTGCTGATCAACAGGAAACAGTGTTGCAATATTTGATATGATGCAGCTCAGGATGTCATTGTGAGAAAGGTTAACTCAAAAAGAATTATAGAGTATGAACGTTGGCTCTGTAATTAACTCTTTACCCAAATAGACAGACGCAAATCGATGCAATATAAACAAATCATTCTAAAATACTTACTAAAGGTCTTGCAGGGAATTAGATGAAAAAAATGAAAGGCACTATATTTTCACTGAACAATGTTTATATAGAAATAGTTAAATGAATTGGAAGAAGTTCTCAAACTTAATCTATATGAACAAAGTACTTTTATAGTCTGATATATTTACTTAGTTGGTAAAAATGTGATGTATATTATGGGTACAGTAATTCCTTGCTTTACAGAAATTCAATTTCTTGCATTATTATAAGTATGTGTTACATTGTAGAGTTAAGATTTTGTTCTGTAGAACATATCTCCAAATATATAATGGGAGTTCAATGCGAAAACGGGATTCAATATATGGAAATCCACTTATGAAAGGATTTTATGGAATGTAACCCTTCTGTAAAGCGAGGGATTACTGTACTCATTTCGATACAAAACTATAATGACATCACATGTAAAGCTTAACTGATATTACATATTACTATTTTTATATTACATATATATTTGAAGAACAACGCAATGATGATAATATAGAGAAAACATTTAATATTGGGTAATTAACCAATATTTACAAAAATATTTCTTTACAGATTCTTCCACCCAACATACACTAAAAAAAGTGTTCATTGGGCAGAACATTCTGAAAGTGAGCATTTGGTAAATGGGCTACACCCTAAACAAAGACTGACCTAGGACAAGCAGAGCCTGCCTTAGAGCTTGCAGGGACCCTCCTACTAAAACTCAAAATAGGCCATTATCAACAAATATAAATTTAACCCAAAAAATACAGTTATACACAGCTACAAAGACACTATCATATAATTATAGAAGCATTTTCAGTACAAGTAATGTAATTATAGTAATGCCAGCAGTAAACAATTGAATGAACCTACAAGCATTATATTATATTCTCTTGATAATCAACAAATTACTATTTCTTTAGTCATAAATTTAGTGTGGGCCCAAAGCAGCTGCATCAGCCAAAGGCTGGCACAGGGCCCATCCAACACTCGATGAACAACTATACAACAAAAGTCAAAGCAGTGCTTACTATAATTATTTATATGGAATTATGAAATGTAGGGTCTAATCCTGGCCTAAATATTTCCTACCACCACAATATGTAACTCAGATTTTGGTGATAATTTCTTCCCTTTGGTCTTCCATTCAAGATCCATTCCACCCTAATATTTCTTGTTCCCTTGTTTAATTAAGCATTTTGTTAGTTGTTCTTGTAGTGATGTTAATTTCTTGAGCCAGAATTTGAGGTGTCATTATTTCTTCCATTTCCATTTGTTTGATATCCTCACCTCCTCCCCTCACTATTCTTAATTTGCATATTCATTGTGTCAGACCTCATTCTCATGAATACTCTTCCAGAACTACTTGACTAATTCTTTTTGAAAGGGTGTTGTAACTTCAGTTTATCCTTTCTAAACTCCCTGTACAGTTTTAGTTTTGATTAGGTCCTCTGCAAATGTCTTCTTTTTTCTTTTCTCCTCATTTATTCTGAAATGTCTCTATGATCTTTTAAATTTTGATGACAACTAAACCTTTTTCCTCAATATACTTTGTGTTATTTGCCTTAGTTTCTATTCTTTCTCTTTAATATTCCTTTCTGCCTGTGGTGACCTAGTTTCATTATAGATGAAACTTTCAAGAGCATTTGAAGCTCATTTACTGTGCTGCAGTGTGGAACATATCCCATCTTTAAATACTTTTTCTCACACACAGTGTTTTCTCAGTTGCTTTATATTCTTCTATAATTGAGTTTAATTACACAAACTTTTGCCAACAGTTGGGCAAGTGCTATTAGACTCAAATTTACCCCCCAAGGCACATTTCTAGGTGGTTAAAGTTTCTTAGATTACATCTGTACATCCAGTGTGGATGGTCTACCAGGTATCTGGTCCAGATACTGTGATAAGTTCTATTTCACTACACCTTTGCTGGTGTTATATTTATTATGTTATGTTCCTTTTCTCTCTCTGCTGTGTTTTTGCCAGTCACTCAGCACACTTACAAATATTTGCTTTTCTTTCCCTTTTATACTTTGATAATGTCAGACTTCACTGCCCCATTTTCAATCAGTCCTCCTCCTGCAATCACTGTCATGAAATATGTTGAGTGTCATTTCCTGTAGTTGGTTGGGCTCATGCTAACAGGATTGTTCATTCATTAGCTGCTATGCCACTATTTTTGCAAATCTTCCAGTGTAGTAAACTACATATTCTGTTGTTTCTCTTTGTATAGTGGTCATCTGTCATGAGGGTTTGGCACCTTCATATTAGATAGTTGACAATTTGTTTGTTGGTAGAAGAAACAACACTTGCCATTATTGGAGACCCCTCACTTTTTTAAATCAAATTGTGTAGCGAGTTTGATCTTGTGCTCCTATTATCATCCTCTATCAAATTTCAATTCCTCTTTTGAGCCATTCCAGTGACTTATCTTTGTATATGTACTTACCTTTCTCCATGCAATGTTCATTGATACAAGTTAATCCTAAGCTCTCTTTTCAAGATGGTTACTGTTCCCCTTAATGCCTCAATTTGTACTTGACCATTTGCTATTAATGCTTTAATATCCTCCAGATAGTTCTAAGTTTTTTCATTATTCTTTCAGCTTCAGTTCTGATAGGTATTATATCTAATGCATGGGGACTCCAGTCATTCTTGATACTGGTTCTTCATACAGGTCTCTCTCTCTCTCTCTAATTCCATAATCATTTGGAACATTTGCATTTATTACCAAAGGCATTTTTTTTTTCCCCCCCATATTACTGTCTGGTTTTATTGCTATGTTTTGTGTGTGTTCCTATGGGTATGATGGTGTTGTGGAAAATAGTAATGTGTTCATTTCCAATGACTGGTTGTGGGTTAAGATCCCACCTTTTCCATTTTGGTGACTCGGATCTGGTGCTTTTTGCATAGGCACCAATGGATGAGCTTACATATCTTGTTATGTCTTTGTAATATCCATTCTCCACAAGTGTTTGTACACCAACACTAAGTGCTCCATACTCTCTACTTCCTGTTAGCAGAACTGGCATTTATCATTAAGTGAAATGCCAGCCATCTTTTAAAATTCATTTGTGTATAGTGCTTGATCTTAAGCATCCATCACAATTTACTCTCCATCAGAACCTAAGGTGCCTCTATACAACCATTCAAGAACTCTCTCCTTACACTGGTATGCATCAATTTTGCTGTCAAGGGTTTTGTAAGTGATTCTTATAGAGTTTTTCCTGCTGATTTCGAATCTGCAATCCGTTTTTCTCAATCAGCTCAGGTTATCCGGCTATGGCCTCATAAGTAAAATAGAATTTTTCGTGATTTTGTCAAAGCAGAATTGGAACAGTAACATCTATCATCACTTGTTTCACTTGTATAATATCTTTTTTTACTTTTCAGGCATATAGATAAAATATTTCATAATGAATAGAGCATGTAAAAATGATCCCAATAGATTCTGCTACATATGTGGGATGGTTACCATGCCAAATAACCAGTCCCAAATCACTAAATTTGTGAAGACAATGTATAGAGCATACTTTGGAATTAAGCTAGGGGACCAGGACAAAAATTTCGCCCCTCATATGTGCTGCAAGACGTGCATTGAAAATTTGAGAAGATGGAGCAAAGGCAGAGCGAAATCTTTGCCTTTTGGAATTCCCATGATTTGGAGAGAAGGAAAGGATCACGTGACAGATTGCTATTTCTGCATGACAAACCTCCAAGGTGGGCTTATAAATTTATTTTTCTTAAATATTTTGAAATCCTCGTATGAAACTTGACATAATATTCACCATGATGTAATATTCACCATATATAGCATACTCTTCACCATAATGGTAATCATACATTTACATATACATATTGTTATAGAAAATACATTTATACATACATATTGTTATACAAGTTACATTTACATATACAATGATTGTATATTTTTTTCTTTTTCATTCATATTGTCCCCGAAGGGACAATATGAATGAAAAAGAAAGAAAATATACAGACTCCATCGACCTATTTCATATCTTACAGACCGCAGCCTTCCCTTACGAGCCACCACTGTCTGAATGCTTCTTCTATTTCATATGCAAGTTTTATATCCATGTTTCTGTGTTTCTATTTTCAGGAGTTAACAAGAAGAATAAACACATTGTTGTATACCCTGACATTCCTTCTGCTATGAGACCTGTACCCCATGGCCCTGGAATTCCAATACCCGACCCACCTCAAACCCTGGACTTCGATGATTCTGATGATGAATCAATGACCAATGCCAATGACCAGTCCCAGTCATATATACCTCAAAATACCGCTTCAAATGAGCCGAGGCCTCTCAACCAGGCCAAACTTAATGATCTTACCAGGAGTTTAGGACTTTCCAAATTAGCTGCCGAGATCTTGGGCTCACGACTTCGAAAGGACAACTTGCTGGCTCTGGGAACAACATTCTCCTGGTATAGGAAACGAGAGGAAAAATTCTGCAAATTTTTTGCAGTGCATGAAAATACCTCTTCCTTAGTGTACTGCTGCAATGTTGAGGGGCTAATCAAATCCTTGGGCCTGCCATATAACGCATCAGAATGGAGGCTATTTATAGACTCATCTAAACGAAGTTTGAAAGCAGTACTTCTCAACATTGGGAATAGGGTTGCATCAGTCCCTGTAGCACATTCCGTACAACTTACTGAGAGCTACGATAACATGAAAATTTTACTGGATGCTCTTGTATACGACCAACATAACTGGAGGATCTGTGGAGATTTGAAGGTAATACTATCATAAGTAAACTATTGCTATTGACTATGTTGTTTTTTCAAAGGTTATTTGAGAGCGTATAAGAACACTTAACTTCCCCACAGAAGTGATACAGTCCAATGCATAGTTTTTTTTATCTGATAGAACAAATTCTCTAAATTCTTTAAATATTTTCATTTTTTTTCAGATTGTGGCATTTGTATTGGGAATGCAAGGGGGATACATGAAATACCCATGTTTCCTCTGCAAATGGGATAGCCAAGTGGATGAGAAGCACTATGCACAGCGTGAATGGGCATCCAGAGAGAATTTTGAACCTGGGTCGCATAATGTCGTTTCAGTGCCCCTTGTACCACCAACAAAAAATTTGCTCCCACCACTTCATATTAAGCTGGGCTTGATGAAAAATTTCATCAAATCAATGAATAAGGAGGGTTCAGCATTCCAATATCTCGAGAGTAAATTTCCTCATATATCTGATGCTAAACTAAATGCTGGGGTTTTTGATGGTCCTCAAATTCAAACTTTGATCAAGGATACTCAGTTCGAAAATGCAATGACTCCAACTGAGAAGAATGCCTGGCAGGCATTCAAATCAGTTGTCACTGATTTTCTTGGCAAGCGTAGAAGTCCAGAATACGAGTCCGTTGTCGAAAACTTGATGGAAGCTTTCAAAGCTCATGGGTCACGCATGTCCATAAAAATGCACTTTTTGTGGTCCCACTTGGACTATTTTCCTGAAAATTGTGGGGATTATAGTGAGGAACAGGGTGAACGATTTCACCAAGATATCAAAATAATGGAAGAGAGGTACCAGGGAAACTGGGATATCAATATGCTGGCGGACTATTGCTGGTGTTTGAAGCAGGGTTTCAGAGCCGGTAAAAAAACTTCTGGCTCCGACTCCGGCTCCGGAGCAGAAATTTTTTACAGTCTGGCTCCGGCTCTGGCTCCGGCTCTTTTATAGTAAATTCTGTTAATTATAAAATAAATATCTAGATTTATATAACTAATTGTCCAATTTAAAATATTGCACAAAAATATTTTATTATTAAATCACTTTAATACTCAAAATTTAAATTTCTTATGATTTTAAATTAGGCAAATATAATGATAGAATGAAGTTATTTAAATAACTAAAGGAAAATGATGAAAACTAAATGATATTAAATATTTATTAACAATGGTAGCTTATATAAATTAGAGAAACTTGCCTCCTAATTAGTTCAAAGTTCAAACTTAAGAATTCTCGTATGGAAAATAGTAACAATCAAACTTTCTGAGATAATATATGCATCTTTTTTTAAGTGTTGAAACTTGAAAGCTTCATGAAAGCCAACTTGGCTTGAAAAAGAGCTGAATATTTCAAAAAATTCAGTTTTTAAATTTTTAATAGGTTATATTATTTACTTAAAAAGAGATTTTCTTTTAGTCAAAAAGTTTTGTAATTTAATTAACAAAAGCGATTCAACTAAAAGTCAAAAGTTCAAACTACTAATACATATTATAAAACCATCAACTTTTAAATATATGAAGCGCCCTTTTAATTGCTCTTTGAGAGCAAATTTTTCTTCTTTTGATTTTTCTATCACTAAATGATGGATATTGTCTTTATCTAAACTAATCTTGAATTTCTGAGCCATTTCTTCTAGTAGACTGCGCATAGCTGGCTTTTCAAACATAGATAGAGGCATAGAATCTTTAACAACTAACTCAATTATGCTATTTTTAAAATTATCTGTAGTCATTGAGATAGTGACTTTTTGAGACATCAAAAATTTAGTAATGTTTTGCTGGTTTGCTTTAGTTTTTGAACTGGCAGAAGTACTGGGTCTTGAAAGCTCAAGCATTTGCTTCTTTTCTTCCATCATTTTTGATATTTCAGGATGTAATCGACTCAAGTGTCTTTTCAAATTATATGCTCTTGAGGAGACATCAGGCTTTTTGCTTTGAGGCTTGGTAATTTTAGTTCCACACGTTGAAATATTTCCCGAAGCATCAGAAACTTCACAAATACAAACATAGTGTTTCTTATCTGAACTTTCAGTAAAATACTTGAATATATCAGACTTCTTTATTGAATCTCTCTCCATTATGAAGGGTCATAGACTGATAATTATAATTAAAGAATCAAGTACAAATTACAAAGAATCTGAAAAAAAAGAAATTTAGCAATACAAGATAATTGACCTAAAAATAAAAATAGTTCAATCCAAGTCAGAAGGACCAACCTTACTAGGTATGTATCTAGGTAGTTACCTACTTAGATAAATAGTTAGTACCTACCTACCTAAGGTCTCCACCGCCATAAAAAAAATTTTACTTATATAATTAAGTGTTGTTAAGACAAATCTTCCCAAATATTTAATGGTTAAAAAATGGAAATTTGCAGATTATTCCTGCAACTCCCACACCTCCATAAAATCCAAGAATCCTATGGTACCATTTTTCGTAATATATTACAAGAATTATAATTTGCAACTAAACCTATATTTAACAAATAACAATTTAGGTAGCAATATATCGCCCGGAGCCAGACCATGGAGCCATATTTTCAAGGTTTCTGGCTCCGGCTCCGGCTCCAGGTAAGCAAAATTCACTGGCTCCACCGACTCCGGCTCTGGCTCCGACTCCGGCTCCGAAACCCTGGTTTGAAGCGAGACGTGCCCGAAGAAAAACACAGACGGAAAGCCAAAAAAACTTCATTCCTTCCTCAATAAACTTTTTTCCATATTCAATGTATGAATAAAAGTATTAATTCACACAATGTTTTCATTTTTCACGAGTGTTCTTATAATATTACTCGTATCTACAGTGTTTAAGCTAAAAAAATCAATAAATTTGGGGATAAAATTGGACTTATAATAAATGGCCAATAGAGAAAAAACCTGACCTGATTGAGGAAAACCAGTCATTTTCGAATTCAGCATGGTCAAATTATATAATATGAGTTGAAAAAACCCTCACAGCAGAAAAAAAATTTCATATGCATACCAGTGTTATCAATGTAATCTTTTTCTATTTCTGCTGATACTGCCTCAACTGCTCCACTTTTTCATTTTGTTGCTCTCCAGAACATTCTTTCCAACTCTTTTGTGCTATTATAGGCGATTGTCTTTTTGGTATTTATGTCACTTCATGAATGTTGTTAGTTGGTGAAAAGCATTTTGCTAGTTGGGTGACTGAGGGTTTTGGCTAAGATTCTTGTCATGATGTTTGTGTACAAGTTTCTTCCATCTGTCTATTATCACAATCTTCACACAGCTATCTCCTTACTCTCAG
Source organism: Bathynomus jamesi (assembly GCA_023014485.1). Classification (NCBI taxonomy): domain Eukaryota; kingdom Metazoa; phylum Arthropoda; class Malacostraca; order Isopoda; family Cirolanidae; genus Bathynomus; species Bathynomus jamesi. Next base: position 178,061 of record JAJOZX010004521.1, on the reverse strand, counting down.
CATGAAGCTTTAAGTCATCCATAAACAACAAATGGTTTAAAGTCACAGTTGGATTTGTCTTCCCTTTGACAGGGTGCAGCCCCTATTGCTTCTTTTCAGAAGTTTTTTAAGGGGTTCAGGGTGAGGCAATAAAATGGAGGTAACAAACTGTTACCCTGGAAAATACTCTTTGGATATGGACATCCCCTTATTTGACTTCACTCTGTTCATGGGTTAGGGTTATATTCATTCTCCAATGCTCTATTCTTCTGCTTAGAAAATGTATTGTCTTATTGTCTGTATTGTATAACTTCATACATTCTAAAATCCATGAATGGGGCACACTGTCAAAAGCATTCTGATTTCTCCATCTTTTCTTACAATCTTTAATTATAGTTTGGTTGATAAGAGCCTTATCCTTCGTTCTGAGGCATCATTTTCTACACTCTTTCTCTTATTCTAGGTAATTGTTCTCTATAGATAACTGTATACATGATCTGCTATTATTAGTCAATAATTTATATATAGTAGGTAAACAGATAGCCCATACTTTTGGGGGAGGTGAATTTCTTGTGACTTTGGTATGAGAATAGTGTTCCCTGTCACCCACTCTGGGGGAATCTTCATCACCATTTATCATTTGTTGAAAGGTCTGTTTATAATACTTATGTAATGTAGTAGTCTGTTTAATCCAAAAGTTTAGGAGCTGGTCTGTACCTCAACTTTTGTAGTTAGTAAAGCTTGCCTGTTTTGATCTAAGTGTTTTGCATTATGGTCATGTTTTCTATTTGTTGTTTATCTCTATTGACCTGTCTCACTTCCTCTATCAAATCAGCTTCATTCTTGTGTTGTGCTACCTTGGAAAAGTTGCCTCCAGTAGTTATCCAGGGCATTTTGGTCTGGTAGTTGCTTTACTTTCATCATGTCTCATATTAGATTTTTATAAAGAACACTTGGATTCTTTGCACGTAAATGATTTTGTTTTTAGGTTTTTACCTCAGTTTCTTTATTTGTTGCGCTAATACTTTAATTTAATTTATGAACTCTTAAATGGGTTGTTAGGTATCTGTTCCAGATAAGAATTTAAATTCATTTTGAGCAGCCCAGTTGTTCCCATTATCACTGGTATTATTTCTATTTCATATAGCAACCAGGTTCTTTTTACATCATTTTTTACATCTCGGTATTTGGTTATCTTTCCCCTTTCTGCTTGGTTTAGTCCATAATAATTGGGAATTATGTGAGTAATCTGTCCCTTTCTTTTCTCTTTGTCCCATATTACTATATCAGGGTTCATGGCTCTGTTTTGGATATATCTTCCTGTAGGAATGATTTTGCCATTATATTAGATGACCAACACTTTCCACCTCAGGATGACAGAATCTACACCTGTCATTATTACTGAGTCCAGCCATTTTTTTTAAAAGTATTTGTTAGGAGTACAAGATATTGGGCACCCAGTATTAGCTGTTCTCCATCATACAGCAGAACTCCTCCTCTTACTCATTCCAATAATCGTTCTTTATTCATGGAGTCCTTCTGAAGTTCTTGATAGTATTTTCCAGCCCTTTGGTGTTGGTTCCCATTCTTCTGCATGTTTGGCTTCTTGTTCTAGTACAAATATTTTTGCAACTTTTCCTAGCAATTAATGTGGCTGGCACTCTTTCAGTGTCTATTTCTTCTGTCATACTATTCTCTCCAAAGTGCTGGGTGGTATTCATGAACTGGAGCTATTGTAGGGTTAGAAGATCTCCTCAGATACTGCCCAATGTTGATGGTCAATGATTGGCGCAGGTGGTTAACCTGTCAATCCCATCCCTCTCAATTTTCTTGGCAGGTACAATCTGGAAGACAGTGGATCCAGTATGTTATTCTACTTAGAGTGAGGAATTTCCTGGTCTTACATTTAGTTTGTTCAGTTCTGATTGTAGCCAGTCTATTATACCTATACTATAATTAATAACAGGGATGGAGAGTTAATTTATAGCCATTATTTTGTTCTTTGATGTAAGTTGGGTCTTGCAGATCTTGTACAGTCTTCACACATACTCTCCACTGATTTTCTCTCGCATTTGCCAATGTTCTATATTACCCCTCTCTTCTATTCCAAGGTATACTGGTATACTGTCTGCAATCAGACCAGTAAATAGTTTTTGGTGGTAGTGAGGCAGAAAATTGAGAAGTATTTATTTGGGAGATTTGTCTCATGAGTTTTAGGGATGAGGGTTGTATCTTGTATGCCAATCTAGTGTTTCTTCTTCTCCCTGCAAAATTCTGTGAAAAGTGGGTGTAATGGTGGTGTAATGCCATGTTCTGTTTCAGCCAGAAATTTGGGAGCTTATCTTGGCCAGGTTTTTTGAAGTTGGAGAATTTTGCCAATTTCTTTCTTACCTTATCTTCCATCATGAATAACTCCTCCATTTCCAGTTTACCCTCATTTGCTACTCTGATTGTCTCTATCCAGTCAGCATCTTGGTTATTCTTTCTCTTGAGATTTTAGTAAAAGCCTCTAGGGTTGGATGAAAATTGTTTGTTATGGTTTTTCATGTTTATCTGCTTTTGTTTATTACTGATTCTATTGGCTTGGCTGGGATTCTTCCCTCCATTTCCAGCACCTTGTCATGTAGTTCACTCTCTCAAGTTATACTCTTTTATTTTCCCTATTTATTTTTCGAGTTTTCCTTGTTGTAGGGATACTCAAAAATATTGTTTTATTTGGTTCAGTTCATGCCTGGCTGTAAGCCATTTAGTTGATTCATTTTTCCAGGGAGGAGGTTTTGGTTTACACTTGTGGTTTCGACTGAGGGAGGGATTTTGGTTTGAAATTTGGGATAAGTTTCTTTTGCATATATAGGCCAGCAGTATAATTTATTTGATTAAGTTCAGTGAGATCTGTGTTGGCTGGGACTAATCTATTAATTGCTACATTTACTCTATATAACAGTTGTTTAACCCTTTAAGAGCTGATGGTACAAATTGCTAACATTTCAAATACACACATTTATAACTTAACCCTAAAAACATTCAGGACTTAAAGGGTTAAACTGTCCATTTTTACGAAGTTTGATCAATTGCAGCTGGTTTTCCATACTCATGCTTTTAACTATTTCAATTTGATTTGCTAATTCCTCCCCCATTTCTATTTGCTATAAATCAGGGTTCATTTTTGGGCTGGTTTCATTATGGATAAGCTTATCTATTTCACCATTCATGTATTCTATTTCTTATTCATTAAATACTTTCTGGGCTAAGAAGTTGTACAGTAATCCCTTGATTAGTGCGGTTAATTAATCCTCCAATGTCACCGCATATATCAAAACCGCATTAATCAAAGTTAAGAACCAATGGAAATAATTATAATGAATCCTGGAAAATAAAAAACAATTTAGAATAATATTTATTTTAACTTTAAAGCATTTATTTTTTACAGAGAAACGTATCTATAGTCGATTAAACATATATTTAAACTTTAAAGCATTTATTTTATAAAGAAAAACTAATCTAAAGTCGATTGAACATATATTTTTTAGAGAAAAACTTATCTAAAGTCAATTGAACAGTGTTAGCTTTTTTCTTTTCTGACAACATTTTGCAATAACAATCAATTTGCTTATCTAAACCACGGCGAACGTTCATGCTTCTGTCTACATTTGGATCCATCTCGAGTAAAAGATGTTTGGCCTTCTCAATTGTCCGAAACAATTCTTCAAGTTCTTTCACTGTGATTTCCTTAGAAATATTTTCCATTTCTTCAGTTTCCTTTTCTTCTTCATATGCCTGTTGATGCTCAATTCCAAGAAGATCTTCGTCACTTAGGTCTTTTGAATGTGAAGCCAATAATTCCCGAACATTTCCCGAATTGACATCCTCGAAGCCAAGGTCTCTTCCAATCTTTGCTTTGGTTTCGCCACCATCAAACCTCTTAATAATGTCAAGTTTATTGTCTAAAGTAATAAGTTTTCGTTTATTACTATTTTTAGTTGTAGCACTTTTTTTTGGAGGCATGGTTACATAGGAGTAATGTTTTTAATTTGAAAAGCACATGGTAACTTGTGGATAAGCGTGTAAGACATCTGTGCGCACTTGTGTCTGCCGATAAACTGAAGCGCAGTAGGGAAGGTGGGAGACGGTTTCAGCCCAGCTGGTTATTTGCCCGCCATTTTCAAACATTTTTGAACCGCACTATTCAAATTTTATACCAAATATCAAGGGATGGTCACAATAAATTTTTGCGCAGTAATCAAAACCGCATTTATCAAAACCGCACTAATCAAGGGATTACTGTACTTCAGAGAAGTCAATCTTGCAGCTGGAGTCTCTCTCTCATATGCACAAAAGTAGAAGATTTCTCTCTCATGTTTCTTTCATAATATATAGTATAATGGTTATTTCCAGTGACTGATGCAGGTGTATGGTCCCATACATTTTTACTGCATTCCAATTCTAATGCTGTCATGATCTTCCAGTGGATATATTTGCAAATTTTGTGTCTGGCTGTATAGTACCCCTCTGCCAGGAGCACCCTGCAGCCTGATATTAGATGGCCAACACTTTCTACCTCAACATGACAGAATCTACACCTGTCATTATTACTTATTCCAGCCATTTTTTTAAATGCATTTGTTAGTAGTGCAACATATTGGGCACCCATTATTAGTTGCTCTCTGCCATATTGCAAAACTCCTCTCCTTAAACATTCCAATAATCCTTCTTTGTTGATATAATCCTTCTGTAATTCTTGATAATATTTTCCAGCTCTTTGATGATGTTCCCATTCTTCTGCATGCTTGACCTGTTGTTCCTGAACAAATCTTTTGTGACTTTTCCTAGCTATTAAGGTGGCTGATACTCTTTCAGTTTCTACTTCTTCTATCATATTGTTACCTCCAAAGTGCTGGGCCAGTTTGGTTATGGAAGTATGTTGCATTACCCTTGTGTTGTGGTATTCCTGGACCAGAGCTATTGTAGGACTACTAAAACTTTTCAGATACTGCCCAATGCTGATGGTCGATGATTGGTGCAGCTGGTGAACCTCAGTCAATCCCATTCCTCCCAGTTTTCTTGGTAGGTACAATCTGGGAAGACACTGGTTCCAGTATGTTGTTCTATTTAGAGAGGTTTTTTCTGGTCTTAACATCTAGTTTATTTAGTTCTGATTGGGTCTTGCAGATCTTTTTCAGACTTTGTATATACTATCTACTGATTTTTTCACATTTGCTGGTGTTCTATATTTCTACTTTCTTCTATCCCAAGGTATTTGTAGGAACTATCCTCTTCCAAGTCTTTAATCTCAGTGTCTCTTCCTAAATTGATGTTATGGGTTTGTATTTTCCTGCCCCCTCTAAGTGTATACTTAGCACACTTGTCCAATCCCAGTATGAACTCTTACATGCTTTTGAAGAGTACTACTACTTGCTGCAGTATAAGAACAAATATCACATTAAAAAAGTTTCTTTTTTTTGGTTTATACTCCTTTTAGTATTTTTAATAGCTGCAAGTAGGGCTTCCACCCAAAGCCAAACACTTCAACTACGTATATCTGAACTTGGCTGAGCATTGATTTGCTGCTAGGATTACGTTCTTTTCTTTTCTCCAATGGTTCAGTTTATTGTGTCATACCGACATATGTTTTTGTTGGGCCCATTGTCTGATGGAAAAGCTAGGGTCCAGTCCAGGGTCAATACCTTGACTAGGATCCCCTGCATTGATCCCTTTGATGAAGAATCTCCTCTGGGACTGAGAAAAGTTGCACCATTGCTCACCTCACCCACGCTGGTGCGTAAGCGGGTTGAGGGGACCTTTTTATCCTGGGTGACATCCTGCCAATGTGTGAGCTTTCCTTAGTAGACATTACATCCCATTCTTGTTTGTGGAAAGCTACATACAGGTGGGAGGGGTTTCCCCCACACCCATCCCTTATTTTCTCGCCTTTTACAACACACTGGGATCACGTGGGAAGTATTCTTTCAAGTCCCCTATCCCCTATCTCCAGTATGAACTTTTAAATGCTGTTGAAGATGATTTTTCTGTGTTGTGGTGTAAGAACAAATATTACATTTAAAAGGTTTTTCTCCAGTATGAACTCTTAAATGCCGCTGAAGACTACATTTTTGTGTTGCAGTGTAAGAACAAATATCACATTTAAAAGGTTTTTCTCCAGTATGAACTTTTAAATGTTTTTGAAGAGTACTTTTGCGAGCTGTAGTGTAAGAACAAATATCACATTTAAAAGGTTTTTCTCCAGTATGAACTTTTAAATGCTCTTGAAGAGTACTTTTGCGTGCTGCAGTGTAAGAACAAATATCACATTTAAAAGGTTTTTCTCTAGTATGAACTATTAAATGCTTTTGAAGATTACTTTTTTGTATTGCAGTGTAAGAACAAATATCACATTTAAAAGTTTTTCCTCCACTATGAACTCTTAAATGCTGTTGAAGATGAATTTTCTGTGCTGCAGTGTAAGAACAAATATCGCATTTAAAAGGTTTTCTTCCACTATCAACTCTTAAATGCTGTTGAAGATGAATTTTCTGTACTGCAGTGTAAGAACAAATATCGCATTTAAAAGGTTTTTCTCCAGTATGAACTTTTAAATGCTGTTGAAGATGATTCTTCTGTGCTGCAGTGTAAGAACAAATACCACATTTAAAAGGTTTTTCTCCAGTATGAACATTTAAATGATCTTGAAGAGTACTTTTGCGTGCTGCAGTGTAAGAACAAATATCACATTTAAAAGGTTTTTCTCTAGTATGAACTTTTAAATGCTTTTGAAGATTACATTTTTGTATGACAGTGTAAGAACACATATCACATTTAAAAGGTTTTTCTCCAGTATGAATTCTTAAATGCCTTCGAAGACTACTTTTGAATGCTGCAGTGTAAGAACAAATATCACATTTAAAAGGTTTTTCTCCAGTATGAACTCTTAAATGACTTCTAAGATTGCTCTTGAACTTTGTCCAATAAGTGCAAATATAACACTTAAATATAACCTTTTCTGTGTGTTGGTCTTTATGGTTCCCATTATGCTCAAAATTAAGTAAAGACTTGGTTGTTTTAAGTTCTAATTTTGTTATTGGGTTCTGCTTTGGGTTGGAATGCTGCAAATGATTTATAGAAAAATTGGTTTAGTTGGAACATTTGGTTATAAGCCAATTACTCAGCTAAAACCATAATATTTATGATTCATATTTTTCCTGCTACAGAAAATGCAAACAAACTTATCATTGATCAAAATACAAACAATTTTTTAATTTTGCAGTTTACTGTGTAGTTTCTACACCATTCTTTCTTCACTATTAGTTTTTATTCATTGATTTGACTAAAGTATTCTTGAATAATTCATGGATGATTAGTTCTACATCAGCTAATTTCTAAGAACTTCTACACCATAAAGTGATATTGTACTGTAAACTTGTAAAGGATTTGCAGACAACCTATACTTTGTCTTCTCCATGTGAGCAGATGAGTTAAGGGCTGATTTGATAAGCATTTGTATCTGTGTGTGGCTTCAGTCTGCCTACTCCTACCACAACTGGGAGGTACTGATGCCCCTGAGCTTCTGTAGCTTAAGTTTGCCTTCCATTTACTATTATGGCAAAATATACTAACCCTCTTCCAAACAAATTTAAAAATTCTCTATATTGATTAAAATCACCTTGGCACTGAAATTCCTAACATTATCTAAATACTGTGGAAGTAAAATTTAGTTTATTAATATCTGGTTCAGAGACAATGTACAGAACAGTCAGCGAACTATTTAGCTTAGTAAAGCAAGCTTGAAATGGGAACAAGTTTTCTTAGCAAAAAGAAAAATCATACTTCATTTGTTCTTTAAACCTGAATTCAAACTAATTTCAGTCAACCAAAACCATATGAATAACAATGATGATTTAGGGGGTTGTTTAACCTCAATAGTAATAGGTCCTATAATGAAAGGAATATATAGTTTTTTAGACCCTGCCCATTATACTATGAAGGTAAACCCATAGAAAACACCTTAATCACTGAAATCTGAGCTCAGTTGAGAGCCAAACCTATATCATTCACATTAACAGTCTAATGCCTTTCATTGATGTAGAGGGGGCCAAGAGTGAATGCCTGTAAAATACTCTCCCCTTCCCCAACAAGAGTACCAAAATCAAAGTCCAGGGTTTTTGTAATGTTTGGACACATGGCACATCAAAAATTGAAGGTCAAAGATATTGGGAAAGATGGACTGAGGAAGGTTGTTCCAGAGTTGACCAGTTCAGTAGATAAAGACTGAGAATACTGATTAACTCTTGTGTTACAGAGTTGGACAGAAAAGTGATGAGAATGTGTTGGGAAGTCTGGTACTGCATGCTCTCATTTCTCATTAAAGGAGGCAACATGCTGTTAGTGTGCTCAGAAGAGCAGTGTCTGTTATAGCAGAAACAGTAAAGAGTGAGAGGAAACATTGCAGTGAAGAGAAAAAATGAAGACAGGCAAGGTGGAAAATTATTGAAACAAAAAGCCCTTGATTCCATACAGTTAAGTCAAGCTGCGTGGGTTCACTCTGCCCAGTTAAGCCAAACCTCACAGGAGCAAATGAGACTCCTCCCTGTACAGAGACAGCAAATGAGAAGGGATGATGAAACTGCAGTCAGCACAACACAATCTCTAATTAGCTGTTTTGCAAGGAATCTTACAGAAAGAGGAAGGATCGAGTTGTGTATTGTTAAAGATAAGGAGATAGTTATGTGGAAGATTATGATGAGTAGACAAATGAAGGAACTGAGTTTTTGAGGCATTGAAAGCCACAAGGATTTTTCTGTCCCAGTCAGAGATAGCAGAAAAATCAGAGGTCTGGTTTGTCATAGCTGATTCATGCAAAGCATGGAGTAATTGTTATGAAGGACACTTTGTGAAGTGGATGCAGAATTGAAAAGTGGAATCATTGGTATAGGAGTAGATAGGATTGGAGGTACAACTTAAAAGATCATTAGTTAATAAATAAAAGGAAGTGTGTGCCAGGACAGGCCTCTGAAGAACACCACTATTAATAGACTTTGGAGAAGAACAGTGGTCATTTAAAAACTTTAGAAAGGCAAGAAATCAAAGTAATTGAGTGATAGTTGGAGGGTTCAAAGAGGTCACCCTTCTTTGGAACAGGATGAATGAAAAGTAGCAGATCAAAGACAAAGATGAAATAGTTTGCCTAGGCAGGGTGTAAGCACAGAAGCACAGTTCTTCAGAACAACAGAAGGGACCCTTCAGGACTTCCTACAGTCAAACCCAGACAGGGCAGAAAAAACGTCTTTGAAAGGTATTCTAATTTCAAGCATAATTAAGTAGGATGGGAGAGGGGAGGAGGCTAGGCTACTCTGACTGAATGGCAAATAGTTATATGCATACATCAATTCTGATTAAAATGGCTTAATCAAATATTTTAATCAAGAACTAATTCTCAAACAGACATTACATGTTCTATGTTTTACTATTTTAAAACTGTCTGCCAAAGCAACCCATTCATTTCACTTTTCTGGAGCTTGCTTATCAGTTAAAACTTTGGAGCAGTCTTCATTCATCTTCACTTCCATCATATTATTACAACCTTGAGGTAAACTGTAGCCAGAGAAGATTTTCACTTAATATCCAGTTATAGTTTCGTACTTTAGAAAAGGGCTGCAGCTCCTGCTTTCCAGTGTCATACCCAGATGTCCAGTACATCCCTACTGCATTCATCTTTGCTTCATCATGTAATCAAACTCATTATGGAGATTCATTGCAAACATCAAAATTGCTATAATCAACTATATAAAACAGAAAATAGTAATATCGCTTTATTCTCAAATTCATTTTCATTTAAAATAATTTCTTGACAAAGTAAACTCACAAATTTTTCAATTCCAAATATCAAGTGTGTTTTGTCATTAATTAGGCCTATTATTAATATAAATACCCAGGAATGTCTGTCAGTCAGTCAGTCACGCTCGAAAAGAGAAGAAGATTCTTTATACTGTACGCCATTGACGATTGGTTAGGTTAAGTTGTGATATTTTCGTTAGCTTTAACCAAAATATCACGACTTAACCTAAACAATCATCAAGGGTGTACAATTAACCTAACCGGTCATTCAATTAACCTAACTAATAACAGTCTTCGAAAATATTCGACCGTTGGCTGGGATATTTTTGCTACCCGCAAGGGCAGGCGGGTTTTCAGCTAGTATTATAATATTTAAAGAATAATTTTCACCTTTCTGACTTCTCTGCTTTACTACTTGACTACCATTAATACTGTCACTAGATTTCTTTCAAATGAACTGAGAAAACGTTTTCATCTTACCTGTTTATTTAAAGGTTTACCATCAGTCCTCAGTTTATGGTCATTAATGTTGTTTTCTAAGCTTAACCAGTGGGTATTTGGAACACTGAATTCCTCTGAACAGAATTTGCTTACTCAATAACACATTACAATCTTGTTTATGATTCTCAACTTTTGAAATTTCCTCTGAATTTGAGTCATAAAGTTCAAGGTTTTCTTTCTGACATGAATCTTCAGATCTCTGAAACAAATTTTTTAAAATACATTACATGTAAATATTTGATAAAGGTAAAAAATTATTGTGAATTTTTATAATTTTAGAAAGCTACAGAAGTAATAAGTTTTATCACAAGATATCAATAAGCATAACTCCATTATCCATCTAAGAACAATCTCAAAAGTGCCTACTACATACTGGAAAATTTTGTTACTCACTTATTTAATCTCCTATAATGCTCTCTCTCTCTCTCCCAGCAGGTAGTCACCCTCCCCCAGCAGGTAGTCCCCCTCCCCCAGCAGGTAGTCACCCTCCCCCAGCAGCTAGTCACCCTCCCCCAGCAGCTAGTCACCCTCCAACAGCAGGTAGTGACTCTCCTTCCACGTTGGAGGGGACTCAGGCTCCTGCGGAGTTTGTCCCCTCATTAGTGAGGGGCTCTTCAACTCCCGACAGCCCTGGCTGTTCGGGGAAACGGGTCATGCTAGGGGGTGGCCAGAACAGGGGAAGCTCCCTCCGTGCAATGCTTTTTAATGCTAGGTCGATCAGGAACAAGTTTGGCGAGCTACGGGTGCTCTTAGCATCAGAATACCAGGATATCGTTGCTATCACCGAGTCCTGGATTCATACTGATCGTAGGGACTACGTTGGGGAGTTCGAAATTCCCGGGTATAGAATGTTTCGCAAAGACCGCACCCGTGGGGAGGGGGGTGGGGTACTAATATATGTCAGGGACACGTTGAGTCCGGTTGACTGCCAGTTCCGGTCGGAACGGGAGCTGTTTGGCGTCGATCTGAACGTGGGAGGGACGAACTATAGGTTAATCTTGGTGTACAGACCTCCGCATCTCCTCCTCGAGGAGGATACAGCCCTGTACACCGAACTCAGTAGCCTGCTAGGGGATAGGGTGTGTGTAGTTTTAGGAGACTTCAACTGTCACGGCATAAGGTGGGAAAACAGGACTGCCGATGCTGAAGGGAGGAGGCTAGTTGAATTTGTTGATGAGAACTTCCTCACTGTGGGTCAATGAGCCTACACGAGGCAAAAGCATTCTAGACTTGGCATTTACGACCGAAGACAACCTCGTCACTGGCCTCACCATTGACGAATCATTGGGCGGGAGTGATCACGGTCTTATTAGGTTCCATGTGTGCGTCCCTCGGGTGAAGCGTAGTAACTCGAGAGGCAGTAAGCTCGATCTCCAGCGGGCGAACTTTGTTAGCCTCAGGGATAGCGTAGGAAAGATGGGGTTAGAGGTTGGCGGCGATGTTGAGGGAGTGTGGAGTGCATTCCGGGATGAGTTTATGGTGCTGCAGTCTGCTGCCATACCCTCAAAACCAGTCACCCCTGCTTCAACGCAGCCTAAGTGGTTCAATCGTGACATCGCTTCGGCTATCCGAAATAGGAAAGTAGCGTATAGGAGGGTGAAGGCCAATCGTTCCCACGAAAACACTGAAGCGTATGTCCGACTGTGTAGGGAAGTGAAGGCGAAGGTTAGGCTAGCGAAACGTAATGAAGAACTACGGGTGGCAAGCCTCTGCAAGGGGAACCCTAAGGAATTCTTCAGTTATGTTAATAGTAGAAAGCCCATTAGAGGCATGATAGGTCCATTAAAGGATGGAAGCGGTGTTCTGCGGACCTCGGACGCGGACATCACTAATGTGCTTAATGAGTACTTTGCAGGAGTGTTCACCTGGGAGGATACCCGCGTCATCCCCGAGCCAGGCGTGAGGCACGAAGGTGCTGGCCTGGATAGTGTTAGATGTACCGCGACAGTCGTTGCCGATAGAATAGACAAACTGAGCACGTTTAAGGCTCCTGGGCCAGACCAGTTTCTTCCCAGAGTGTTGCGAGAAGTGCGCGACCAGGTGGCTCCCCACCTGGCTACAGTCTTCAACAAATCGTTGGAGATGGGCCAGGTGCCTGGTGACTGGAGGGAAGCCAACGTGACCCCTATCTTTAAGAAAGGGGATCACGAAAGTCCAGGGAACTATCGTCCCATTAGTCTCACTTCAGTTATAGGTAAATTATTAGAAGGGATAATAGCTGATAGGATCGTTGACCATTTGGATTCCTACAAGCTGCTTGGGGACTCCCAACATGGGTTTAGACGGCATAGGTCGTGTCTCACCAACTTCCTCGAGTTTTTCCACGTCATGTTGAGTGAGTACGATAAGAGTAGAGCGATTGATATACTTTATCTCGACTTTCAGAAAGCCTTTGATAAGGTACCTCACCGACAGCTAATGGCGAAAGTGCGCGCGCTGGGTATCGGTGGGGAAATAGGTAGGTGGATTGAAAATTGGCTGAGGAATAGGCGGCAGAGGGTGGTAATTAAACGGGCTAGTTCGGGTTGGGCCTCGGTCACTAGTGGGGTTCCGCAGGGTTCCGTTTTGGGGCCGCTGTTGTTTATCACTTACATAAATATTATCGACGGTGGCATCGTCAGTCGGATCGCCAAATTCGCTGATGACACTGAGCTTGGGGCCAATGTTGGGACGCCCGAAGCGATTGCGGAACTGCGTGCGGACCTAGGTAGGATAGGAGAGTGGTCCGAAAAATGGCAAATGCCGTTTAACTTGGGTAAATGCAAAGTGATGCACATTGGCTACGCCAATCCCAAGTCGGACTACTCGATGTTGGGTAGTAATATCGAGGTGACTGATTTAGAAAAGGACTTGGGTGTGCTAATTAGCAGCGATCTTAAGTTTACGAAACAGTGTGTAGAGTTGGAAAAGAAAGGCCAGAAACTATTGGGTTATATCAGGAGGCAATTTCAGTTTCAGAACAAGGAGATTGTGCTCGCACTGTACAATTCCCTTGTTCGGCCGCACCTGGAGTATGATGTGCAGTTCTGGTCACCCACCCTCAGGAAAGATATTGAGAGGCTGGAGCGAGTGCAGGCGAGGGCCACAAAGTTAATCCCTTCCATTAGGCATATGGGCTACAATCGATGGTTACGCGCCCTGAACTTGTTTTCGCTTGAAACTCGGAGGCTGCGCAGTCAACTGATCGAGGTTTTCAAGCTCTTACGCGGGTTCAATGATGTCGATTTTAGAAGTATGTTTAGTTTAAATGATAACCCAACTCGCAACAATGGTTGGAAGTTGGATTTGAAACGGTTTAGGACTAGTGTGTGTGGGAATTACTTTACATATAAGATCTGTGACACATGGAACAGGTTACCTTCGGAAGTTGTGAACAGTTCCTCTGTGGATCAGTTCAAGAAAAGGGTAGACGAAATCTTGCACACTATTTGAGTGTGTAAAGACATTTAGGACCTCAGTCTGCGGAAATTTCTTTTCCTATAAAATAGTTAATATCTGGAACCAACTTCCCTCAGAGGTTGTTTCCAGTCAAAGTGTAAATATGTTTAAAAATAGGCTAGACAAAGTACTGAATACTCTCCTAGTTTAAGACTAAAATATAAGAAAACTCTGCGGGAGATCGCTTGCACGGTGTCTCTGTGAGCAAACTAAATATAGAGCTATTTATATATTCTCCACTTTCCTGTAAAATTTCCTTGGCTACTTTTCCAGGGTCAAGGTATTTTCTTCAACCTTTTTCCGTACCTGCCTCTGGCAGGGAGGGAGCGGAGGGTGGGGAGAGAGCCTTCTACTTTTCTATCCAGTTTTCTACTACTGCTAGGATAGTTGAAAGAAAAATAAACTTTTACAAAATTTTCCCTGGCACCCGTTGCCATTGGTACCTCCTCGGTATCGGCCGCAAGGCCTTTTGAGGTACTTCTTTTCCTTGTAACTCTCTCTCTCTCTCTCTCTATACATTTTTTTTAATTACCTAGAAATACATTACAATATACACACCAACCTTTCAAATCAACCATCTTAAATTGCATGTAATAATTTTATGACAACTTAAGTAATTTACTGTCATGCAAGTGTGAATTTTATTTACTAATTATTATCATCATTATTATCACAATCATTTCCAATGCCAAACACAAACAAAAAACAATTTTTAAACACAAAATAAGCAGGCTGTATAAAGAGCAATAAAAGTTGAAGAGGAAAGGAAAAAAAGAAATGAGTCATCAGACAGCAAACCCCAATTTTAAATGTCTCCCTCTCTGTCTAATGAAATGAAATCTATAGAAAACGAACTGAGTTACGGGATCAACATGAAGAAAAAAAACAACACAAATTAAATTTCTGACTGAAACTGAGTCGCGACAGAGTCTGATTCATTGAAAATACTTTTTTGAGTCTAAACAGTTTGAAACAGTCTAGACTCCAATGAGAGGGGAGAAGAAAAAAAAAATGACTGAAAATTTTGACCGCGAAATTTGGAATGGACGCTATGAACATCTCAAAAGTGAGGCACCATCTTGAAATACAATTACAATGAATTGTTAAGGAATGGGAATGAAAATTTGCTTGCAAATTGGGTACACAATGCATCTTACTGTTTAAAGTACTGAAACAGAATAGTTATTAATTTTATAGACTATAAAACAGAGAGCAAAAATTTAACCAAAATACAGTATAAAGCATGTACCAAGGACGTGGGAATGCCATTATTTGAATTTAATAGGGACCACCACTTGCCACCAAAATAGGGAGTGAACCCCATTTTACAAACCTCTTTTACAATTTTTATTAGTTATGTTACTTCATTTAATTTCTTTTTATCGTTGCTATTTCTCTTTTTACACTCGCTTCATTGTACTATATAAAAATGGGTGGCATGTGACAAAGATGAGGCATCATTGTAATTTGAACCATGCAAAGAGACCAGGATAATTATATACTTAATTATACTTTACTGACTTTTTATTTATACCAAAACACATTAGACAAACATGGTAGTGGGGGGGGGGGAATTAGCATTAACATTTGGCCAGAAAGAGAGACAAAATTAATTATTCTAAATAAACACTGACATCCTAAAAACAAACACCTTACGGGAATGCCCATCTGATAACTGTCATTTTTTGGGGCATTCGCTTTTCTCTGCCACTAGACCATTTCGCGGTGTTGCCAACTAGTTTTTTTATATTTTTATTTCACAAACCATTAATAATTTCTTATTTAACCAAACTTAATTGAACATTATTAAATCCTTATAAACAAACAATTAATTCTTAATTAGACATTACTACACTGAAATATATACCAAGGGAAATGAGGTTCACAATTAGGGGGTTTGTGGGAGTGTTGTAAGCTCCCCCAATGGGGTCCAGGGTGGAGCTCCATGGAGCCCAAGCATTTTGGGCTGTTTTCAGAATGAGAAATGCCTTTTTCCAGACCACTAATTTAACATACACCTAAATATTTCTAGACAAAATTGTGTCAATAAAATATAACTTTTTAACAGAGTAAATGAATACTAAATATAATAATACATACTTTATAGTTTCACATTTACATGGTATATAATTAATAATTCTTAAAATATATAAAACCAAAACAAAATATTTTTAAAAATCCTCACTCTTACAGAGATAAACACCGACCCCCACCTCAGTAATGTCAGAATACCAACTAACTCCATAACCCATGTAGGCCATGATTCATTTAACTTCCTCTCAAAATTTCTGAAATCCAACAACAGACAAGTCATATTTTTGTCCCAAAAACTTTTTTCTAAAGACTGGGACAGCTCTCTGAACACTGGGACACATGAACACCCTAATTACAAGACTTTCAGATTCAGGTTTTATATGACAATGAGTGATTAGTTAACCAATTGCAACATCAATGTCACTGACACCAAATATACTCTTACTTAGAGAATAAAAGATAAAAATTAAATTCCACAAAACTGAGACAAATGACAAATGGTAAAATGAATAACAAGAATAAAATGAATGAAACAAAAGTAAAAATGGGTAAATATTGAGGCTTAAAAGGATTATTTTTGAGAGATTGACACCCTTCTGAGCATCAAACTTAAAAACTTACTACTGGGATAATACAATCCTGCCCAAAGCTCCAAAGTGAGTACAAGTGCTATCCTCATCTCAGTACTCTGCGAGCATAAGTTTCCAAGACTGGGATACTCAATCTACAAATGGAGCACAATCAAGAGGACTATACAATCTTCACAGTAGGGCTAAAGGCCTCCCTAACAAATACTATTGTGTATTGTGTAAAGCAGATATGATCAATTCAAAAGTATGCAAGTGGAGTTCCCTTCTATCAGGACATACAAGGGTAACTGCAGGGGCAGCTGTAGCCACGTCTTCACAAATTGCAGTTAATTGGGATTAATAAGGACATTTCCACTTTACTGCCAGACAATGAGAAATATAGCTCTAATCCTTCAAAGGAAATTCTCAAAAGGAGTAGTGTATTCAGACAGAGGTACAGGGAGCAAGTGAACTTTGGGAACTGGTTTGAATCTTTATTCCCAGTAATGATACAACTGGGTAGGTACCCAACAGAACTCAACCTACCATCCATGACAACTATTTCAAAAGTACCATTTTAAAATATCTAAAAATATGAGGTGAAGATAATTAGACTTCAAAATTAATATTTCACATTTTTTCCTTCTTTAATTTACCACTGATTTGTACCTACAGAAAGCAGTACATATATCAATGAGGCAGTGGGTGAGTGGTGTTACTGAGTTGGGGGTGAGTAAGGGTCAGTTGCTGGATAGTGGGTAGGAGGGGTATGGTCTTAGACACGATAGAGATGGGAGTGAGTGAGGAAGAGAAAAATTGCTTTTATTGAAAATTGGGCGCCTTCGGAGAGTATGGAGCATAGATGGTCGGGTATGGGATTTTCGAACAGGAGCGGGAAACACCTGCAACGAAGTGCGGACAGGTTTGGGCATTCCACCAGGAGGTGTATGACACTGATAGGGGCATGGCAGGTAGGGCAGAGGGAGGCTGGCGATTTCGCCATTAGGTGTCTGTGGGTGATGCGGGTGTGGCCTAGGAGGAGACAGGCTAGAATTACTTCTTTATGGCAGGACCAGTGAAATGAGGAGGACCAGTATCCTATTTGTGGTTTGATCCTGTTGAGTTTATTTTGTTTGGCCTGGTCCCATCCCTGTTGCCATATGGAGCGGAAGTGGGATGGAGAATCAGGAAGAAGTCGGAGGGTTAAATCTTTCCAGGGAGAGAAGTGCGCTTTGGGAATCTGAATAAATGAAGGAACTGGCAGAGTGGGTGTGCACAATGTTGAGGGCCTCTGTAATCGCGAAAAGTCCTGCCATGAAAACGGAGGCCTCATGGGGCAGGCTGACACCTTGGGAAAGTGGCTGGGACAGAATCACCTCTGAGGAGGCCACACCAACCTCTGAGCAGGAACCATCTGTATAAATGGTGATTGCATTTGGGTGTTGGGTTGCGTGTTCACGGAAGAGTGACCTGTATACTGTGGTGCTCGTGGTATTCTTCAGTAGCACACACAGGTCCCTGCAGAAATTGATAGGGGTGAGGAGCCAGTGGGGTAGATGCTGTATGAAATGGGAATAACTGAGGGGGTGAGCATGTTGAAAAGGTCAAGGAAAGAGCGGACCACTTCAGTGAAATGCCAGCTCCATCTGTTGGGTGGTAGTTCAGAAACTGCCGTGCCCAGAAATGAATAGGGAGGCCTCTGTGCATGGAGGTATGTTCTCATGAGTAGACCCCATTGGAGGGCAAGAGGGAGATAATTGCAGTCCACTTGGAGGCTGGGGAGGAGCGGAAAGCATCAGTGGTGAGGCAGAGGCCTCTATTAAGAACTCAGTCCAAGATACAGAGGCAGGCATTGGAGGCTGAAACTTAAACTGCACTGCCATAGTCCAGCTTCAACTGTACCATGGAAGTGTAAAGGCGAAGAAGATAGCGTTGATCTGCACCCCATGTGGTGTGGGAGAGGTGATCTAGGAGAGCGAGGGGACGTTGAAGGGATTGCTTCAGGTGCTTGAGATGGGGAACCCAATTGAGCTGTAAGTCTAGGGTCATGCCCAGAAAACACGTGGAGGGTACCACCTCAAGAGGATTGCCGTATAATGTGACAGAGGGAAGAGGAAGGGTTGCAGGTCTTCTACTGAAGAGCATACAATTGGACTTGGGGGCAGAGAGGCGGAAACACCGACGTCACCCACCTTTCCACCCGGTAGATGGTGAGCTGCATTTGCCATTGAACAACGGATGGTTCTCACCCTGCAAAGTAGATTGCAAGGTCATCCATGTAGATGGAAGAGCGGATGGTGGGTGAAAGGCATTTTGAGACTGTGTTCATGATGACAGGAAAGCATAGAACGAACACTGAGGATGCTTCCCTGTGGGACCCTGTCCTCCTGCATGAAGGTGTCAGAGAGGACTGAGCCCACCCAGACTTTAAAGGTTCGGGAGGAAAGGAAGCCCCTGATGAAGGTCGGCATGGCTCTGATGAGGCCTAGATGTCGGAGCTGACTAAGGATCATTGCCCAACGGGTGGTGTCATAGGCCTTCTAAATATAAAAAAAATTTGATAGTACAAACTGTCCATTGTCAAAGGCATCCTGTATGTCTTGGCTGAGGAGCAGGAGGGGATTGGTGGTGGAGTGGAATTGTCTGAAGCCAGACTGGGTAGCCAGGAAGAAATGAAGAAATTGTTATTTTCAAGGCCGAATGATAATCGCATAGTGACCATTTTTTCAAGGATTTTGCAGGCACAACATGTCGGGGCGATTGGTCTATAGTTTGTGGGGTCTAGGGAATCTTTGCCGGGTTTGGAAATTGGGATAACATGGGCCTCCTTCCACCTGGAGGGGAAGGCGCCCTTTATCCATGTGTGGTTGTATAGGTCTAGCAGGAAAATTTGTAAGATAGTATGGATGTGCTGGATCATGCCATACTAGGGTATCAATTTGGGAGGTGAAAATTAATTTTTGCCAATTCCTTCACTGAGAGGTTTTAAAAATATGTTTTTGGATGTGAAGAATTCAAATCTGCTATTATTTTTGTGATTGCTCAACACTTAGCTTGGTAAATCTACATTTGATTAAAAAGCACATAAATTGCTCGGAAAACAACATTTATTAATTTTAGCTTCTCAAAATGTCAGGTAATGCTATAAAAATTTTAGTTTCTCTGCATAAAACATATCCTAGTAATCATAAAACAACATTAGAAAGTAATGACATCAGTAAAAAAAAATATTTAAACAAGTTTCATCAAGTCTTGCTTTGATTCGTTCTTGGACATCAGCCACCGACTTGCTTCTTGGCCTCTGATATAGCCCTCATGTTTCTCATGTGTATACACCCTGCCTGCTGCCTCTGTGACTTGTTTCACACACCTCTCTATTGACTGAGCATGACAGGGCCACTGTGGAACTTGCATAGGCTTGTCAAAGAACTTCTTTACTTCCGCTGTAGTCAGTTTACATGTCAAAGGAGGTTCAAATACCCCATCAGACCAGTCTGTCAGCTCCAACACGGAAGAAGCACTGGGGTTGATGGAAGGTGTCTTCCTGGGACATACAGAAAGATCTCCAAGTGTGTCATCATCTCCACCCCTCATGTCAACAATCTTTTGGACACCAGCTCTCCTCTCCTCACTGTCATCTGAGCACAAGTGTGTCTGGATTATCATTTCGCTGAATGCATACCATGCTGAGCGCTTGATGGTTGGCAAAACAGCATCCACTACAGCCTTCTTTTGCAGCCTAACTAGCCGCAGCTGAAACAAGATGTGGCATGGGCCTTCCACCCAAGTGTGTTTTACTTTGATGTTGAACCAACAGGGGTAGTACACACCAACAATGTATTCCACTATCAGTCTTAAGTTGTTGAGGGTTTTGCCTTTAAGGCCATGTTTTGAAACCCATATGCGACAAAGCCTGTTTGCTGTTGTCAACCACCTTGAATGGCTCACTGGACCAATTTCAAGAAGGGCCAGATCTGTGGGAAGTTCTCCTGTCCTTATGGCCTGTGTGATCCTATACCCATACACTTGATCAGTAGAGAGATCCTTTACGACATTGTCACTCAGTGAAGTAAGAGGCTCTCCAATTGAGAGTTTGGTGAATGAAGGATCAATTTCAAGTTCGGTTGCAGTGTCTAGCATCTTGCCAATGTTACCTGTCCACTTGTTGTTAGACAAGGTCTTCCCATCCAGTGCTGTGATCAAGTGTCGCAGGGGTAACTCGTTAGTGTGGATGGCACAAACCAACCAGATCGGCTTACGGCAAAGCTTGACCTCTACCCAATGCATGGAACCACCCTCCCAGCCAGTGTTAACATTTGTAGAATCACCTCCAATGGCCTGCAGGCTTTTATCAATGCCCTTCTTCTTCATGAAGCAATAACTTCAGCAGGTTTTTTTCTCGTTGAGCCTTTCTCAGGAGTGAAGTGGTAGAGATATCTTCCGCCTGGCTCACTGCACACAGAATAATGCTCTTCTTTGATGATGCTGGGGAACTGATGATCTGAATTGTCTGCTTTCAGCATAACTGTAGTTGTATCTTGACGGCCGTCAAAGAAGATGCAGTCAATTTCACCCTTCTTACAAAGATCATCAAATTCCTGATCCAGGGATCTCATAACTTTTTCTTGGGCCCTCTTGACTTTATTGTGATCAACTACAAGTCTCTTGTCTTCTTCAGTGATCAAGCCAGCATTTATAAAGGCAGCAGTGGTGATGGCAGCTGTGGCATGCAGGCCAACACCATATCTGATGCTATGCATAGCAACATTAGGTATTTCTAATGTGTTGTACTCTGGCTTTTTATTGGAAGTTGAAGACGTGCTTGGTATTTCTAATGTCACTTCATAACTTCCATCCTTTCCATCTTGAGCATCAGCTATTTGTTCTTCATTTTCATCATCAGAGAAAATTATTTCATTTGATGGCATTGAAACATCCTGCTTACTTGTCTGCTTATATTCAGCAAGCCTTCTTCTTTCATCTTCTTGCTGCTTCTGCTTTTTGACTTGTCTGTTGTGCTCAGGTTGATCTGGCAAGCCAATCTGATGTGGTCCAATAGAACCAGACTTGTCTCTCTGACCTTTAATGAAAGCAAGTTCCTTCACAGGGATCTTCATCTCCCTAGGGCATGTACAGTTAATGTGAGTTTCGTTTTTGCAACCAGCATCTGCAAGGCAGCCAAATTCAGAGCAGAGAACAATTTTACACTTGCAACTGAGGATGTCAAAAAGCTTGTCAAGTTTTGCAATGAAAGCCTCTTTGACATGTAGCTTTCCTCTCCCAAGAGATATGTTTTTGGCCTGCTCCCAGCTCTCTTGGATCTTGTTTAAGATTGTGACTCGTGAATTTATAACGGGGGCTACAAAAGAACTGTTTGCTCATTCCCACTTTTCAAGCACTTTAGGGTAAATATCCTTTGCAAGACTGGCTGCTGGGTAGTTTCTCACATCCTCACCACTTTGTTCTCTTAGCAGTAGCCCATATTTCAGAATGTCTCGAGGAGTTGGGAGTTCAGAGGGCAACAACTCTCTACCAGTTCCAATAGGTTGCTCATATGTGTGAATGTCCCCAGTCTTTCCTCCTTTTAGAAGCCATTGTAGGTCAATTCCCACTGGTTAGGATGGTAGCACTGATGGACAAGTAATCTTCAGCACACTGATGAATATGTTTCAACCTGTGAAATAAGCAAAAATAGCAGTGCATTATATATACAGCATATATAATTATTAATATAATAATTATTATATAATTCCACAAAAAAGCCAAAAAAGTCTATTTTTATGTAGCTTCTCACCAAGCAAAACTAAATTATATTAAATTAACAAATATATCTTTAGAATTCCTAAGTCATGCTGCAACTTTTTAGCACCCCTCATATTTGGAATTTGAAAGTTGAAAAATTCGACACACCCTAATGCCATACGGAATACCGTCCAGACCGGACTGGGACAAGGGGATCATCGAGAGGCCAGTGCCGCCTGTAGTTCATGCATGGTGAACAACCGGTTGTAGGTGCTGTCTATGGATGGTGGAGAGGAGCTATTGTTAAGGGTGGGTACAGAACCGACTGCAGAGGAAGAAACAGCTGCGACGGTAGAAGCTAGGTGGTTTGCCACCAATTTTGGCTCATATAGAAGTCCGTCATTATTCTGGAGGACAGAGGGTCGGGAGGAGGCATGTCGCCTCTCGGCACCCCGTACCTTCTTCCAGATGGTAACTGAAGGTGCAGTGGTGGTGATGCTGGACACAATGGCACGCCAAGAGGCTCGGTACACTGTCTTCAATGTGTGGCAGGTGATGGCCCTGGCCAGCTGCATCGCCATGCGATGGATGGGGAGTCGCATCTGGTAGAAACACTGAGTAGCCTTCTTCTTGGCGCGCATGGCCTCCGCGCACTCCAGGGTCCACCAAGGCAGGCGGAGGATAGTGGGATGCTAGTGCTTGCAGCTGCAACAATGACAGACTCGACATATGCGATGCACTCGTCGGCAGATGAGCAGTTGTAAGGGTTGTATATGTATTGTCGTGCAAGCGGGCCCAGTTCGCATTGGTAGTAATCCACCTTTCCAGTACTGGAACGGTCTGGTCGGGCCAATTGTACGTGAGTTGAATGGGGAAATTGTCACTTTCAAAGCCCTCTTGGAGGACTTGCCATGTAAAATCTGAGAGGGCATCAGTCGAAATGAGGGACAGGTCTATACAGGATGGAGTGCAGGTTGTGGCATGGTAGAATGTAGGAGAGCCATCATTGAGGTACTTGAAGGAGAGCTCAGTCATGACAGTAATCAGAGTTGGGGCCATATAGGTGGAATGTGTGTTGCCCCACAAGGGATGGTGACTACTGAAATTGGCCAGTAGTAGAAAGGGTCTGGGGAGTTGTTGTACAACCTCTACCAGGTCATCGCAGGAGACTTGAGCATGGGGAGGGAGGTAGATTGAGCAGATGGTGTATTGTCTATCCAGAGAAAGCTGGGCGGCAATCACTTGTAACGGGGACTGGATAGAGAGATTGTGGAAGGGGACTGCGTGGTGTATGAGAATGGCAGCCCCAGTTCGAGTGCAAGTAGGAGACAGGGTGGCAATACATGAATATCCAGTAGGGCAGTGCATGGGTCTGGTCCCCAGGATTAGCTCCTGGAGACAGACACACACTGAACGGGAAGTGGCAATCAAGGAGTTAAGGCCTTCAGAGTTCGTGAATATTCCTCTGCAGTTCCAGTGTACTATTGTGGTTTTCGGGGGATCCATTAGTTGATAAAGGGGGATGGGTAAAGGTGTAGGTGCTAGGAGGTTAGAGTGTGAAGGGAGATCTGGAGTTCGCAAAGGTGAAGGATGGGGTCAGGAGCATGGCTGGCTATCTAACATTCACCAGAGAAGGAATCGGTCGGCCAGTCGATCTCCGCCTAAGTTGCGGGGTCGAGTCGGCCGAGCGAGACTGGAGTCGTGGATCACGGCAGTCAGGGGAACGTCATGGGCTGAGAGGGTCAGAAGTATTTTGGCAGGCTTCTGTGTTCAGGCCAGGAGGGGGCACTTTACTTCCCAAAGTAGTGCCTCCCTGCCTGCCCGGGGTCTCATGGTGGACCCTGGGTGGCAATAGGGGGTACCAGAAGGACCAGGCAGGTGGGAGGGAGGGTGTGCTCAGGGTGGCTGACAAAGAGGGGGCTGGGGATGTTGGGGGGCCAGTACTATGGGGGTGGAAGGTGAACCAGAGTGGTTTCATGGAGGGGTGGAAAAAAATGGCACAAGGAGGCAAGGGCAGATCCATGAGACATGGGTGCAGCCAAGCTCCCCTCGACCACACTGTGTAGCTGTGCCAAGGATGCATCCACTGGATCCTTGGGGGAGAGGATGTTGTTCAATTTGGGTCTCATCATGGGGGGGCGGGTCATGTAATTCAGAAACTATTGTCAGAGTCTGTCAGGGTAGAGTGGTGAGACTTCCGTGGTTGGGAAATATGGTCCTTGTAGACGAAGTGGGTAGTGTGAGGGTCTGAACCATCTTCTTAGTTCTAGGGGAAGAGGGAGAGACATGTTGAAAGGCCGAAGGGTCTGGCGACTTGCTCCGGGCGTGTGCAGAGAGTACTGGAAGAAAAGGCATTCGCGGGATGAAGAGGGGTGTGCGCCTTCACAGTTGGAGCATTTGGGTGTGTTGGGGGCACCTGTCAGGGTGAGTGATTTGTCCACAATGGACACACAGTTGATGCCACTGCCGACAAATGGAATTAACGTGTCCAAACTTGTTGCGTTTAAAGCAATGGGTCGGGTCTAGGATGTATAGGTGGACAGAAAACTCGCATGACACACAGTCTCCCATACCCCATACAATGTGACTGAGAGGGACTAAGGTATTGAAAGTAAGGAGCAGACGTGGGGTGGGGTAGGGGGTGCCTCCCTGTCAGGATGTGAAGCGATAAATCTTACTGACTCCCTGGGGTGCAAGGTCCTCCAGGAGCTCGTTTACTGCGATTGACAATAGGCGGGTGACGTAAATAGTGCCCTGACTCTGGTTCAGGCGAGGGTGTGGGGAAATGGACACCAAGCATCCAAGGACCTCAGTGAGGGAGAGTAGGGCTTTTGTCTCTGTGGCTGAGCGTGATTTTATGAGGAGGGACCCATCCCTCTGAGGGAGTACATCATAGCAGCTGGAGTTGCTGTGGGTTCAGATCGCATGGAATGTCCATTCAGAGTTGGTCGGAAGGGACCCAGAGGTAGGCCAGATCACCAGGAATTTGTGGATACTTGGAAGGGAGAGGGAGGCTGTAGCATCAAAATGGACTGGGATATCCAACAGTCGATAGGATGGCCATGAATGCCGGCTTCCCCGCCCACTGCCGGGCTCTCTCCGTGGAGAGGTGGACCAACAGCGGGTGAGTGGGGCATATGGGGAGAGCAAGAAGCCGGGTTTTGGGGGCAAATCCTGGGTGGAACTTGACTTGCCCAAAGGCGGCTGAGGTGGGCTGGGGCGATACCCCTGCTCCAGAGAGTGTATGTCTAAGGGCATATTCAAGGGACAGACTGGGGTCGGCAATGGAAAAGGAGATTGCAAGCATTTCGCTCTCACAGGGGGGAGTCAACCCCATCAGGATTTGGTCTTCCAGTGGTAGAGGACTCAAGGGCCTGGTTGCCCACCACCAGAGTGTTGAGAGTAGTAGTCCAAGAATGAGAAGCAGTAGTCATAAGCCAAGGGGTAGAAATAGCCATAGGAAACAAAAAGAAAACTTCATCCTCTGTGCACATTCAGCCACCACAGACTCCAACAAGGGAAAGGCAAATCATGGGCACACTCGGTCCCACTGCCAACAGATGTCACACAGGGGAGATACACCCATACCCAGTACCCATGCCTAAAAGGCAGCCTCTCTCATTCAACACGCGGTGAAAGGTGGCAGAGACAGTGCATGGGTTTAGTTGAAAAGTGACAAGGGTGCAGGGCAACCACCTCCCACACCAAAGGGCCTAGGAAGGGGTCAAATCAAGGTCCAAAACAATGCAAAAAAGAAAGAGAGAAGCCAGAAAGAATGGGTGAAAGGAGGAAGAAAGAAATAGAAGCAGGAGATCAACCAGGTCCCCAAACAGGTCCAATGGTCCATGAGGACAGAGAAAGCCCTTACACCAAATATGCATTCCCACATTCGCCAGAGAGGGATGCGCCCTATTGCTCTGGACAAAGCAAAGGGAATATTTCACATTTATAACTAATGTTTGTATAAAATTAAAAAATACTTAGGACTAATTATAACCAGTTAGTACTTACCTTTTTGCTTTGTTGCTCAGAAGTTCAGGTAACACTTTATAATCATTCCTTCACAAACACCTTCATTTGAATAAACCAATCTATAACACTGGTATGCATCAATTTTGCTGTCAAGGGTTTTGTAAGTGATTCTTATAGAGATTTTCCTGCTGATTTCGAATCTGCAATCCATTTTTCTCAATCAGCTCAGGTTATCCGGCTATGGCCTCATAAGTAAAATAGAACTTTTCGTGATTTTGTCAAAGTGGAATTGGAACAGTAACATCTATCATCACTTGTTTCACTTGTATAATATCTTTTTTTACTTTTCAGGCATATAGATAAAATATTTCATAATGAATAGAGCGTGTAAAAATGATCCCAATAGATTCTGCTACATATGTAGGACGGTTACCATGCCAAATAACCAGTCCCAAATCACTAAATTTGTGAAGACAATGTATAGAGCATACTTTGGAATTAAGCTAGGGGACCAGGACAAAAATTTCACCCCTCATATGTGCTGCAAGACGTGCATTGAAAATTTGAGAAGATGGAGCAAAGGCAGAGCGAAATCTTTGCCATTTGGAATTCCCATGATTTGGAGAGAAGGAAAGGATCACGTGACAGATTGCTATTTCTGCATGACAAACCTCCAAGGTGGGCTTATAAATTTATTTTTCTTAAATATTTTGAAATCCTCGTATGAAACTTGACATAATATTCACCATAATTTAATATTCACCATATATAGCATAATATTCACCATAATGTAATATTCACCATATATAGCATAATATTCACCATAATGGTAATCATACATTTACATATACATATTGTTATAGAAAATACATTTACACATACATATTGTTATACAAGTTACATTTACATATACAATGATTGTATATTTTCTTTCTTTTTCATTCATATTGTCCCTGAAGGGACAATATGAATGAAAAAGAAAGAAAATATACAGACTCCATCGACCTATTTCATATCTTACAGACCGCAGCCTTCCCTCACGAGCCGCCACTATCTGAATGCTTCTTCTATTTCATATGCAAGTTTTATATCCATGTTTCTGTGTTTCTATTTTCAGGAGTTAACAAGAAGAATAAACACATTGTTGTATACCCTGACATTCCTTCTGCTATGAGACCTGTATTTTATGGTCCTGGAATTCCAATACCCGACCCACCTCAAACCCTGGACTTCGATGATTCTGATGATGAATCAATGACCAATGCCAATGACCAGTCCCAGTCGTATATACCTCAAAATACCGCTTCAAATGAGCTGAGGCCTCTCAACCAGGCCAAACTTAATGATCTTACCAGGGATTTAGGACTTTCCAAATTAGCTGCCGAGATCTTGGGCTCACGACTTCAAGAGGACAACTTGCTGGCTCCGGGAACAACATTCTCCTGGTATAGGAAACGAGAGGAAGAATTCCGCAAGTTTTTTGCAGTGCACGAAAACACCTCTTCCTTAGTGTACTGCTGCAATGTTGAGGGGCTAATCGAATCCTTGGGCCTGCCATATAACCAGGGTTGTGGAGTCGGAGTCGTGGAGTCGCACGTTTCAGGGCAGAGTCAGAGTCGGTAAAAAATTTCCGACTCCGACTCCAATTTCTGTCCTGTGTCACCCTTAATTTCTAAATCCTAAATACTAACATTTAGGTTATTTAGTTTTTTTGGTCAATAAACCTTATTCATTGATAGCCCCTAGATTAAGTTTTTTTAATATTTTTTTTTTACATTTTCAGAATATACAATTAATATTTATTTAAATATAAAATATAAAATATAAAATTTCACACTTAGTGTGGTGGTGATGAAATGTCTTATTATTATGATAATTATAGAGTGAAACACTAGAGGAGTCGGAGCCGTATATTTAAAATATGAGGAGTCGGAGTCGGATTTTTAGATTTTTTACAATGTGTGGAGTCGGAGTCGAATTTTTGACAATGTGTGGAGTCGGAGTCGGAAAATTTTGGACCGACTCCACAACCCTGCATATAAAGCATCAGAATGGAGGCTATTTATAGACTCGTCTAAACGAAGTTTGAAAGCAGTACTTCTCAACATTGGGAATAGGGTTGCATCAGTCCCTGTAGCACATTCCGTACAACTTACTGAGAGCTACAATAACATGAAAATTTTACTGGATGCTCTCGTGTACGACCAACATAACTGGAGGATCTGTGGAGATTTGAAGGTAATACTATTATCATAAGTAAACTATTGCTATTGACTATGTTGTTTTTCCAAAGGTTATTTGAGAGCGTATAAGAACACTTAACTTCCCCACAGAAGTGATACAGTCCAATGCATAGATTTTTTTATCTGATAGAACAAATTCTCTAAATTCTTTAAATATTTTCATTTTTTTCAGATTGTGGCATTTGTATTGGGAATGCAAGGGGGATACACAAAATACCCATGTTTCCTCTGCAAATGGGATAGCCGAGCGGATGAGAAGCACTATGCACAGCGTGAATGGGCATCCAGAGAGAATTTTGAACCTGGGTCGCATAATGTCGTTTCAGTGCCCCTTGTACCACCAACAAAAATTTTGCTCCCACCACTTCATATTAAGCTGGGCTTGATGAAAAATTTCATCAAATCAATGAATAAGGAGGGCTCAGCATTCTGATATCTCGAGAGTAAATTTCCTCATATATCTGATGCTAAACTAAATGCTGGGGTTTTTGATGGTCCTCAAATTCGAACTTTGATCAAGGATACTCAGTTCGAAAACGCAATGACTCCAACTGAGAAGAATGCCTGGCAGGCATTCAAATCAGTTGTCACTGATTTTCTTGGCAAGCGTAAAGTCCAGAATACGAGTCCGTTGTCGAAAACTTGATGGAAGGTTTCAAAGCTCATGGGACGCACATGTCCATAAAAATGCACTTTTTGTGGTCCCACTTGGACTATTTTCCTGAAAATTGTGGGGATTATAGTGAGGAACAGGGTGAATGATTTCACCAAGATATCAAAATAATGGAAGAGAGGTACCAGGGAAATTGGGATATCAATATGCTGGCGGACTATTGCTGGTGTTTGAAGCGAGACATGCCCGAAGAAAAACACAGATGGAAAGCCAAAAAAACTTCATTCCATATTCATTGTATGAATAAAAGAATTTATTTACACAATGTTTTCATTTTTCACGAGTGTTCTTATAATATTACTCGTATCTACAGTGTTTAAGCTAAAAAAATCAATAAATTTGGGGATAAAATTGGACTTATAATAAATGGCCAATAGAGAAAAAACCTGACCTGATTGAGGAAAACCAATGTCATTTTCGAATTCAGCATGGTCGAATTATATAATATGAGTTGAAAAAACCCTCACAGCAGACAAAAAAATTTCATATGCATACCAGTGTAACCAGTCTTAATTCACTCACAATATTTTTATGACTAAGTGAACATGACTTCTCTATTCAATGGGTCTATTACTCTTCAATGAATGGTAATACAATCATAACTGACTGTTCCTCTTTTTTTTTTTACATGTAATTTCTACAGTCAAAATCATAATTTTAACTCTGTGTGTGATCTATTTGCTGTCCAAATCATGCCTTAGCTAAACTGTAACTCTCCCTATGTGATCCAATCATTTGCCAAAACATAACTTCACTTTTTAAAAAAACTCTATCCAAATCTTATAATCTCTTTAGTCTTCTAGAAGGAAACAAAACACAGTCAGCAACAATAGCCTAGTTACCAGTAGCAGCTCCTAGTGCTGACATACTACATTGTTGTTATTTTTTTCTTTTATTTACATTCTTTGGTTCTAATCTGGCAATGACTTATTTACATAGTCCACTAATTTTATAGCAAGTACAACACTGTATTTTAAGTTAGCTTCATTTTTATTTATACTAGGAACCATTATGTACTTTATTGATCTTAGTTCTATTAATTATTCAGGAACATAATGTCTCTCTACACCAGAAGGAACAGATATTAAAGTTTTATTCTGAGACTGTGTAACAAATGAATAGTAAAGCAAAAGAATTAAAGAAAGTCTAAGTTTGCAGCGTCAGACAAAGTTTTTTTCAAGTGGTTCAAACAGCAGCACAATGAAGGTAAACCACTTTCTGGACCACTTATTATGAAGAAAGCCAAGCAGTTTTATGACCTTATGGAAATTGATGAACCCTATGTATTCTCTGTTGGGTGGCTTAATCAGTTTAAGGATAGACATGATATTTCACAAGCTTGTCATTGCAGGAGAAGGGTTCTGCTGACTCTGAAAGTGTTACCAAGTATGATGACATTTTTTAAAAACTAATTCAGGAATGTAACCAACCTTAATGCAAAACAAATCTTCAATGCGGATGAGACTGCACTATTTTGGCAGTGTTTGTGGTGTTTTTGTGTTATAGTATATTTATTAAAGTAAATATTATTTTCATAGATTCAGTAGCAATTCTTTTTATTATGTGCATTACAATTGCCATTTTTTCAGTCCCCTGAAAAACCTATTAATCCAAAAAAATGCTTGGTCCAGACCCCTTTTGGTATAATGGGATTTTGCTCTACTCCCAACTTAAAATTAACCAATTATTGTAAATTTATATGGTTATCAGAGGTATCACTTCATGTAACATTCCTAACTAAATCAACCTTGTAAGAAAACCATTCTAACCCTTAATTTTCACAGTGGGACCCAAATACAAGCAAATAGAAAAGTTCTCCTAAGAAATTATTTCAAAAATTAAATTATAAATGACTGAAAAGGTAAAATACAAATTCACTTTGTCATCACATATAATATCAATATACTTTGTTTTTCAAATTCAAAGCAAAGATCTTCAAGATATATTTTAGTAAGTTGTTAAAAATCAACAAATATATGCAAACCATATAATTCCTGTTTCTTTATGTGGTAGTGACATCTTATTAATGTAGCATGCACTGTAAATCTGAAACCTCATTTTATAAAGCTTTTATACAACTTTTGAGGTATTTCTGTGTATAGACTGCAGACTATCTACCTTTCTCATGCTAACTTATTGTGAAAAAGGGATACTGCAAAATAATTATTAAATACATTTCATACACAACTCTCTACCAACTTTTTCTCACACAGTAGCTAGACAATAATATATAGTGCCCCTCACTACTGTGGTGGAGAATAACTACAAGAACTAGACAGATAACTACCATAATGACTTACTTTAGCAAAGGTGTACTCAAGCAAAACAACACATATTTACCCTAACATTGAATTCATTATCAGTGAAATCTGTTTCTTCTCTACCAGAAAGAACTATCATCCATTCATCTTTGATCCAATCACTCTGAATATGTGTTTCCTTTTCATCACATTCAATACATATTTCCTATATAAATTTATTCCTACATTTAAGAAAACTGCTTTATAATCTATTGATACATTAAAAATGAGTTCATCAAATTAATGCTTTCATAAATGTATTAATAAATAAAATACCAACCTTACTGAAAATCCCTATTCATCAAAAGAATCAAATGAACTTCAAAATTGTCATATTTTATTTTTCTTGTGGCACGAGTGGCAAACTCACTCACACTATGCAAGAAAAAAATTTTCTTAACTATTTCTTACCTCCCATTTATCACAGATAATTCCATGGCCAACTGTATTTGCTTTGCAATAATTTGCTTCATAAGAATCAACTTCTTCTTTAATATCAACTTCATCTTTAATGTTCCAATAAATTTCTCTCAGATCACACTCACTTTCATCTTTTTTCAGTTTGAAACTCATGACATCAAATGAGTGATGGAAAAAATTTCCTTAACAAGAGTCTCTCTTCAGCAACAGTTCATTATACTGATAGACACGAAATATTCTCTTGAAAATAATAAAACACTCCCTATATAGAGTGAATGTTGTCGTAATCCTTGGGGCTTTGGCCTATACTGATAAAATCATGATAAATTTTACTGAGAAGAAAATTTTCAAATTAGAAAGCTCTTATTTTGCTTTTATTGTTTCTTTCAAAGTAGTACTGTATACCTGAACTAATTTAGGAAGCGTTTTAACACATGAAGACAAAGTTCTGTGCAAAGCTAACAGCACCAAATCTATTATAAAAATAAAAATGGGATTTACAACATTAAGACAGAAAAAGAAGCTATTTCATGTTATAACCAATAAACCTAACCTATAGTTTACTCTTTAAAGCCAATAGTGATAGCTGAGGTTTTAATTACCATTTTAATTTTCAAACATGAAATAAAATACTTTTAGTTATCTCAAAAGGAATGAAAAACAGTATTCAGAATCTGTAAAATCTGACACCTAAACTTTTAAAATTCTGAAAGCTCATACTTTCAAATAATATTTAAAATATAATGCTTGTAAATATGTGAAAGTGTACAAAAAAATTTATACCTGAATTATGAAACTGTATCCATGTATCTGGAGTTTCAAGTTGTCAGTTATAATGACAATGATGCTCATGTATAAGGGTTGGGTGGTAGGGTGCATTAAACGCCCCATGATTTTCAAAGAGTTGTTGGATTTTAATGTCTATTCCCTCAAATGTTACACTTGTTGGAAGAAGTATGTATGCAAAAAATAAATCAAATCGGAGGTGATCCTGGGTGGCCACCGGCCACTTTTATATATTTAGTAGTGATGCACCGAATATTCGGTATTACTTATAATACTAATATACAAATATTTGGTATTACTATACTTACATTGATTGAAAGTTGAAAATGTATAAAACACAACGCCAATATCACTACTCCAACTTTGCTCGTTTCCGCAAATTTGGCCTCGCTTTGCGGTCACATTCAACCACTTGAAGAAGATTTTGGAAGTGGTCTTCTCCTCTTGCAGCTGAGACAAAATCAGTTGTGAGCTTTACTGCTCTCTCCGCAGGGTCATTCACAACATTTAACCCATCCACAATGGACTTGGCTGCCTTGAAGTGGTCATTGTTCTGCCAATTGTCAACATCCTCTG
Source organism: Bathynomus jamesi (assembly GCA_023014485.1). NCBI lineage: Eukaryota > Metazoa > Arthropoda > Malacostraca > Isopoda > Cirolanidae > Bathynomus > Bathynomus jamesi. The sequence goes on along the minus strand of JAJOZX010004521.1, from coordinate 145,000 downwards.
TTAGGAAGGTCATATCCAGGTGAAGAAGGTTCACTGTAAACCACGAGTCCTCGTTCACAAGATCAGCCAGGGTTGTCGCTTCTGTAATTTTTGGAAATGACGGTTTGCCATATCCAGAACCGTAGCTGTGTTTTGGAGTGCTTGGCATTTCATCTGGTTGTATGGCCAGTAACACATCTGCAAGGGCACGACGCTCCTTTTGAGGTACTGCATTGCTGAACAGTGCCAAAACAACCAGTTCTGGGGTTAAATACCACAAATGTCTATCAAAGGCTTTCACAGCGCTGACTGAAATGATTGAGTTGACAGCTTTATAGTTGAGCAGAGTCTTGTATAAGCACAAATCAAACCATGGGGCATTTGAAGCAGACTGACATATGAGCCACCAATCACAATAAATATAAACAACAAAAACAACAAACTCCTTCAGTTTTTCCTGTTGATGTTGTGTTGTTACAGTTCCTCGAGGTAGTACAGAAATTTGCTCTTCAAGTAGGCATATTTTGATGGAATAAAGAATCTTTGACATCCACCTTGCTTTATGCATGGCCCCAGGTCTGTGGAATGTTCCTTGTTTTGTGACATCATCATCGAGGACTACCTGGCAGAGTTGTGCCATTTCCTTGTAGTCTTCCCTACAGTATGAAGCGCTTGTGCGGATTGTGCTTAAAACCTTGTTTTTGCAGGATAAAAGCAGTTGTTGTGCATCGTCATTGTACATTAAAATGTCAATTTTGGTTAAACTTTCATCCTTTGCATGCGATATGCGTTCCAAATTCTTCTGGAATCTTTGGAACAAAGATGCTTCTGGAGACTTTGATGTCTCAATTTTGAGAGTGTCAAACACATGATCCAGGATTACCTCTCCAACATGATGGCAACATGCACACCACAGAAGAGTACGGTCCAGTTTTGATTGAATGGTAACACAGGCAGCTGTAACGTGTCCAGTGTTTGATGCTGTTGTGTCAAAACATAAGTTGACAACTGACTGTTTGCACTTCCATGAATGTAGAAACGTGTAAGTGTGCTCGGCAATGATGTCACCTGATGACATATCACTTCCACGAGGATATCTAGCCACTCCCAGTAGCTTTACATCAGTGGCATTCCCAACCAACACTGGCAATCTTTCTTCCTTGCCATTCTTGTTTGTGAGCGTATGCATCTGCTTGCCATCCCAGTGAAGTGTTGCAGCTGTTGGGGCGATCCAATTTTCTCGAATATCTTTGGCGATAGCACTTGTTATTGATCGTCGAGCCTTATCAGCAGTTGAATACGACTTGGCCACACGACGTGGATCACCTCCTGCCTCTTGAATTACAGCTTCGGTGAGCACAGCCTGTTGAACAGGAGTTATGTTTAGTCGAGTAGCAACAGACACGACTGAAGGCCTTTTCAGAATATCATGAGGAATAAAGGCAGACGTACCTGCATATGTTGATCTGTGGTGACTACGCTTCCTTTGAAGCTCTGGAATCGCCTCTTCTTCAGTTTCTTCCAAGCTATCTGCAGAGGCACTATCATCAGAGCATACAGAACTTTTCATCTCTTGTACACTGGATGATTCATGACGTTCTCGTCTTGAAGCTTCCTCTAAGATGCGTTTTTCTTTTCTACGATCTTTATCGGTTTTCTTCTTGTCAACACTACCAAATGAGGCTACTCTGTCAGATTTCATTGACTCTAAAAATGCTCTATCTTCCTCATTCTTAATGTTTGTCATTGCATCTTTTGTCCATACACCAAAGGTCTTATCAAGACGTTCATTCATGGATTGCAACTTAGCCAAAGTGTTTGGAGATTCTCTGCGAGAAACAGGTATTTGACGCAATTTGTTATTGTCATTAAGAAGGTCAAGTATTAGTTTGCAGCATTGATGGTCTGAAAGCATAGGAATATTTGCTTTAGTGTAGAATGTTTTCAGCTGGATAAGGACTATGCTGGCATATTTCCATTTGAATGGCTGTGTTTGTTTGCCTTCACATATTTCTTTCTGGATGTGCCACATCACGCATCGAAGAACCTGCCGGCAAGTTGGGAGGCGGACTCCTGTCAATGTACCATCTCCTTCTGTAAGAGCATTGCCAAGACCAAAAATGGCACTTGCTAATCTGGTCATCTTAGCTTCCATTGTTACAGCTTCCATTGTTTCTGAAAGACAATAAAGGATATTATTAGACTATAAGTGAAGTTTCGTTTATGGTACATGTTTTATGTAAATCACCCCTTTAGGGTGCATCAAACGCCCTTAGGTTCTTGGATTTTAATGTCTATTCTCTCAAATGTTATGTAAATCACCCCTTAGCAACTCTATATTAAAAGAAACAATGTAAGTAGTCAACTGGTTGGTAAATAAAAAAAATAGATATTTTTACATAGCGCGGTCCCCGAAAATTGCCGCGAAAATATAAAAGTGACCGGTGGCCACCCAGGACCACCTCCGATTTAATTAACTTTTGGCATACACACTTCTAGCAACAAGTGTAACATTTGAGAGAATAGACATTAAAATCCAAGAACCTAAGGGCGTTTGATGCACCCTATTTAAATGGGCAGGTCACCAAAGAAAAATTTCACTGAAGACTGTGTACTGCTTAATGCTATAGTATTCATATGTACACAAATAAAAATGGGATAGAACAATCAAAGTTCAAATTTTGAAAATTTGAGGAGAAAACTTGCAACAAAAACACTACATAAAAATGCATGCCAAGTATGAGACAGACTATGCTGCAGATCCAGTGAACTTCAGAATACTAAGGCAACAAGCCAGGGCAAAAAGTGCTCTGTATATAATGAAGGTTTATCAGTAACTTTGTTGGTATGTGTGAAGGATTTAAAAAATTAAAAAATGGAGAAAAATGCAGTTAAAGTTTGTCAACTTGCAAAATGCCATAACTTTTGAACTAATAATGATACTGATTGATTTTGACCATACGTACAAGTCCACAATCTGCTCCCTGACTCACCCATGGGATAGGGGAAGGGTGTGGGAATATAGTGGTATAAATAACTCAATTCTGGCCCCACTGGTGTTTGGCAGGTTGTGCTCTGGAGCCTCTCAAATATAAAATAAATAACAAAAAATAAATATAAACAATAATAATCATGAAAAACAATCCCACATAATTTAAGTAGCCTGTAAGCAACAGAAAACCAAGCATGTACAACAAGCAAATCTTGAGTTAAATACACTAACTAGTTACAAATAATGCTAAACAATCCACAGGAGGAGTCAAAAGTCCAGAAACATAGGAAGGATAGGAAACTTTTATTGCAAAAAGACACGTGTTACAAGTAAGGTTATTAGATAGGCTCTATATGTTCTCCTTTCACTTCCAGATATTTCTGGACTATTTATCCACTCAACCTGGACTCTTTCCAGGACATTGGGCTGGATTACAGCACAGGCTTCTCTAATGCGCTTCTTCAAGTGCACTGTGTCCCTGATCTTCAGACCATACACAATGGGTTTGAGGGGTCCCTAGAAGTAAAGGTCCAGCAGTGTCAGGTTGGAGGACCAGGGAGGCCACTCCACTAGACCATAATGACCAAGCCAACACCCTGAAAATTACTGTAATAATTTCTAATTATTTCCTATGTTTCTGGACTTTTGACTCACCCTGTATATCCAATTATCCTAATGAGTGACTAAAATGACAGAATTAGGTTAAATGCAAGTGAAAGGTACTCAGACAGGCATTGTAAGCTGGAGCAATAATTAAAAACTCTGGTGTCTAATTCTAACCTAGCTAAATTACTGTTCAACAAAGTTTTTGAGGGATTTGCAATTCAAAACTCTTTGAGATTGAGATAGTTTGCATCATAATACAAGATTTATTGTTAATCATTTATTTTGTTAAAATCTTTATGTTATGCATATTATTTATATTTACATATTTATATATAATATGTAAAGGGTAAGTCAAAAGTCAGGAAACATAGGAACCATTTTTTAATGCAAATACCAGGTTGTAACAAATTCTGCTCAACTAGAAAATGGATGATAGATAATAGAATAACCTCAAGATAATGTGAAATAGTTTTAGAAATGTTGCAAAATACATGCAGTGACAGGTTTGCACAAGTTTTATCACAATACAGAATGATACAGAATGACTTAGGCTAGTGTAGGATTAGGCTAATGAATATTTTCTCTGGTGTTTTTCATACAGTTATACCACCACCCCTATGATATTACAGTAATTGAAAAAACATGGAGCCCACTAAAGAGCATATTCAACATGTGATGCTGTATGAGTTCCATCATCACAGGGGATGAAAAATGGGTCCTCTATAACAATATTAAGTGTCGACATCAGTGGCTTAGCCATGAAACAAGCCTGAACTTCAGCCAAGATGTGGACCCCATCCAAAGAAAATTTTGCTATGCGTTTGGTGAGATATGCAAGGAATTATTCATTTTGAACTTCTGCCAGATAACCAAACAGTCACAGCTGAAGTCTACTGCCAACAACTCCAACGACTGAAGATGACATTACAAGAAAAACATCCTGCATGAATTAATCACAGAGGTGTTCTATTCCACCAGGATAACATGCACCCTCACACTGCTCAAATCACCACTGCCCAACTAGAGGCATTTGGTTGAGAAAAAATGCCTCATCCACCTTATTCTCTGGACATCGCACTTTCAGACTACCATTTATTCAGAAGTCTGCAACACCACCTAGATGGACAAAAGTTGTAATGAAGGGAAGCTATCGAAAACAAAGTGATTGCTATTTTTAACTCAAAACCAAGTGATTTCTTCGAACGTGGCATAAAAAACAACTTTTCTACAGGTGGGAGGAGATTATAGAATAAGAAAGGAATTATATTGATGATTAATTTGTCATTGTCCTTTAATTTTTGTTCTGGATGAACTAAAAAATTGAGCAGAATATGTATATGTTACAACCTTATATATTTGCATTGAAAAGCATAATTCCTATGCTTCCAGACTCTTGAATCACCCTGTATATATTCACATATTCTGCATATATATATATATATATATAATATATATATATATATATATATATATATATATATATATATACATATCACCATTTCTTGGACATTCCTGGGTGGAGCAAATTTGACTATGGTGACAAACTGATTGGTAGAAAAATCATACAAGTCAGTTGAGTCTGCAGCAACTGCTGCTCATCAAATTAGACAAGCATATACTGTACCTGTCAGGACATTCACATTGCTTGTCATGTGTTAGAAGTGCACATTCATGCTAATCTCTGTCACTCTTGTGCATTGCTTCCCACCAGTTTAGTGATTAAGGTCATTTAGCTATTCATTTTGTTTTGGTATATGTTTGGTGGAAAAATAGCATTTTTGTGATATTAAAAGTGAGAATGTCTTGTAAGTGTGCAAACAGCCCTGACAGTTTTTTTTTGTGTGTGGAAAATTTACAACAAAATCTCAAAAGCATGGTTTCACTCCTTTAATTAAGAAGGCATATGAACTTTATTTTGGTTGCAAAGTAGGAGATCAAGACAAAATCTGGGCTCCCATATATGTGTTTCTTGTGCAAGATCTCTGAGGGTGGTTAAAAGGTACTCATTCTTCAATGCCTTTTGCAGTCCCAATGGTATGGAGTGAACAAAGAGATTACTTGACTGACTGCTACTTTTGTTTAATGAAGATAAGTGGACATTCCTCAAAATCTAAACATGCAATTCAATATCCTAATTTACTGTCAGCCGTGCAACCTCTTTCACATTGTGATGATTTGCCAGTACCAAAAACACCAAAGACATGCACTTTAGATGATGATGAATTTCATAATGAACCTTGAGACAGACAAGATGACATGGATACACAATTTCAACCACCTTCAATCTTCATCGGATGAACCTCATTTAATTTCTCAGTCAAAATTAAATGATCTTGTCAGAGAGTTGAATCCATCTAAAAATTAGGCTGAGCTCTTTGGTTCAAGATTAAAAGGTTAAAATTTCTTACGGCCGAGTTTAGGGAAGTCATTATACACAGAAAGAGTGGCCATTTCAACAAAATTTAGTTCCAGGACAGAAAAATTTTGCCCATCAACCCCTAGTAGATCCAGCAAAAGTTTTCTTACCTCACCATATCAAACTTGGTTTGATGAAAAATTTTGTAAAAGCCATGAGTAGAGATAGATGTGGATTTCTATATCTAAAACAGAAATTCTTAAGAATCAGCAAGATGAAAACCAAAGTAGGCATTTTTCTGGGACCACAGATCAGAAAAGTGATGAAGGACTGCATTTGACAAGTCTCTGAATGAGGTTGAAAGAACAGCATGGAAAGCTTTTAAAGAAGCAACTATGAATTTCCTCACCAGTGTCAAATCAGAAAATTATGTTTCCCTGGTGGAGCAAATGCTTAGTGCTTAGCAAAAGATGGGGTGTAACATGTCTTTGAAAATGCTTCCTGCACTCCCACCTGGACTTCTTCCCATCAAACCTGGGCACTGTCAACAATGAGCATGGTGAAAGATTTCATCGGGATATATCAATCATGGAAATGCAGCACCAAGGAAAATATAGCCCCAGTATGTTGCCTGACTACTGTTGGACACTTATAAGAGAAGCCCTGACTACTAGGGATAAGAAAGAAGGGCATAATTTATGCCATGTCAAGGTCAAATATCCAGCCTGGCATTAAAACTATTTACTCTTTCCAACCAAATGAAATCAAACTAGTGGAGCCCTGAGATGAACTTACAATAATGCCTGGACTTCTCAGTTTGTGTACATATTGCATAATTATATGATACAGCTGTCTGTAAATACAAAACAGCAAATGTTCATGTTAAATGATGTCTTTTTGGAAGTTTTGTTCAACTGTACTCATGTTTAGAAAAAATAATGTTCTTTTTTTATGCAGAAAGGAGGGGCCAAGGGAAAAGCCTGTAAAATAACACCCCCCCCCTAGAAGGCAGAGAGCCAAAATCAAGGCCCAGGGTTTTGGAGATGCCTGAACACTGCATTTAAAAGATTGGCAGTCATAGACAGGAGGAAAGATGGCTTGAGGAAGACTGTCCCAGAGTTCACCAGTTGAGTGGATGAAAGATTGAAAATACCAATTCACCCTTGCATTAGACATCTGGACACAAAAGGAATGAGAATATGTTGAAAGTCTAGTACTACATGCTCTCCTTAAAGGAGGAAGCATGGCATTAGACAATTCAGAAGAGCAGTAGCCATGATAATAGCAGTAGTAAAGAGAGAGAGGCAACATTGCAGTGAAGAAAGAGGGATTGAAGATAGTCATTAAGTGGTGGGAAACTGACGAGATGAAAAGCCTTTGATTCCACCCAGTCAAGTAGGGCTGTGTGGGTTGAGCCACTCCACACACGAGAAGCATACTCCATACAGGGGCAGAGAAGACCCTTATACAGAGACAGTAACTGAGTGGAACTGAAGAAACTGCAGAGACTACAGCACACCAAACCTCCTAGAAGCTGTCTTGGAAAGACAGTACTGTATACATGATCTTTCCAGGAAAGGACATGAAAAAAGGAAACTCCAAAAATGTGGAGAGAAAAGGAAGGATTAAGTTGTGTATTGTTGAAGGTAAGGGAATAGTTGTGTGGAAGATTGTGACAAAGAGGCAGATGGAAGAATTGAGTGTTTGAGGTATTGAAAGCCACAAGGTTTTCTTTGCCCCAATCACAGATGGCAGAAAGATCAGAGGTCAGGTGTAATTATAGCTGTCCTACTGAAACTATGGAGTGACTGTTCAGAAGGATGCTTTGTAAAGGAGGTAGAGAAGTCAAGAGTAGAATCATTAGCATAGGAGTTGATATGACAGGAAGTAAATCTTAATAGATCATTGAGAAATAAAAGAAAAAGAGTGGGTGACAAGAGAGAACCCTGAGGAACACCACTGTTAATAGCTTTAGGAGAAGGACAGTGGCCATCTAAAACCACAGCTAAAAATCAGCCAGAAAAGAAATTTGAGAGGAAGGCACAGAGAGAGAATGATAGAAATGGAAGGAGGGCAGTTTGGAAATTAAAGACTTGAGCCAGACTAGCATTATTTCAATCTAAAAACACTACCTTTAGATGCTAAAACAGTTCTCTCTCTCTTTCCACTGATTGATCTTTATTGCTATTTCTAGCAAGCTTTATCTTACTTTGTCTTTTACTCTTCCAAATCAAACTATTTTACACATTTCTTAATTACCCATAGTTATCCAAGTTCACAAGGTTACTACTGCTTTTAAATTCACTGACTGTCCTCCTCTTGTTTTATTATTTTAGCTATTTCCCAATTCCACCACAAAATTTTCTGAATCTTGTCATTCTTAATAATTCTGAAAGGAATACACCTACATTGTATATCCTCTAGAATTTCTTTGAACCAACACCACATCTCAATAGCATTTTTATTGGCAAATTCATTATCCCACTTCACTGAGCTAAACAACTCCCTCAACTTACTATGTAGTCACACTTTGAGAAGCAAGGAACTAGATGGTCATCATTGACTAGATTTCTATTTGGTTCCATATTAAAATGTGACATAATGATCACTATTCCCTAATGACTCTCCTACTGCAAGTTCTCTGATACAGGCAACTCCTGAGATTGACCAACTTGAGAATTTGACCAGTATATATTATAACCTCAATTCAACTTCTGACTGGTTGAAGCATGCTTATTTGACCAAGCCGAGTTGGGGAGGCAACATGACTTAGAAATGGATGAGGCAGATGTCAATGAGGTGCATCTCATTCAGAGGAGTTGACTAATAGAAACCTCATCAAATTCCAACAATCCAGTGAGACCAGGAAAGATGGTGAAGATGATGTTATGGTTTCTCCAACTCAACCTAAGGGCTTGTCTTTAAAACACATTAGTGAGATCTTCAAGAATCTGGGTAACGTCAAACTTGATTGAAGAAAAGGATCCCAATGCTGAGAGGAATTCATTGGTGTGAAGAACTTTTCATAAGGACATAGCCTGTTACAGGGTCTTTTATGAACAAAAGAAGAAGGATGCAGTTCAACTGAAGCTGGATAAATTCTTTAAGAAGCTTGACAGACCACAGCCAGCAGAAGTGTTTCAACATCTGCTGCAAAGAATCCTTCAAAATCCCAAGCCAATAGCCCCTCTTCTTCCAACTTCTCATAATAAACCAAGTCCAGTGAGGCCAGTTCAAAAAGATTTAAGGTAAGAAAATATTTTTAATTGCATTGTTTCTTTAGTCTTAAGTTGTTTTCTGCTTTTTATTTAATGATTTAAAATTGCTTTCTTAACACTTTAGTAATGTTATTTTATCTTTATATAACATGAGAGGAGACAATTTTTTCCCCCAATATGCTGGAACATATCCCCCAATTATAACATGCAAGTCTATGCGAAAATGGCTCTCGACATTTGACTGAGATTCCACTGTATTCTCAGGAATGCATCCCAGTCAATCTCAGGAGTTGCCTGTAACCTCATAATATTGGATAGAACCAAATCCAAGATTGCTTGATCCCTACTTGGTTTCTCTACAAATTGCATCAGAAAGCTAGGATTACAGCATTCAACGAAGAAGATACCTTCCCTATTAATTCCTTTTAAAAAGTCCCAGTCTATATGAGGCAAGTTGAAATCTCCCATAATTAATGTTTTATCAGTAGAATCTTTATTTATTTCCTGAACCATATCATCAAATATGTGTATTTCATTTGGAAGTCTGTAAAATACACCTACCCAAATGGGTGGGTGAAAAAAAAGAAAAAAAAAAGGCATACAGTTGACCTAACTGGGCCTTCAATGTTATTCTGATATCAACCATTGAAGGCCCAGTTAGGTCAACTGTATGCCCTTGACAATTGGTTAGGTTAAGTTGTATTTTCATTTGTTTTAACGAAAATAACACTACTTAACCGTAGAGTTGACCGAACCAGGCCTTCAATGGCAGACATCGGAATAATGTTGAAGGCACAGTTAGTTTTCTTCCTATTTTTTGGTATTTGAAAACTTCTATAGTGAAAATTTCATAAAAATCTGACCATAAATGAAATAATTACACAGGAGGTGCTTTTGCTTTAGGTGCACCCTCAAATGTACTCTTTGATACTTGATACACAAATATCAATCCAAATTGATTCCACCTTGTTGTCTAATTAATATCATCATTCTGAACTAAAATTAAATCATTCTTTATGTATACAACCAAACCACCCCTGCCTATTCATTCTGATAAATATATATTGTACAATCATTTATCTCATACTCTGTTATACTGTGACTACTATACTGCATCACTAATCCAAGCCTTTAATACATGTTACATACAGTATATCAGATAATCTAAACTACATTTCATTTGGAAAACATGAACCAATTCAGGCCTATTGAGGTTATTCCAATCTTTTTAGGTTAGGATTAAGCTTGGTTGCAGTATGTTGCATACCTTCAAGCATATCAATATCAAGTGCAAGGTAAGGGGACTAAGCTTGAATGCAGTATTATAAGTGAGGCAAAACATAAGAATTATATAATTTACCAATCACTTCTTTTCTCTTGTAACTAACATTTCTCTTAATACCTAGCATTTTATTATATTTCTATCCTCCAAGCACTGCTTACAAAATTTTATATTACTACTAACTAACTACCACCACTAACTTTCATCCATATGTTGTCTTCCTGGTAAGAGCTTTACTCATGTTAGGGTGCTGGTTAAGTATGCGGTCTACCATCTGAGTAGTTAAAACTAACGAAAATATCACGACTTAACCTAACCAATTATCAAGGGCATACAGTTGATCTATTATTAATTATAACATTGTTTGTTTCTGGAATAGTATTTACTATTTACTAATAGATCAACTGTACGCCCTTGATAATTGGTTAGGTTAAGTCGTGATATTTTCGTTAGTTTTAACGAAAATATTCTGTCAAAACTCAGATGGTACACCGCATACTTAACCAGCACCCATGTTAGTAATAGTTGATACACCACCTCATGGTTGGATCATTGTATGTATACACCTGAGGCGAATCAAGTAGTCCTGAATATGGCAATTTTGTATTCCTATATTAGTTCTGATCATATGCCCCTATGGTGCTCTTCCAATACGTGCTCTACCACGAAATTGTGATCTACCACATTCCAATACGTGCTCTACCGTGAAACTCTAAGTTTCTCTTATGTTACAACTAGCCTAAGTCCCGCCCTTTGTGCGGGTCGTGGGTAGCAAAAATTAACCAAACTATCAAGACTTAACCTAACCAATCATCAAGGGCGTACAATTAACCTAAAAAATAAATAAAAAAATAAATTTTTTTTTATTTATTTATTTTTATATATTAAGAGAAGAGGATTCTTTATACTGTATGGCATTGACGATTGGTTAGGTTAAGTCGTGCTAGTTTGGTTAAATAAAAAAAGACCCAGGCCAACAGGTAAAACAAATACACCAATTTATATGAGACAAGCAGCATTCTAACCAAAGTCCGTACCTGCTGCTAATCCGAATAATCTAAGGTAGATCACGTATTGGAATGTAAATTTTAAGGTAGAGCACATATTGGAATGTAAATTTTATGGTAGAGCACGTATTGGAAGAGCACCACCCCTATTAATTGAGTTTGACATTAATTGTATTCCAATGCTGTCACAGCTAAATGATACATGTAAGTGAAGTTAGACTGGTCTAGAGTTGATGATGAGGGCAAACAACAGTATTGTAATAAGTCTGATGTATTGCTAAGTAATATATGTATCCCTAATGATGCTCCAGCTTGTCAGGATGTAAACTGTACAATTCAAACACATTTTGGAATTTAAAGACATGTATAAACAAATTGTTTCCTCTCTCAATAATACTAGCTTAGACTTAAATATCTTTAGGAGAAAAAAACTATACATGTAAACCTGGCTGGAATGATTATGTTGCTGAATGTCATAATGCATCTAGAGATGCTTTTTTAATGTGGTTTGCACAAGTGAAACCAAGGCAAGGCCCTGCATTACAACAAAAACAGAGGGCTAATGCTAGGTTCATGTATGCATTAAGGTATATAAAAATTATTAGGATGAGTTAATTAGGGATGCTCTGGCAAGAAAGCTTGTCAGTAAGAATTCAAGAGACTTTTGGGAAGAATTAAAAACAAAATAATGCAATGTCTCTCCCTGCTAATAGTGAAAGTGTAACTGGGACTGAGAACATAGTTAAATTATAGAAGGAACACTACATTATTCAACTCTGGACATAAGACCAATAATATTAATTATGATGCTACCTCTAGTCCAGATATAAGAGTCATTGTATTTGAGACTAAACATGATATAAAATGTTTACATTGTAACAAACATATGGTATTGATGGTATTTCTGCTGAGCATCTGAAATTTAGTTGTGACAGATTAGTGCCTCTGTTTGCTTTGTGCTTTACAGGTTTACTGATACATGGTGTTTTGCCAGATACAATGTTATCCATTGTTTTGGTGCCAGTACTAAAAGATAAAGGGTAAAATCAATAGTAAAGATAAATATAAGCCAATACCTTTGGCCAGTATTATGTCAAAGGTGTTTGAATATTTACTCATTAATAGACTTTAATGTTACCTGTATACAGTGTTGGGCACTAAAGCGTTAATCCGATAACAGTTAATTAACGAAGTTAACTTTTTTTAATGGACTATTAACGGAAGTTAATTTCCACTTATTGTTATCGGACCAGTTAACTTCCGATAACTCGATATTTAGTCTGTTAAAGTCTGTTAACACTTTAACTGCAAGGAGTCATTCACGGAAGATCACTGCTCCGTGAATGAATTCAAACCACCATAACTTCAGTCTGCCAATTCCATCCTCTGCCGCAGTGGAACGGCTCTTCTCTCTCGGCAAGGACATCCTGAGGCCCAAGAGGTCAAGACTGGCAGTTGGGCCTAACTTTGAGAAGTTGGTCTTTCTGAAGGGCAACCAGCACATTGTGTCATAGTCTTTAATAAATGTGCCTAAAATTTAATTTTACCTTTCAGTTTCTGCCATAATAATTCTCTGGTAAATTAAAATTTAGTTAATGGTTAGTGGTTACAAGGGTTTCAAAACATGTAATCAGTACATTTTTTATTAAAAATAAAAAAAAAGGTTAAGCAAAAAAGTTGCAAAACTTGATAAAAATACAGTTAAATACCTATTTATTGTTGGATTTTGCATAAATAAACATTTTCTATGGGTTTTAAAGCTTTTTTCCTTGATTTTTTTTAAATGTTAGTAAAGAAATAGTTATCGTTAACTTTGTAGTAAAATTATCGGATTATCATTATCGGAGTTAAAAATTGCGGTTAACGGATTATCATTATCGAAGTTAACTTTTTGGTTAACGGTGCCCACCACTGCCTGTATACAAGTGATAACTAATTTGATTTCAAAAAGAAACACAATACTGATATGTGTGCGTATGCCTTGAAGGAGATGGTCTGTAAATACTGGATGCTAATGTATTTTTGTGTTTCCTAGATGCCTCTAAGGCATTTGATCATATTAATCATGACAAATAATTCATGAAACTTGTAATGTACCTGGTTACTTGCTCTGTATATTAATATTCTGGTATAATCAATTAATCACCAAACAATGATTGCAGCCATGTAGCCACGACTTCCCAAGTTAGGGGTGGGACAAAATTATAGAAAGGCAGACCTTTTGGTGCAATGACCTAGTCACTGTGAAGGGGGTTTAGAGTAGTTAAGTTTAGAGTATTTTAAAGTAGTTTGTGAAGTTTAAAAAAATGCAAACAAATGCCAGTGTTTATTTATGAAATAATGATGTTATAATAATGTTATAATGTTATAATGTTTCAGACCAACAAAGACCCTAGGATCCACTCATGGCTGGTCTACCTAACTGTGTTCGTGTATTGTGTATGTCCTCCGTGGTGGCGGAGGGGACCTACAATTTTACGTGGGTTCCGAACCACAAGAACATAAGAAACTTATGTAAAAACTGCCGGTAAATTGGCAACGACCAATTTGTACGAAACTAATAATTATCAATTTAAAACTAATTAATTATCGATTTAAAATTAAAGATAGAATCTCTGATCCAGAGGATCAAGTCATAATAGACTACTATCCACAAATATGTTACACTCTATATCTATTTATAAAGGACATGCAAATATATCGGATCCAAAGAATCCAGTCAATTTCATTACGGTATCCATCAAGTCACGGTCCATATCGATAGCGGACCAAGTCAAAATTTACAATCATATACATTACAATATATACACTTACGAGAAAAAGAGTAGGTGTGGCTGTAAAGACTGTACAGTAATGTAGAAATGTGTGTGCACCCATTTTGGGTCTCTCATTTAAAGGTGTTTGTGGGGCAAGTGAAGATCATGAGTTTTTCAATACCTCACAGTACTATGGGGGCACCGCTCGGCAGAGGAATCTCTTTAAATGGGGTGTGTAAGGACAGAGAGTATCCCCTAACCCAAGACGCTGCCTCCCTATATCCCACAACACTTGTGTTGAGCTGTGGGATCTATCCCCAGAAAGCCTTAATTTTACTACCTTAAACTATACCCTTTCTATCAGCATATGCGTCTAATCAATTTTTAAACATGTTTATAGACGTGCTACTAATTACTTCTACCGGCAAACTATTCCAGCTATTTACTATTCTATGCGTAAAAAAGTTTTTCGCAACTGCTGTCTCGAACCTTCTACTTGTCAACTTACACCCGTTATTTCTAGTCCTATTATATTGAGATATTTTGAAAAAGCTATCTCTATCTACATTATCGAACCCATTCATAATTTTGAAAACCTGGATTAGATCACCCCTTAACCTCCTGGTCTCGAGTGTTGTCAATTTTAACTCCTTAAGCCTATCCTCGTACGACTTTGACCTAAGCGACGGAATCATCTTAGTTGCTCGTCTTTGAACTCTTTCGATTTTGTCTATATCTATGCGCATATACGGATTCCAAAATTGGACCGGGTACTCCAAATGGGGTCTAACTAATGATTTATAAGTGGAACTATAATATCGCGCGATTTGTACTCAAAATTTCGAGCTATAAAACCTAACACTTTGTTCGCCTTATTGACCGCTGCTGTACTTTGTTTCGCTACTTTTAAATCACCAGTGACTATAACTCCTAAATTTTTTTCCTGCTCTATGCTTGTTAAATCTTTCCCTGACATACTATACGCAAATTTACCATTACGCGAACCTATATGCAAAATTTTGCACTTATCAACGTTAAATTTCATTTGCCATGTGACTGACCAATCAACGATTTTATTCAGATCTTCCTGAATTTTACCTCTATCTTCGTCATTAATCGTCCTACCACCCAGCTTCGTGTCATCCGCAAACTTTGAAACTGTACTGACTAGGCCGACATCTAAATCGTTAATATATATAAGAAAAAGCAAGGGGCCCAATACAGAACCCTGAGGAATGCCACTCGCTACATTAGCCCAGCACGACTCCGCTCCATCAATGACCACCCTCTGTTTCCTGCCTCGCAACCACTCTTCTAGCCAATTTATTACTACACCCCTGATTCCATGAGCCTTAGTTTTTTCAATGAGTCTTTTGTGCAGCACGGTGTCAAACGCTTTTTGAAAATCTAAATACACTACATCAACCGCCCGATGTCTATCGTAATCATCAACCACACTTTGGAAAAATTCTAAGAGATTAGTTAAGCAAGATTTGTTTCGCCTACCATGCTGCGTATTTCTAACAAGTTTATGGTACTCTAAGTGTTCGACTATACGATCCCTAATTATTGATTCCAAAAGCTTACCTACAACAGACGTTAAACTGATTGGTCTATAATTTCCCACCGCAAGTTTATCGCCTTTCTTAAAGATAGGTGTTACGTTTGCTAACTTGAAATTATCTGGTACGCACCCCTCAGAAATAGACGCATTAAAAATCTTTGTTAGCGGCACAACAATGCTATCTTTTAATTCTTTTAGTTGTATGGGATATATGGAATCCGGACCCGGTGATTTACGCATTTTCATTTTATCAATATAGCGCATTACTTCCCCTTCACTAACGACAATATTATCCAAAATATTACCATTATCAAAAGGTATTATGTCTATGACCGTAGGGATATTCGTTACATCTTCTATAGTAAAAACTGACATAAAAAATTTGTTTAGCAAGGTAGCCATTTCCTTGTTTTCAGTCTAGATCTCCATTTCCATTTTTTAATGGACCTAAGACACTTTTTACTGGATTTCTATTATTGATGTATTGAAAGAATCGCTTGGGGTTTTCTTTACTGTCACGAGCTATGGAGATTTCAAATTCGCGTTTTGACTTTTTTATTACACTTTTAGCTTCACACCTTAGAGATATGTAGTTGTTTCGTAACAACAGATTATCTTTATCGCACGTATATAGCCTATAAGCCCTATCTCTACTCTTTATAATGTCTCCTACTCTACAAGTAAACCACAAGGGCTTGTTGTTTACTTTCGCACGCTTAATTTTGTACGGTACACAATGTGCATTATATCACTTCATAAGTTATAGACTAGTTACAAAAGTGGACCTTTCCTGTCAAGGAGGGGTCATCCAACCACCCCCTCGGGCCCCTCCTTGTTATGGGTCTGGATTGTAAGATGGGGGTGGGGTTAATTCAAAGCCATTCCCTGTGACCAATGGTGTCAGGCAGGGAGGGATATTATCCCCCTACTTATTCAATGTTTATATGGATAATCTATCTGTTGTACTGAACACTTGAAAAATAGGCTACTATCTCGGTACAGTGATTGTTAATCATCTGGTGTATGCAGATGATCTAGTTCTTATTTCTCCATCTGTAAAAGGGCTCACCACACTTTCGAAAGTTTGTGAAAGGTATGGGAAGGATAATGACATAAAATATAATCCTGCAAAATGCCATATTATGATTATGATGACCAACTACAAGTATATAAAATTCCCTTAATTTCAATTGAATGGTATGGTGCTGTCAGAAGTGACCCAGACAAAGTACTATCTTGACCATATACTAACTGATAGTCTTTCAGATGACTGGGATTTTCTAGGACAGTGTAGACAATTACATGCTCATGGAAATACTTTCATTAGAAAATTTCATGTGTACATTAGATGTTAAGTTGATCTTGTTCAAAACTTTTTATACATACTCCACTGAACACAGCTCATTGGTTAATTAATTTATTGGGGTTGTTTAACCTCTTCCACAACATCTAAGGTCATATGACAGAGAGGAACTACAGCTTTACATAGGATCCAAACCACGGGTGCTACATAATCTGGGTGCAGAGGATGGTCTCCCATTGAACTAAGTGTCCAAGCCTGAAAACATTTTGAACATCTGTATCGTATCTTCCCTCAAACAACATCTCTCAAAACTAAAACATACTGAGTTCCTTTAATCTATCCATGTATTCCAATCTTCTTGGGTTAGGGATAAGCTTGGTTGCCCTCCACTGCACACCTTCAAGCATATCAATATCATGTCTAAGGTAAGGGGACCAAGCTTGAATGCAGTATTCTAAATGAGGCCTAACATAAGAATTATATGATTTACAGACAACTTCCTTACTCTTGTAACTAACATTCCTCTTAATAATACTTAACATTTTATTTGCATTATTTTCTAGCCTCTAGGTCTAGGCACTGCTTAGAAAATGCTAGATCACTACAAACTACAATGCCAAGATCCCTTTCCCATCTAACATCCTCCAACCAGTTCCCTTGCATCTCATAACTAAAGTTTTCATTATTTCTACCAAAATGGATGACTTTGCATTTTTAAACATTGAATTCCATCTGCCATTTACTAGCCTAAGCAACTAGCCTATCAAGATCCTTTTGCAGTTTATAAAAATTTTCTATATTTGTAACAGGGGCAACTACTTTTGTATCATCTACAAATTTAGAAATTTTACAACCTACTCCTTTTTCTAAATCATTTACATATAAAATAAAGAGTAATGGACCTAAAACTATTTCCTGTGGTACCCCACTTTTCACTTTCTGCCACCCAGATTCATGACCATTTAGAATTACTCTATGTTCTCTGTCTTCTAACCAGTTTTCTACCCACTTTATAACTGACCCCAATATCCCATGAGCTTTTAATTTATGTAGAAGTCTCCTATGTGGAACCTTGTCAAATGCTTTACTAAAATCCAAACAACATCTACATCATTTCCATTATCTACATAATCAGTTACAAACTCTAAAAAGTTGTAGAAATTAGCCAAACAAGACCTTCCTCATCTGAATCTATGTTGTGAACTTGAAATAAAATTAAAATTCTCCAAATGATCTTCAATATTATTCTTTATAATTATTTCTAATATCTTTCTTACCAATGATGTTAAACTAACAAGCCTATAATTTCCAAACTCCTCCTTACTACCTTTGCATTTTTCCATTAATCTGGTACTTCTGCATAATTATAATTGACCTACCAAACAAAATAGTTAGTGCCTCAGATAAGTTTTCTTCCCCTTCTCTGAGAATCTAGCAAATATATGATCAGGTCCAGCAGCTTTATTTGACTTCAATGTAAGAATCACTTGCCTAACATCATTCATCCTTATATGAATATTAGAATAATATTCAACAATATCCTCATCTTTTTCAAGCATTCTATCATCATGTTCTACTGGGCCAATCCTATCATGCTTTTTATTATTTATACAAACTAAAGAATTTCTTTTGATCTTTATTGCTATTTCTAGCTACATTCACTGTCTTTTGCTCTTCCTAATCAAACTATTTTGTTTATTTCTTAACTGCCTATAATTAACCGAGTCCAAAATACTGTCACTGCCTTTAAATTCCTTGAATACCCTTTTTTTTATTTTTAATCATTTTAGCTATTTCCCTATTCCACCACAAAGGTTTCCTAATCTTGTTATTCCTAACAGTTCTCAAAAGGAATACACCTACATTGTACATCCTCTGAAATTTCTTTGAAGCTAGACCACATCTCAATAGCATTTTTATTCCCAAATTCATTATCCCACTTTACTGAACCTAACTCCCTAAATTTACTATAGTCACCCTTTGAGAAGCAAGGGACTAGATGGTCATTATTGACTAGATCCCTATTTAATTCTATCTTAAAACATATGATCCAATGGTCATTATTGCCTGTGGGTCATTCCATGTCAGTTCAACGGCGAAAAAAATGTGACCTCACCAATTTTTTTGAAAATTGGTATACTTATAGATCTCTGCGAGAAAAACAGAATGACACTTGTTTCAACACTAGGTCATATGGTTCCGGAGATATGGCCCTTTGAATTTTGTAAAAAAGGTCAATTTCCAAGGTCATATCATATTTCAACATGAAATATCTCGGCTCCTATTGCACTTACAGAGACCATTTAAACACTTTTTTAAAGCTTTTAAGCAGATCTACAACTTTGTTTCTATTAATATTTTACCTCAGTGGTAAAAAAAAGTTGATCTTATTTTTGACCTTTGACCTTGTGTAGGTCATTTGATGTCACAACCGATTTTTTTCCTCCTTTTACCCAATTTTGGGTACACATGTCTATCTTAACCTAAAACAAGATTTTTAGTGTTAAGTTAATATAGACGCTACAGCCATTTCAGTGGACCATACACACCTCCATTTTGACCAAGTACCTTTATCCACCAAACTTTGGAGCACCATATCTTTGGAACTGTTTGAGCTAGAGTGTTGAGAAAAATACCATTAGATTTTTCTTACTGAGATATATAATGTCTGCTAATTTTCAAAAAAATCAGTAATTATCTAACCTAACCTAACCCAGTTATTTGGTCAAATAAGTATCCAGCCCTATTATAAATTTTTTTTTTTTTGTGTATTTCAGAGAATTATATAATATTGGTAATTTAAATTACATAATTAATTAATTTATATGGACATTCAGAAGTGTGAAGAACTTCGAACCTGCTATCCTGTTTAAAGGTAAAGCTATGTATGTATATAAGTACATTATACTAGGCAATAGGTACTACCCTATAAAATAAGTTCAGTTTTAAGAGTTTAGAACATAAGAAATTTTTATAGTGGGCACACTAGGGGCCACTTCGGCCCATCGAGGTGGCTCCACTATGTAAAAACTGCCTATACATTAGAAATAACCAATTTTTACAAAACTAATTAAGTATCAATTTAAAACTAATTAATTATCAATTTAAAACCAAAGACAGAATCTCCGGATCCAGAGGATCAAAGTCACAACAGGCCACCATCCACAAACATGCTACACACTACATCTATTTATAAATGACATGCAAATATATCAGATCCAAAGAATCCAGTCAATTTCATTATGGTACCCATCAATACCAGTACCATGCCAACCAAAAATAAGTCACGGTCCATATCAATTGCGGACCAAGTCACAATTTACATCCATATACATTACAATATATATACTTAAGAGGAAAAGTGTAGGTGTGGCTGTAAAGACAGTACAGTAATGTAGAAATGTGTGTGCACCCATTTTGGGTCTCCCATTTAAAGGTGTTTGTCGGGCAAGTGAAGATCATGAGTTTTTCAATACCTCACAGTACTATGAGGGGGCACCGCTCGGCAGAGGAATCTCTTTAAATAGGGTGTGTAAGGACAGAGAGCATCCCCTAACCCAAGATGCTGCCTCCCTATATCCCACAACACTTGTGTTGAGCTGTGGGATCTATCACCCAAATGCACATAATATATATGAAATAAACTAGTACCATTCATGCAATAAAAATGGGCTTAAACACCATCACCAGATGTCCCTTGCAGACATCAAACTATCCAACCTACTTTTGAAAGAATCAAGCGTATCTGAAGTCACCACTTCTTCTGTCAGACTGTTCCAAAACTTAATTACTCTGTTTGTAAAACTATGTTTTCTTAAATTTGTTCTACATCTTGGCTTAAATAATTTCATACTATGACCTCTAGTCTGGTTATTATGATCTTTAATGAAAAGAGACTCAAAATCTATCTTATCCAATCCTTTTATAATTTTATACACCTCTATCATATCACCCCTTAACCTCCTCCTTTTTAATGAGAACATGCTTAGATACGCCAGTCTTTCCTTATATGTCAATTGTCTTGGAGATGGGATCATTCTTGTTACTCGTTTCTGTACTTTTTCCAGTTTTTCAATATCTTGTATCAAATAGGGACTATTAAATTGAATGCAGTATTCGAGGAGGGGTCTCACATATGAAATGTATAGTTGCTTTATAATATTGGGTGATTTGTATTCACTGTATCTCTGCATGAGATTGAGTCTAGCATTTGCTTTATTTCTGATTACCATACAGTGATTTGAGGGTTTAAATTCATTTGTCACAGTGACACCCAAGTCTTTCTCTTTATCATCATTTTTAATCCAAATTCCATTCATATTGTATTCAAATTCTGGATTTTTTGGCCCAATATGCATAACCTTGCACTTATCAACATTAAATTTCATCTCCCACTTATCTGCCCAGGCTGTTACTCTGTCTAAATCTTTTTGTATTGTCATTGCTCCTGCTACTGACTTAGCATTATGGCCTAATTTTGTATCATCAGCAAATTTTGAGGTTTTACATGATAGGCCCTTCTCTAGATCATTTATATAGACAACAAAAAGCAGAGGTCCCAGAACAGACCCCTGTGGGACTCCGCTCAATACGGGTCTCCAAGTAGACTTATTTCCATTTAGACCAGGGTTTCGGAGCCGGAGTCAGAGCCGTAGTCGGTGGAGACAGTGAATTTTGCTTACCTGGAGCCGGAGCCGGAGCCAGAAACCTTGAAAATATGGCTCCATGGTCTGGCTCCGGGCGATATATTGCTACCTAAATTGTTATTTGTTAAATATAGGTTTAGTTGCAAATTATAATTCTTGTAATATATTACGAAAAATGGTACCATAGGATTCTTGGATTTTATGGAGGTGTGGGAGTTGCAGGAATAATCTGCAAATTTCCATTTTTTAACCATTAAATATTTGGGAAGATTTGTCTTAACAACACTTAATTATATAGGTAAAATTTTTTTTATGGCGGTGGAGACCTTAGGTAGGTAGGTACTAACTATTTATCTAAGTAGGTAACTACCTAGATACATACCTAGTAAGGTTGGTCCTTCTGACTTGGATTGAACTATTTTTATTTTTAGGTCAATTATCTTGTATTGCTAAATTTCTTTTTTTTTCAGATTCTTTGTAATTTGTACTTGATTCTTTAATTATAATTATCAGTCTATGACCCTTCATAATGGAGAGAGATTCAATAAAGAAGTCTGATATATTCAAGTATTTCACTGAAAGTTCAGATAAGAAACACTATGTTTGTATTTGTGAAGTTTCTGATGCTTCGGGAAATATTTCAACGTGTGGAACTAAAATTACCAAGCCTCAAAGCAAAAAGCCTGATGTCTCCTCAAGAGCATATAATTTGAAGACACTTGAGTCGATTACATCCTGAAATATCAAAAATGATGGAAGAAAAGAAGCAAATGCTTGAGCTTTCAAGACCCAGTACTTCTGCCAGTTCAAAAACTAAAGCAAACCAGCAAAACATTACTAAATTTTTGATGTCTCAAAAAGTCACTATCTCAATGACTACAGATAATTTTAAAAATAGCATAATTGAGTTAGTTGTTAAAGATTCTATGCCTCTATCTATGTTTGAAAAGCCAGCTATGCGCAGTCTACTAGAAGAAATGGCTCAGAAATTCAAGATTAGTTTAGATAAAGACAATATCCGTCATTTAGTGATAGAAAAATCAAAAGAAGAAAAATTTGCTCTCAAAGAGCAATTAAAAGGGCGCTTCATATATTTAAAAGTTGATGGTTGCACACGAATACGGACACATTATTTTGCCATCAATGTCCGATTTATTGATGATGATAATAAAATCCTCACCCGCACTATAGCAGTAAAAGATACACATGCTCAGCAAACTAGTGACTACCTGCATGATCTAATTATGAGAACTCTGGAAGAGTACGGCATACCAAAAGAATTTGTGCTCTGCATTGTCAGTGATAATGCATCAAATATGATTAAAACTGTTGAGAAGTTGAATGATAATCAAGAGGAAACTTCAGAAGATGATATACAAACATTTGGTGAACATGATGATGATTCAACAGACACTCAGGAAGTGGCATCTTGTGTAGAAGAAATTGACAGTATTGTATCTGAAATTTCACACTTCTCCAGAATCAACCACATGCATTGTGGTGCACATACCTTGCAACTTGCTATTTGCGATGGATTGAGAGATAAACATGCTACCTCTCTCATAGGTAAGTTGAGACAGGTTGTAGTAGCAGCAAGAAACCCAAAAGTGGAAGAAATAATTAAAAGACGTGCAGGCAAGGTTGCTATTTTAGATCAACCTACTCGATGGGGCAGCACTTATTTAATGATAGAGCGCTTATTAGAATTAAAACCTGTACTCTTGGACATGGCAAATTCAAATGTGAATCTTTCAGAAATAATGTGGGAACAAGCAAGAAGATTGGAAAGAGTACTGTACCAGCCATATATAGTAACAAAAAAAATTCAAAGTGAAGATTTGACTCCCGGTCAATTTTTGAAAGAGTGGAAATCTTTGATGTATTTTCTTTCCAAGATAGAAGGCACCATAGCTGATGACATTAAAAGTTCCATGGAAAGGAGAGAAAATATTTTACTTGATAATGAAGTATTGCTTGCTGCTGTTTATATAGATCCTAGATATAGATGCTTATTAACATCTGAACAGGTAGTTAAAGCCAAGGATGCCCTATGCAATATAGCAATCAGAATGAAAAGTAACCTAGACCTTTCAAATAAAGTCTCTCTATTGAGAGGAATGTGAAACCGAGATTATTGCATCATCATCAAATTCATCATCTCCTTCCACCACTTCTGATGTCAGCGAGTTTGATTTTGAAAAAATTATTGATATTCAACATGGTAAGAAATCAAAACATCCTCGTTTAGAAAGTGAACTAATACCACCTCTCAGTCCAATGTGTACCCTCAAATTGCAAGTTGAGGAATCTTTTCCTGAGATTGAAAAATTTGACCGTTTGTCAAAACTGTCTTTTGAACAAGTAATAGAAAGGTATCCTAAAGTTATAAGAGATGTTGCAAATCTTCTAGTAGCTATGCCTTCAACACAAGTCAGTGTTGAACGGCTATTTTCAGCACTGAAAATTTTAAAATCTGATTTAAGGGCATGTATGAAAGAAGATATTGTTGAGGCTATGTTATTTTTAAGAACAAATGTTTATAAGTAAACTTAGATAAATAATTTTAATTCATAATTTTTTTTATGGAAACAGATTTACAAGGAGAATATCTTGATTTTATGTTTAAAAATTAGTTTCCTACCTTAGCTACATTAGTAAAAATTTCTGCAAAAGTTATTATTTTGCTTTCATTTTTTAATACAAGGAGTATTATGATTTATGATACTGTAAATGTATCATTGAATTTGCAAACTTTAATTTTTTAATATGTAGTTTGAACTTTAAAGATAAAGTCTGATTTAAGGTTACACTTAAAAAAAATATAATTGAGGCCATCTTGTTTTAAAAAAAAAAATTATAAATAAACTTAGTAATTTTCATTTTCAATTATTTTAAGGAAACAGATTTACAAGAAGAATATCTTGATTTTATGTTTAAAATTAGTTTGATTATACCTTAGCTAGAATAAAAAAAATTTTGCATTAGTTTTCATTTGTTAATCCAAGGAGTAGTATTGATTTTATAAGCGTAGGGTAAATGATTTTGTAAATTTTCTTTTATAATATGTATTAGTAGTTTGAACTTTTGACTTTTAGTTGAATTGCTTTTTAATTAAATTACAAAACTTTTTGACTAAAAGAAAATCTCTTTTTAAGTAAATAATATAACCTATTAAAAATTTAAAAACTGAATTTTTTAAATATTCAGTTCTTTTTCAAGCCAAGTTGGCTTTCATGAAGCTTTCAAGTTTCAACACTTAAAAAAAGATGCATATATTATCTTAGAAAGTTTGATTGTTACTATTTTCCATACGAGAATTCTTAAGTTTGAACTTTGAACTAATTAGGAGGCAAGTTTCTCTAATTTATATAAGCTACCATTGTTAATAAATATTTAATATCATTTAGTTTTCATCATTTTCCTTTAGTTATTTAAATAACTTCATTCTATCATTATATTTGCCTAATTTAAAATAATAAGAAATTTAAATTTTGAGTATTAAAGTGATTTAATAATAAAATATTTTTGTGCAATATTTTAAATTGGACAATTAGTTATA
Organism: Bathynomus jamesi; assembly: GCA_023014485.1. Taxonomy (NCBI): domain Eukaryota; kingdom Metazoa; phylum Arthropoda; class Malacostraca; order Isopoda; family Cirolanidae; genus Bathynomus; species Bathynomus jamesi. The sequence goes on along the minus strand of JAJOZX010004521.1, from coordinate 119,732 downwards.
TAAATCTAGATATTTATTTTATAATTAACAGAATTTACTATAAAAGAGCCGGAGCCAGACTGTAAAAAATTTCTGCTCCGGAGCCGGAGTCGGAGCCAGAAGTTTTTTTACCGGCTCCGAAACCCTGATTTAGACGAACTCTGTTTTCTATTTCTCAGCCATTCTTCTATCCAATCAGCTATATGACCTCTTATACCATGGGCTCTAACTTTTACCAACAATCTTGCATGAGGAACAGTATCAAATGCCTTTGCAAAATCTAAGTATACTCTATCTACTGGCTCTTTATTGTTCAAATGCAATAGGACTCCATCATAAAATTCAATCAAGTTGGTTAGACAGGACCTTCCATTTCGAAAGCCATGCTGGCTATCATTTATAATAGAATTACTTATAATAGAATTACTTAACTTTGTGTATTTATTCATTGCAGAGGCACATTTAGAGTGTGCTGGGCCTAGGGCTGGGTGAAACTGTGGGGCCTCAATCCAAAATATTGTGAAGTTGTCTGGATGCACCCTTTTTTAATATCTCTAGTCACCTGTTTTTTTTTACCTAAACAACCCCCAACCTAGCCAGTTGTTAAACAATCACTCCTTGATATAATAATCCATAATAGCAGTAGTCAGTATATTAGTCACAATGTGATTCTTGATTATTTTAAACTTTATAGCCGTCAATAATAGGTAAAGCAAGAACCAACGAGATATGTTGCAACACACAATAACTTTCGAAACCATCTGTTCATTTCCTAGGATTTTTCACCCTGTATTAAATCCTTTCTTCAAATTATGCTTTCAAATCATGTATGTATATTCAAGAAACTGCTGGATCAACAAAATTTATTTAGTTTGCATCTTACATCAGAATTGAATGCATGAAATATATAGGCCGGGCTGAAACTCAAGATAGAATTAATCAGAGTCATTAACAGTTGGCTTTTGATATAAAAATAAGATTCCTGAAAAAAATAATTGGTGGCCACCAACGTGTGTCCGGCCACCCCCGTTTTTGTAAAAACATCTAATGCCGCACTAGCAAAATCAGGAAAATGGCAATATCTCTTCTGAACATGCTAGAGAGATGGTTTGCATACCAAAAGATGCAGAATTTGATTTAGAACAAATTATTAAGAGTGGTATTTAAAAATAAAACCTTTAGTTTGAGTTATTTAGAAAAACTAATTTTTGGGGCCCATAGACCCCCTTTCGACGGACCTTAGTGACAAAAGAAATTCTAAAATAAGCATGATTTGGCTTTTTGATTACTAACATTGCCCTAAAAGGATGTTGACATGGACATAGTGATCACATGATATGACTTTTCCTTGTTATCTTGCATCCATTATGCTTGATTAAAGAATAGAGGGTGGGGCTGCTTCATGAACTTTTTTTAAACGTAATAAATTGAAAACTTGTTTTTTTTTCAGGTGCCTTTGTTATAAGTTTCCAACTGCAATTTGTCATTGAATTCAACATTTGCAATATAAAGTATGACTTCTACAAGGAAAACAGTTGCTAAAGTACTTGGTGATGTACGTTTTATGCCAGCAGAACAGTTTCCTTTAGGGAAATTGCCTACGTTGAAGCAAGTTATTGAAAGGTGTTTGTGTTTGGAGACTATAAAACAGATGCTGTACTGAGAGCTACTTCTGAGGAATTGCATAAATTGTGGGTCACATATAATGTTTATCCAATATCAGTAAATGCCATACAGAGCCGACTGAAAACCCAAATAAAGGAATTCAACCGCCTTCTGAAGTATGACAAAAAGAAAAGGGGACCTAAATATCATCAAGATCTGGATGATTTTCTGAAAACTGTAAACGTTTTATTTGACATATATCAACATGATCACAAACTGTTGGCAGATACAGAGAAAAAGCACTTACTAAAAATGACTGAATCTGATTACCAGTTTTATGAGGTAGGTCTGTTGATTGAATTTCAAGTTGTAAATTATTAATTAATATTAATTAATTATCAATTATTAATAATTTGCTACAATTTTTAAAGTGCATTTAATAAGTTAGTAATATCAATAATACACTATTAATGATGTTAATGATAAGTAATATTTTAGTATTTTCTCATTTTTGTAAGAATTTCAATTTACATATAGAGACCCATAGATAAAAGATACATTATAGTGTAATGAAATATAATCACTTTGTAGGACCAGAAAACAACTAGGCATGGTTACTGTACCCTGAAAGAAGTCCCAGAAACAGCCACTGACTTAAAATTCAAATCACGGGTTATTCAATCTCAAAAAGCAAAAGAATCAGTTCCTCCTCCTCATCCTCCTGAACCTATGGACATTCCTGAGTTGACAGATAGCGACAGTTGTAATGATTCATTTGATGCAGACTATGTTCCAGAAGTCTCAACATTACAGAACAGAACTAGATTACGCTCATTAGCTGAAGCATGTGACAGGTATAGTACTGAAAGATAAATCTTTTAATACAGCTTAAAGTGAAATCATTGTGACTAAGAGATTAAGATTACCAATAAATTATTCATTGACAATAGATATGTAAATCTACTTTAAATATCCTAACAGATATCAAGTAAGTGATAGAGCAGGAGCGGCTATTGGTTCTGCTACATTGGTGGACTTTGGAGTAATCACCCCAGATAACATACAAAATGTTATTGATAAGTATGTTTTTAATCACTCTAGATATTACATTTCTTAGCTTCTGCTATAAGTTCTAAATCACCAGATTTACTATTATTTTTAATTAGCGTCAAAATTTCTATTTTGTATTTATATTAATTAGTTTCAAACAGGACACTGACATTTGTATTTTGTATATTTGTATAATAATGCAGTAATGCATGGCCAATATTTTTGAAATACTTTTCAGAAACAAGTTGAGAAGGGAGAGAGCTAAATTGAGAGCTGAAAGGAAGAAGAAGGAAGAGAAGTGATATTTGAAAAAGTGACTGGCATTGGCTTTGATGGTAGAAAGGATGCTACACTTGCTGTTAACAAAGTAAATGAAAAGTATTATACATCCACAATCCTAGAGGAACATGTCATTACTGGAGAGCCAGGTAAATGGAAATGATTGTCATACAGTTATAGGCATTATGCTGTTATATTACTGTACTATAAAGTAATATTTCAATTACTTAAAAAATTTTCTTTTTAAGTGACAACTGTCCAGTTAACTTTATTCCTTCCTTTTTCATTTTTATTTAATTGTAAAATTAATTACATTTATTTTCAGATGATTTCTACCTCGACCATTTTACCCGGAGAGTGGCAAAGGCATTGACATTGCTCATGGCATTTATAAGATCATTAAAGGGACAGAACTTGAGGCCAAATTAAACTTAGTTAAAGCAGATGGGACAAATACTAACACAGGACATATGCATGGGTCAATCAGATATTTGGAAATTTTTTAGGGCAACCTCTTCAGTGGGATATTGTCTTCTGCATCTAAATGAATTGCCACTTAGACACATCTTCATAACTTTAGATGGGACAACAAAAAGTCCAGACAAATTTTCTGGCCCTATTGGTTCTCAGCTCAATGGGGATGTGTCAGAATGGAATGTTGTGGACTTCAAATCTATACCTTATCCTGCATTTGTGCTTCTACCAAATGAGGTGGTCAATAATTTATCAACAGACCAATACTATGGATACTGCATCTGCTGGGCAATTATTACTGGTGAAGTGGATGAAGACCTTGCACTCTTAGAAGTTGGCCTGCTAAATCACACTCGATGGCTCACCTTAGCCTGTAGAATTCTTCGCTTTTATGTTTCACAAAAAAGACCCAGTAAGAACCTCAAAATCATAGTAGAATTCATCATCAAAGTATACTTTCACAGTTGGTTCAATATCAAGGCTAATAAGAGGCTAAGTGATGGGTCAAGAAACCTACTCAATATGATCCAAAGAGTAAATGAATTCCCTGACAGACAGGAAAATTAGAGAAATTTGTTATGACGTATTAAACAATAACAGCTATTTTGCTCATGGTGAAAATATTTTAGTTGGAATGCTGGCTGATGAAGATGAAGAGGTGAGGAGGTGTGCTGTCAATAAAGTTCTGTGTCTGAGAGGAGTTATAGAGGATTTTGATGATGAATCTGGTAGTAGCAATGATTTTGCAGGTGGAATAATTGAAAGTGATGATGAGAATGAAGAGGATCATGAAGGTGGTACTGATGAATATCCTGCTATAGATGAGAATGTTAGGGTCTTTAGAAAGCCAATCATCAATTTCAAAGCTTCTGCATACCACAAGCTGTCTGCTATGTCCCAATGGGAAACTGTTCCACCTGTATTAAAAGAATTCAGTAATGATGAACTGCGTGATATCATTAATACCGCATTGAAACTGGATCACGAGTGCCACAGTCAGAATGTTGAAAGGCACATCAAGCTTGTCACTGAAGCATCCTTGGCTGTTGTAGGTCATGAGCGTAGAGATGGTCTTATTAGAAACAAAATTAGATCACGTAAATTAATGAAAGATTTTGTGTCTAAAAAATATTTTAAGTTCTAGATTATTATTTATCATGCTAAAATATGACAAAATGACAATTTGTTAATTGTATAATTTAATGTTTGGCGTTTTGGAATGTCAAAAAGCATTTTCAATGAATTTAAAATGGCTGATTTTGATTGATTTTTTATTGCTGATTGAAAACCACTAATACATGTCAATTTGCAGCTTGAGAATGTTTTATCGTGTTGACATTCAGTTGAAAGGGGGTCTATGGGCCCAAAAAATTAGTTTTTCTAAAATAACTCAAAAACTAAAGGTTTTATGAAAAAATACCACTCTTAATAATTTGTTCTAAATCAAATTCTGCATCTTTTGGTATGCACACCATCTCTCTAACATGTTCAGAAGAAGAGATATTGCCATTTTCCTGATTTTGCTAGTGCGGCATTAGATGTTTTTACAAAAACGGGGGTGGCCGGACACACGTTGGTGGCCACCAATTATTTTTTTCAGTAATCTTATTTTTATATAAAAAGCTAACTGTTAGTCACTCTGATAAATTAAAATCAAACAAAAATTATAGTTTCAGCCCGGCCTAAATTGAAATAACACGATGATACAACAGAGAAATGTTAATGACAATTTTCTATTTAATCAATTTTCCATCAACCTGGGTCAGTACAGCAAAGCTGGGCACTTGCGTTTTTTTTTGCGGTACTGCGGTACTGCGGTACTACCGCACTACCAAACAGGTACCGCATAACGCAAAGGATCGCTGAAAGTACAGCAGTACCGCTACCGCATTTTTTGCGGTACTGCGTTATGCGGTACCGGTTTGGTAGTGCGGTAGTACCGCAAAAAAAATGCAAGTGCCCAGCTTTGCAGTACAGTACTGCCCTGGTGCAGGGTGCTCTGCAGCGTGGTGCCTTTGGCCATGGCCCAGTCAGCCCCCCTCTAAATACGGCCCTGATTCATTGTGTACAATAGTATGTGAAAATAAGCTTATTTAAACCTTGGAGCAAGGATTTTTTTGGCATCTGTATTTATTCCAATCTGTAAATCAAACTGCACATTTTTTCTTGTTGTAGACCTCTGAAACAAGATCAGTAGGTCCCAAATTTTATTTGTGCCATCTAAGCAAAAAATAGCTTTTACATGGTTGGATACAATGAATAATTATAATTGTATTTTTATTAATTGGATCCTAATTCTATTATTGTAATTGATTCAAAATAAAAATAAAGGTAATTGTAATTTATTTTTGAGCTATACTGAAATGTAATTGATCAATTAATGTCAATTGTTAAAAATTTACACCATAGGCCTAGATCTGGCAGTCATACATCATCCAATGAAAATAAACCTTTGGATAGTTTATTTAGTTATACTTAGATATAGATATATATTTATTTTAGATATATATAATAGATTAGATAGTTATATTTGTGTAATTGATTCAGTCAAAATTAATTGTAATTGCAATTGATCTTGAAATTGTGAAGTAAGCACACCGGACAAAAAATTAGTCACCCCTCTCAGAATGTACCTAATAACGTGTGACGGCGCCTCTGGCCTTGATAACCGCACGAATCCGGCGAGGCAGAGACTCTACGAGGTTGTGCATGTACTGAACATCGATTTGCTGCCACTCATTCATCAGCCGGTCCCGAAGTTCCGCCAGAGTCCCCGCTTCACTTTCTGTTTCCAGCCTGAACAACACCTTCAACGCATTCAGGATTAAAGGCTTCATTGGACCTGCGATGTACTCGTCGCCTCCCATCATTGGAGAACAAACAAAAATGGGACTCATCGGACCAAATTACACGTTTCCAATCTGCCGCAGTCCAGTTTTTGTGCCTCTGAGCCCATTTATAACGTGCCAATTTGTGACTTGCTGTTAACAGCGGCCTCTTCTGTGATACCCTGCTCCAGATGTCCATCGCATGCAGTTCTCGTCACAATGTCCGTTCGGAAATTGGTCGCTGGAGAACCTCATTGGTTTCTTGGAGCAATTGTTCTCTGGTTTGAAAACGATTTGCAGTTACTAGACGAGAAACATGGCGGCGGCCCCTATTGTCGAGAATTGTTTTCCGGCCACAGTTACGCCGTCGATTGTCAGTTGATTGCGAACTACACCACTCTTTGTAAACTCCCTGGACAGTACGCGTTGACACACCAACAAATTGGGCTACTTCAGACATTTTGTGTCCGTGGGCTCTGCCAAACACGATGGCTCCTTTTTGCCACTGAGTAACATTGTCGCGGGTGACTCAACCCGCAACTACTTCACGTTTGCAGCTGGTCTTAATTTGCGTGAATGTGTTGAACCCCCAAGATGGACACACTGATCTCTCCCTTCGACTTTTTCCCTCTACTCACAATTAACTGCTTTACTTTAATCGCTATTGATTAATCTGTATTAACACCAAAACAGCCTCGAAGAATTGCTAATATAATTACTTTTAACGGAAACGCCTATGGGAACATTAACCCCCTCTTCAGTGGCTCAAGATGATAACAGGGCAAAACTATACAAAGTTAGGGACCCTGCAAAATCAATTTCATCCAGGATCCAGAGAATGAATAGCGAAGTGGGAATGCGAAGGTCACAGGAAAAAATTGGGTTTATTTGTAAAAAAAATGCTATTTACATATATTATATCTCTCTCTCACCTTCATACACGCTCATTCACCCACAGAACCTTCCACACAATTTTCATTCACCATACAGATCAAGATATTTTAATGGAATGCCTTACACTTGAATTTTCTTATAAATTTCATTGATACTTATTCTTTACAATATCATATTTTACTATTTCTAATACTTGAGTCCCTCTTGAGACCCCTATCTAGTCCTTAACTGGACTCTGGAAAGTCATTTCCTTGCAAAGGAAATCCTTCCTATCCTTCCTAGGCCTTTTAGGATACATCCTACGGTGGCCACTCTTAAATTATTCTAATTCCAGGTGTTCTGGACCTACTCAGGAGGTCTCCCTTACGGGGCCCTTTACAATAGTAGGTAATGGTCTCCTGACCACCTAGGCCTATCCTGCCAGTATCTTGAGGAGTCACCCTTAGGGGCCCCTCTTACAAACTGGTGGACTAAATCCATCTACATCAAGCCTGTATAGTTTTTCCCTTTTCCTTTGTTTTGTTTGGTTCTTTAATCAATCAAACTAGATGATCACCTAACATGACTTCTTGAGGTGCTATGACTGAAGAAATTACCCTGCCAGAAGGATAAATAATATAAATTTTAACACTTACGTTATGTTGTTTGACTTAAATATATATTTCATTTTCTGATATCATTAAATTCGCCCTTTGGGCTACAAAACAGGGACCCTCACCTGCCAGGTCCTCTCGACACACATATTTCCCTTCGAGCCACCACCAGAGGAGGGGATGCCCCCAGTGGCTAGGTATTTATCTCAACATGCTGCTGAAAAATATGCTTCCTGAAAAGATAGATAAAAACTAAGCAAAAGGCTAGGACCTCAGTTAGTTGAGGGTGAAATTATAGGGATCTCTCGGACCCCCACAACGTCTGCCTCACGACCCATTTTGCAGACTATATCCAACACACACTTTGTTCTTCACCACCTCACGAAACAGATCTGAACCTGTGTGCTACATCACTGCTACTTGTCACTTACCAATGCTACATCAGCACCCTCTGTGTGACCTTGAACTTCCTACTATTGGTGCTATTAGGGGTGACTAATTTTTTGTCCGGTGTGCTTATAATACTAATTAATTTGAAGAAAAATAAAAAATTGTAATTGTTTCCATTTTGTGTAATTGAACCCAACCCTGGCTTTTAAGCTACATATATTTTTTTTTCTTTTTAGATAAACATGGATTTCAGCAGTTTGAATATGGGCAGGTTCTGTTGTGACCCATTTAAAAAACACAAAGGAAAAGTGAAAAAAGGCATTCGTACATTGACTAAAAATTTGATTGATGAAAATCCTGAATTGAAACTAAAATAATCATAAAGCATGTGCAACCTGTCAAAATATACTAGCAAATCATCCATTCCCAATGCCTGAATGTGAACCACTTGAAAAATCACCATCCACCTCATCAAGTGCCCCATCTGAGCTAGAAACCATTGGAGATGTAGTTGAAATGCAGTATGAGCTTAGTAAATTTAATGCTTCATTGGCCACACTTGATGAGACCCCCATAAAACCATATAAACTCTCTGACAGCACTGGTTACGCAAAGAGAAAGTTGAGGAAAGTAGGAGTTGTGAAAAGAAAGCTTGAACTTGCAACTAAACAACCAATTTCATGCAGTGACTCAGATGATACAGAACTGGAGATTCTTCAACAACTAAAAGAGAAATTTAATCGAGTGACAAGTTGAAGTGAAAAACTGACAATTCTTACTATCCTACCAAAAAGATGGACACAAGTAAAGATCAGAGAAGAATTTAAGTGCTCAGATTACATGGCTAGGCAAGCAGAGAGTTTGGTGAGGGAGAAGGGAGTGCTTTCAACTCCTAATCCACGTTTGGGGAAATGCCTGAATAGTGAAACTGCTGCCAAAGTAATTGATGTCTATCATTCGCCAAATGTGAGTAGACAAATGCCAGGGTTGAAAGACTATGTTTCTGTAAAAGGAGCTGATGGTAGGCAGGAAAGAAAACAAAAATTGCTAATCTTATGCAACCTAAAAGAAGCATTTGAGCTTTTTAAAACAAACCATCCAACAATTAAAATAAGATTTTCAAAATTTGCAGAGCTTTGGCCAAAAGAATGTGTTGCCAGGTGCCAGTGGAACACATTCTGTCTGTATTGATAATATTAGGTATGGTACACATATTTCATATGAAATGTCTAAGTTAGTTCAGTGGTACTTAAATTTTTTATTATCATTGTTTATTAAAACCATTATGTTTATTGTACCATTTATTATCTATTAATTATATTTTGTATTTAGGTTAGTATCTTAGCATTCCTATTTAAATTTGAGTCTTATTAGGCAGGCCTAAAGTCTCTTATTATAGGTTTTTCTTTCTTACTGTTTGCTGTTGAATAATGATCTCAGTTTTTGTCTAAGATCAAATCTTTGGTAGGATAAATAATTACCTTGAAAGGTGTATACAAATACTTTATTATTATTATAAATGTAACAATAATGGCTTCCATAAAATATATTGTAAATACCTAATAACTACCTTTTTTAAATATAAAGTTATGTTGATGCCTCTTTTTTCATGGTTTCACCCAGCTAGACAAGAATTGGTTCTTATAACTCAATTGATAAAAATAAAGGAATAGGTTATTTTAATATACATATTAAAAGGAAAAGTCATAAAAATAGCAGACATTATATATCTCAGTGAGAAAAATCTAATGGTATTTTTCTCAACACTCTAGCTCAAACAGTTCCAAAGATACAGTGCTCCAAAGTTTGGTGGAAAAAGGTACTTGGTCAAAATGGAGGTGGGTATGGTCCACTGAAATGGCTGTAGCATCTATATTAACTTAATCAACACTAAAAATCTTGTTTTAGGTTAAGGTAGACATGTGTACCCAAAATTGGGTGAAAGGAGAAAAAAATCGGTTGTGACATCAAATGACCTACACAAGGTCAAAGGTCAAAAATAAGATAAACTTTTTTTTTTGACCACTGAGGTAAAATATGAATAGAAACAAAGTTGTAGATCTGCTTAAAAGCTTTAAAAAGGTGTTTAAATGGACTCTGTAAGTGCAATAGGAGCCGAGATATTTCATGTTGAAATATGGTATGACCTTGGAAATTGACCTTTTTTTACAAAACTCAAATGGCCATATCTATGGAACCATATGACCTCGTGTTGAAACAAGTGCCATTCTATTTTTCTCACCAAAATCTATAATTGCCAATTTTCAAAAAAATCTGTGGTCACATTTTTTTTGACCCAAAATTCTGTTGAACTGACATGGAATGACCCCTATTGACTTTCCTACTGCATGTTCCCTAATAAGTTCATGATTATTGGAAAAAAACAGCTCTAAGATTGCTTGATCCCTAATTGGTTTGTCTACAAATTGTGTTAGAAAATGGGGTAATTATTCATTTTTTGACCCAGTCTCTTTTTATAATGAGAGCAAACGTTTCTGGTCAATTTTGAGATGTTCTGCACGAATCTGCCATCCGTTTCCTGTGCAAATGCATAGTTTTCGAGATATTGTCATCTTGAAAACTATGCATTTGCACAGGAAATGGATGGCAGTTTCATACAAAACACCTCAAAATTAACCAGAAAAGTTTGCACTCGTCATTTTCGTTTAAACAAAAATATAATGACTTAACCAAACCAATCATCAAGGGCGTACAGTTGACCTAACTGGTGTAACGTACTGAACTGTCCGCAAAACATTAGGACCGATCAATTTGTGATGCGTGATCTTTACGGGGGCTCTGCCCCCATACCCCCGAGACCTAAATTATACAAATGATAATGTAATAACATGTGCCAACCTTGCATGGGTAGTCTGCTAAATTTCGCGTGCCCTTAAACTGAAATGAGACACGGTTATTTTTAAGATTTTTTTACGGCACCTAAAGACCTTCTGGTCTTTTGTTAAAATACAAGCACTATTGCATTTTGGGCAGGTCACGGATGTCTTAATTATTCTGTGATTGAAAAAAAGGTCTAAACTCTTGTCTTCATCGAGGGCAATATGGCGGATCACGTCTTAAAAATCAAATATGCATAACTGACACGTCATACTTCGTCACAAAAAAAACAAACTGAACAGACGAAAAATTGCTAAAAATGATTTACTTGTAAAACAGGACAAATTGAATTACGAAGAAGTAGCCAGAATCACCAAATATAAGAAATATTCACCAAATACTTGATATATATATTTTGAAAAAACACCAAAAATAGGAAATATATTTTAATAAAAAAACACATTTTATACAAATTTGCACAAGATAATATATATATTTTCTTATTCAGTTTTGAGTGGTTATTCAATATATATTGCTGTTATAGCTGGGTGTGACTGGGCCAAAAACCAATAATAACTGAAAATGGTCATTGTAGCAGTCAATGAACAAGTTACCTTACATAAGAACCTAAGAAATTTTTATAGTGGGCACACTAGGGGCCACTTCGGCCCATCGAGGTGGCTCCACTATGTAAAAACTTCCTGTACATTTGCAACAACCAATATTTACAAAACTAATTAATTATCAATTTAAAACTAAAGATAGAATCTCTGGATCCAGAGGATCAATAGGCTACTATCCACAAATATGTTACACTCTATATCTATTTATAACCGAATCAGGCGAGTTTGTCTAAAACAATTCGTCTAAAATACAATTTGTCTAAATCAATTTGTCTAAAACAATTTGTCTAAAATAGTTTGTCTAAAATCAATTTGTCTAATAACAATTTGTCTAAAATACAATTTGTCTAAAAATAATTTGTCTAAAATACAATTTGTCTAAACAAACAATTTAATATAATATGGCATACAAATTGTTGCCTGATGTACAATGCTATTTATTACTTGCCACGCCCCATCTTAAAAGGTTACCTCTTGTGCGGAATAGTACATTGAAATCAGTTATCCCGGAACCCATAACCCGGTTAGGTTAGGTTAGGTTAGGTATATTATGAAATAAAATCAACCCATTTTCAATCTTTTCATCCTCACTCCAAATTTATCAAGCAGACAAATACATTTCTAGTTATCTTGTTATTAGTCAAATTGTATTTTAGACAAATTATTTTTAGACAAACTATTTCGATGTACTATTCCGCACAAGAGGTAACCTTTTAAGATGGGGCGTGGCAAGTAATAAATAGCATTGTACATCAGGCAACAATTTGTATGCCATATTATATTAAATTGTTTGTTTAGACCAGGGGTGCTCAGACTTCGGAGACCTTAGGGCAAAATTTGCTAACTATTATCTTTGGCGGGCACAAACACCAAAATTTTCCCCTAATTTATGAACTAAAAATAATGATTATGATTAGCTTTAAAATGCCTTTCAACATTATATTTTTTGGCAACAGCTAGAGTAGATTGGCATATTAAGCATATACATTTAGAATTTATGTTTGAGAAAAAGTAAATATCTTCCCATTCACTTTGAAAATTATACGTCCTTATAGTCTTATCACTGGTTCGTGTCGCCATTATGAAGCCCTGTCAATAAAAATAAAATTAAATAATGTAATTTTTAAAAAAAATATTTTGCGATCTAGCCACTAATATCAGAGGCTGAACTTTTACCACTTGAAACTTCAAAATCGGACATGCAGCCGGTCGAAATAATGCTAAACTTTTAATACTAAATGTGAAAACGTCAAATTACGTAAAAAACGACTTAAAAATAGACAAATTTCAAATTCGCATCCACACACAAGATGACACGAACGGGTGAACGGTCGACATGATGCTAAACTTTTAATACTAAATGTGAAAACGTCAAATTACGTAATAAACGACTAAAAAATAGACACATTTCATGTTCGCATCCACACACAAGGTCACGCGGACAGGTCAAACGCGGAACTAAATATCGATCCGCCCACTCATCTTTATAAAATCAATAAAAATTCGAAAAGACACAGAAAGCCTAGCGAGTCATTTCTAAAATGCCTTCTGATTGGTTGTATTTTCACGAAACACCCAATCAGCCAACTCGATTCATTATATCCGTTGAAATAGAATCGTCGCTTTAAGTGACACAGAAATTGGCGGAGCAAAGCAATGGTTTCAGACATGTTTTAAACATGTATGTGAGCGCTCTGCTCGCATGTAAAAATTCATTTCTAGTAATTTTTATATTGCCAGTTAAGATTTCATTTAGGCCGGCTATTCCAAAATAAACCAGCGGGCACATTCAAATCCATGGCGGGCACACGTGTGCCCGCGGGCACGGGTGTGAGCACCCCTAGTTTAGACAAATTGTATTTTAGACAAATTATTTTTAGACAAATTGTATTTTAGACAAATTGTTATTAGACAAATTGATTTTAGACAAACTATTTTAGACAAATTGTTTTAGACAAATTGATTTAGACAAATTGTATTTTAGACGAATTGTTTTAGACAAATTCTCCTAGACGCATTTATAACTGACATGCAAATATATCAGATCCAAAGAATCCAGTCAATTTCATTACGGTACCCATCAATACCAGTACCTTGCCAACCAAAAATAAGTCACAGTCCATATCAATTGTGGACCAAGTCACAATTTACAACCATATGCATTACAATATATATACTTACGAGGAAAAGTGTAGGTGTGGCTGTAAAGACTGTACATACAGTAATGTAGAAATGTGTGTGCACCCATTTTGGGTCTCCCATTTAAAGGTGTTTGTGGGGCAAATGAAGATAATGAGTTTTTCAATACCTCACAGTACTATGGGGGGCACTGCTCAGCAGAGGAATCGGTTAATATTCGGTTTTTGACCCAGTCACACCCAGCTATAACAGCAATATATATTGAATAACCAATCAAAACTGAATAAGAAAATATATATATATTTATCTTGTGCAAATTTGTATAAAATGTACTTTTTTAAAAAAAATATTTTCTACTTTCTAATATGTATGTATATAAATTTCGGTGGGTTTGTTTATTTTGGCTACCTTTTTTGGACTTTTTTTGGAGATTTTTCTTGGCTTTTTTTGGCTACTTTTTCTTGCTTTTGCCTACTTCTTTGTTTTTGTTAGTGTGGTGATTTTCGTTCTACTATTATGACATGTCAATCTTGTGAACTTGATTTTGAAGACCTAATCCGCCTTGTTGGCCTCAATGAAGATAAAAGTTTACATGTTTTTTCCAATCACGGCATAATTCTGACATCCATGATTTGCCTTAAATGTAATTACTGCCTGTATTTTAAGACAAGACTCGAAGGTGTTTAGGTGCCGTAAAAAAAATCCAAAAAATAAGCGTGTGTGGATTTACTGTTTCTATCTTTAAAGGCACATGGCGTCCTAATTACCGAAATATTTCACATAATACTTGTTCCTGGCAGAACATTCTGACGATTCTACAGTTCTGCATCACTTCCTTACTGCAATTGCAGAACTACGGTATATCCTCCAAAATAAGGTGACTGGTTAGGTGGTTAGGTTAGGTTAGGTTAGGTTAAGTTAGGTTAGGTTGTGTTTAGCACAAATGCAAACTTTTCTGGTCGATTTTGAGGTGTTTTGCATGAATCTGCCATCCATTTCCTGTGCAAATGCGGTTTTCAAGATGACGATATCTTGAAAACTACGCATTTGCACAGGAAATGGATGGCAGATTCGTGCAGAGCACCTCCAAATTGACCAGAAACATTTGCTCTCATTATAAAAAGAGACTGCGTCAAAAAACGAATAATTACTGAGGAATCTCTTTAAATAGGGTGTGTAAAGACAGAGAATATCCCCTAACCCAAGATGCTGCCTCCCTATATCCCACAACACTTGTGTTGAGCTGTGGGATCTATCACCTAAATGCACATAATATATACAAAATAAACTAGTACCATTCATGCAATAAAAATGGGCTTAAACACTATCACCAGATGTCCCTTGCAGACATCAAACTATCCAACCTTCTTTTAAAAGAATCAAGTGTATCTGAAGTCATCACTTCTTCTGTCAGACTGTTCCAAAACTTAATTACTCTGTTTGTAAAACTATGTTTCCTTAAATTTGTTCTACATCTTGGCTTAAATAATTTCATACTATGACAGCTAGTCTGGTTATTGTGATCTTTAATGAAAAGAGACGAGACTCGGGTCATTCCATGTCAAGTCAGCCACCTAAAACACTCACCCCTTTCAATTTTGCTCATACTTGGCACAATAGCAGATATACATGCCAAACTTAAATTCCCAAATTATTAGAGCTGACTGACCTTTGGTTACTGAGATACAAGATCACAAAGTTGTGACATTTTGACCTTTTTTGCGTTAAATGACTATTTTCAAAACGGTGTAACTAAAACACTATTAAAGCTAAAGCATTGATTTTGGTCTCATTTTAAAGCTCTTTAGTAGTCCCTTGTTTATTGTCTCTTGTTAAATATCTCTACTGTGAAAAATAAAAAAATCCCTTCAAAAGTTGACCTTTGACCTTGAATAAAAAAAAAATACCTTCTCCTAAAAAATTCAATTTTTTTACATTAATACCTTGAGTCATGTACAACAAAATCCCAAGAAGCTGTAAGTGGCTGATAACTAGTTCAATGTATAAAAAATAATGAATTCAAGCAACATTTTGAAAAAAAGTAATTTTATACAAAAATTGTCAAAGTCATGACTTTGTGACCTTGTACGTCAGTAACCATTTTTGTCTAAGGTCAGCTCAATCTCTTACAAATACAACCCATATCTACATACTATCTGCAGCCTTCTACAAACAAGCAAATGCTTATTTTTAAATATTTGTTCTTTACCCACCTCACCTGTATGTTGTGCATGTATGTGATGGTTTTCAGTAGTTGACAAGATTCTTGTGGGCCACCCAATTTATTGTGATTTCTAGAAGAGAAAACAATTTTTACAGTAGTTGACAAGATTCTTGTGGGCCACCCAATTTATTGTGATTTCTAGAAGAGAAAACAATTTTTAATGTATACCTAGATAGCTACCTAATTAACAAATACAAGTAACATATTAAAATGTACATACAATATGTATAGGTATAGTGCTCATTGATTTCCATTTATCACAACTTAAAATGTATGCAGTGTATATATACAGTGCCCGCGAAAAGTATCCGATCACCCTTGAAATTTGTATTTTTTACATAAAAAACAATGTTTAAATGTATACTAACCTTATATTAGTATTTTGTCATCTGTCCTTTGGTTTGGATGACTTGTTCTAGACGTTTTGGCATGGATTTAATCAAGTTTTGACAAACTTCCACTGATATTTCCTTGCACCATACCTTTTTGATGGCCTCTTGTAATTTTTCGACTGAGCCAGTGTCGTGGCATTCAACCTTATTTTTTATTATTAGCCACAGATTTTCTATCGGATTGAGATCTGGACTATTACCAGGCCAATCCAAAATATCAAATTTATTGTCAGTAATCCATTTTGTCACTATTTTGGCCCTGTGACATGGTGCACCATCATGCATGTATGTTTTTGTCCTTTGGATTGCCATTGCCATTGGAAGTTTATCCTGTAGCATTGCTAAATACCGTGCACCATTCATAGTTGTGTTCTTCGGAAGAAAATATAAGTTTCCACGCCCATAGTAACCGAAACAACCCCAAACCATCACACTTGGAGGGTGTTTCATTGTCTTTAGGGTGTATTTAGGGTCCATCCTATTTGAGCCAATAGGCCGGCGAACCTTTTTTGGACAACTTCTGAATGTCAAAAATGTCGACTCATCGCTAAATAAAACCTTCTTCCAGTCATCAACAGTCCAATGAATGTATTTTTTACAAAATGCGACACGTTTTTTACGCATTTTTTCACTAATGAACGGTTTCTTAGCAGCATGGCGAGATGGTAATCCGAGTTCTTTTTGGAGCCGCTCCTGGATAGTTCGTTCAGAAACACCAGATAACAAATTATTCATATTAAATGTTATTTCTTTCGCAGTTATTGTTGGGTTTTTCAATACTAAACGTTTCATAAGTTTGTCTGTTCGCGAATTTGTTTTTCTCGGTCTGCCAGATCGTTTTTTAGGGACTGGCGTGGTTAGGCCACCATTGTTCTTAGCCCGTGAAACCCATAAATTAACGGTACTTTGGGATATGTTTAATTCCTTAGCTATCTGTCTCTGTGATTTCCCACATGCATGCAAAGCAACAATAGCACCTCGACAATCACTCTTAAGTTGTTTTTTAGCACACATTATATATAAATTTTATTTACACCACTTTCTGTAAAAAAAAAAAAATATCAAGAAATTTACACAAACAGTGAAATCTGACAAATTTGAGACACAGCCACCCGCAACGAAGGCTACCAGAACACTAATTTGAGAATGCGTTGGATAGCTCTCATATCAGCGAGCAACCTCAAAGTTACCAGATGTCGCTAGAACAAATAGAAAGTGAATTACGTGTCTCTGAATATCAAGGGAAAATATTGTATTTTCTTGAGTGATCGGATACTTTTCGCGGGCACTGTAGTTACATGACCATTTTAATTTTGAATTCTTACTTTTCTGTGCTGTAGATCTGCCAAAGCTTTGGATGCCTTCAAAGTAACTTCTTTGCAAATCCTGTATGTTCGTCCATTAGTAGTAGATGCCTCAACGTGTGTTAGAATATCTGAATATGGTAAGATTAATTCATCTGGTTGACCAGGATACACAAATGATGGGTTTGGGCCATGAGGATGAAGGAATGTGACTTTTACTTCTCTATTCTCTGGTATCTTTTCCAGCACATATGCCACCCACCAATGGCCATCATATGCAGCAGTAACAAAACCATGTATTTTCTCCTCAGTCACAACTTCTTCCTTTTCAGTAACTTTCTCAATATTTGAATAATCTGATAATGAATAATGTTTAACCTTAAGAGAAGTCAATGAAACTGGCTGTAAATGGTGTAATTTCTGTGTACCAGCAATAGTCCTTGCAGTTGAGTGTCTTTCTTGGAGAAGTTGGCTTTCCTCTTCATGCTCTTTATTGGTTGAAAAATGACATTTTATATTTACAATATTTTCACTTGCAAATGTATATAACTGTTCTGCAGTAAGGATCTGTTCATCATAAGGTCGTTGTAGACTAGCTTTTGCAGCTAATCTCTTAACTGTGCCTCCAACACCATCACAGGGTCCCTTTCCATGACTTGTTGCAAAAAAATTCCATTCTGCCTCAATTCCAAAATCATCTCTGTGATGGCAAAGATTCAAAAAAGTTTTTGCAGTTCTTATACTGTCCTGCACACCCATCTGAAAAGTAAATTATTTTGTGGATGGAACCGATGGATCTAAGGTGAGCAATCTCATCTTCCTTTTTATAGTAAATAACAAATGGATGTAGAGTAGCCATCTCATTGTTCCAGTGAAAGCTCTCAACCTCATCTTGAAGAATAAAGGAATAATTTTCAGCAAAATCACACACAGCAAGGACCTCACCATCTTTCAGACATTTTTGTTTCACGGTAATAAGTTGCTTGCATCTTTGTCTTGAAGTCATGTATCTGGTATTCTTTCAGTTTGTTACAGAATTGGTCAATATATTCATCTGTATTCAGTTCTACTGATTCAAGATTTGACCGATCTGTATTGGTCCACTTTTTAAAATTTATGATATCAATGAAGTTGTTTGTAAATATGTCCAGTAGTCTGTTTTTTAAATCTGATGGATCTCCACATTGTTCACATTGTCTGAGGCAGCATTTCTGTGAGGCAGGATTGCATTCCATAAAGGCAACACAATGACGTACATTCTTAATAGGTGTGTCATCATTTGCAGTTAGTTTTTCTAATTCAGCTCCTACAAACATAAGTTTGGCATTCTGATGAATTGTACAGACACATACTGAGTGAGTTCCTGTTGTTCCAGCAATAACACACTGCTTTCGACGCAATTCTGCAAATTTACTGAATCCCACCTTAACCAAAGGATTTCTTTCTTTGAAAATATGATAGGCTTCTTTTAAATTGCAAAGTAAAAGATGCTTTTGCAAATGTATCCTTCCTCTTTCATTGTCAATGATACTACAATAGTCTTTCTTTCCTGGCATTGTTCTACTGATGTCTTCTGAAAGATAAAATGCTTTAATAGCGTCAACAGTATCCTGTTTAATTCTTTTCCCACCCTTTGGATTTGGGTCTGAAAGGACACCTTTTTCTTCAACTATTTTTTTAGCAATAGATGCTGTATGCCTTGTTGTGTTAAATTCTGAAGCAATTTTCCTAATGCTCCAACTTTTGGGCAATACAGTGAGGATTTTTATTTTATCACTTCTTTTAGTATTTTCATTTTTGAATTTTTCCTTGAGTTGATTTATTATTTCTAAACAGTCTACATCTCCAGATGGCTCCTTAAATTGTGAGTCAGAAATCTCTTTTCCTGCAACTGTTTCCATTCTCTTCTTAACTGTCTCTGTCACCTTGCTTAGTTTTTTAGCTCCATATGACTTTTGCTCTACAAGCTTTCTCTTTTTTATGGGTGATTCACCAATTGAAACAAAAGAAGCATTCAAAGTACACATCTCATGGTTTTGCTCTGAAGTTGATGCATCACTAGTCAACATTTTCAATTTTCTCAAGATCTTCAGGTGGTTCACTACTACAAGAAGAATCATCATTTATGTCTGAATTCAAAGTGCCTATTCCTTTCTCAGGCAAGGACTCAAGATGTTCTCTACACTGCTTACAAAGTCTGTGATGTAGTGTTAAGTGCAGATCGGGAAACTTATTTACAAGTTCCTGTGGTACAATTCTCAAACTCTTCTTTCGACACTGACCTTTGTGACGCAGCAAAGGATCAGCACACTTCTGTTTCAGTTTTAAATGTTCCATGTTTGTACTCTGAAATCACAAAAGCACAAAGAAAATCCTGAAAAGAAAACAATGAACAATTAATGAATTATTAAATAAATTTTTATACATGTATTTAGTAAAAATAAATTAACTTTAACTTGAAGTCAGGAGTCAACTCTGTAAAGTTGACAGTACTTATATATAGTTGGGCCTTTGGATCAGCGCTACTCCAGTAGATTTGGGGCTGTCGAGGGGTTTAACCCTGGTTGTCTTTTAAAAGACTTCTTTTGGCACAGGTCACAAAAAGGTTTTTGAACTAATAATGTTAAGTTGAACTAAGTCTTCACTGACACTATATCAGAACAGAACTTTTAAATAAATGAACTGACAAAAAAATCTAAAATTGAAGAATGATGCCAACTTCATTTATTTTTTATACATTGAACTAGTTATCAGCCACTTACAGCTTCTTGGGATTTTGTTGTACATGACTCAAGGTATTAATGTAAAAAAATTGAATTTTTTAGAAGGTATTTTTTTTTTATTCAAGGTCAAAGGTCAACTTTTGAAGGGATTTTTTATTTTTCACAGTAGAGATATTTAACAAGAGACAATAAACAAGGGGCTACTAAAGAGCTTTAAAATGAGACCAAAATCAATGCTCTAGCTTTAATAGTTGTTTAGTTACACCATTTTGAAAATAGTCATTTAACGCAAAAAAGGTCAAAATGTCACAACTTTGTGACCTTGTTTCTCAGTAACCAAAGGTCAGTCAGCTCTAATAATTTGGGAATTTACGTTTGGCATGTATATCTGCTATTGTGCCAAGTATGAGCAAAATTGAAAGGGGTGAGTGCAAAAAGTGCCATTTTGTGGCTGAGTTGACATGGAATGACCAACAGTTCAAAATCTATCTTATCCAACCCTTTTATCATTTTATACACCTCTATCATATCACCCCTTAACCACCTCCTTTTTAATGAGAACATGTTTAGATACACCAGTCTTTCCTTATATGTCAATTGTCATAGAGATGGGATCATTCTTGTTGCTCATCTCTCTACTTTTTCTAGTTTTTCAATATCTTGTATCAAATAGGGACTATTAAATTGAATACAGTATTTGAGGAGGGGTCTCACATGTGAAATGTATAGTTGTTTTATAATATTGGGTGATTTGTGTTCAATGTGTCTCTGCGTGAAATTGAGTCTAACATTTGCTTTATTTCTGATTACCACACAGTGATTTGAGGGTTTAAGTTCATTAGTCACAGTGACACCCAAGTCTTTCTCTTTATCATCATTTTTAATCCAAATTCTATTCATATTCTGGATTTTTTGGCCCAATATGCATAACCTTGCACTTATCAACATTAAATTTCATCTCCCACTTATCTGCCCAGGCTGTTACTCTAAGTCTTTTTGTATTGTCATTGCTCCTGCTACTGACTTAACATTATGGCCTAATTTTGTATCATCAACAAATTTTGAGGTTTTACATGATAGGCACTTCTTTAGATCATTTATATAGACAACAAAAAGCAGAGGTCCCAGCACAGACCCCTGTGGGACCCCGCTCAATACAGGTCTCCAAGTAGACTTATTTCCATATGAAAATAAAAACCCACTCTAATAGACAGTTTATTTCCACAACAGTTTCGACGCCCACTGCCACTGGCATCCTCCTCGGGTGGATACAGAAACACGAATGAACCAAAACAAGAGGGAAAAACAGTCCAGGGACCGACCGTTAAGAAATTCGCACCTAGGTTAGATCCCATTCTCCCGACACCGGAAGGGCATTTTCATTAAGTACATTCGCTATTTATTACAAAAATTATAAAGTTATTATTACATTGGTTATTACATTGTTGTTTATTATACAGAACTTATAAACCGAAAAACGAATGAAAAAAGCCGATTAGGAAACAATCCAGAGACCATTGAGAAATTCGCACCTAGGTTAGATACCGTTCTCCCGACATCGGAAGGGCATTTTATTACAGGGTCCGCTTATAAGTACATTCCAACAAATTAACTATCTTCTTGTTCTATACATACAGATTCTAATATTTTGACATAATTACTGCATTTATTATTGCATTTACATTTTTTTTTTTTTTACATTTATTATTATTACCTTTACCCTAATTATTAAATTTATAATATTACCTTTATTATTACATCTGTTGCATTTATATTTATTTCCACATTTATTACTTCCATTATTACATTTACTAAAAGCGAGTAAGGAAACAATCCAATCCAGAGACCTTTAAGAAATTCACACTTAGGTTCGAACACGTTCCCACGACTCCGTAAGGGATTTTTTGACCAAGCATCTCATTAAAGGGTCTAACTTATAAGTACCTTCGCACAGATTAAAATTATCTACTTTTTCTATACACACAGATTCTATTATTTTTCTTTTGACATAATTATTACATTTATAAAGTACCGTACTTGATTCCCAATCTATAGCATGATTATTTTGGCTGGCGTGATAAAAAATGGCATTATTAGTATTAGTATACTAAATCACAACTTTTACAGCGAATGCTGTAGACAGGCAGTGGCGGACCTACATTTTTGGGACCCTGAAGCTTGAACTGTTATGGGGGCCCCTTCGCAACCAGCAACAATAGGGCAACATCCAACAAGGTTCAAAGGGTGAAAATCTGATTTTTGGTGTTAAAATGCACAAGCGAGACGAGTGTAGCCTAAATTGAGAATTCAGATGTCTTTTTATGGTTCCGATTGGCTCTAGCCTAAGGGCTGAGCTATAGAACTATTAAGCCGTGCACCAACGAAGGATTTGAGGATCCAGCTGCCAAAATGTAGACTATGAATAGATTCTGGCGAGCTCAGCGAGCCCATACAGCTGGGGGTTCGGGCGCTGCAAGTCCCCGAGAAAATTTTGAAATTTGACCAATTACAGGGGCATTTTGAGGCCATATGAAATGGGTATTAGAGCATATTCTAAGGTCAATATTAAGTACTTCAACCCATTGGCTTATGATTCTATCACTAAAATAGCCTTATTTTAATAACAAACACTTAAAAAAACTCCATCGATTTTGTTGAAAAATTCACTCATTAAAAAAAAAGTTGCTTCAGTGCCCCTCCTGGATTAGGGGCCCTGAAGCTTAAGCTTCATTAGTTTCATAGTAGATCCGCCACTGGACACAGGCTTGTTCCTCATTTGCAACATTATTCCTAACCAATTTACTTTTCACAGTAGACGAATATTTGAACGCCAAAGCAAACTTAAAATCTTTCGTCAACGGTTTTACTCTTTCTAAGCCGGCAATGTAAGGCAAACTCACATATTGTTTTTGGTTAACTGAAGGTTCCCGAGGGGCATAAAAAGATTTGCTGGCTTTAAAATACGCCTTTCTGATAAACCACTCAGGATATTTTAAATCCTTAAAAATGTTCCAAATCTTTGAATTTTCCGGGTCCAGCAAATGTGGGCTACAAATCCTGAGTGCTCTTAGAAACATGGAAGAAATAATTGAACTTTTAACCCCTTCATCATGATATGAAAAATAATGAATGTACGAATTACAATGAGTAGGTTTTCTATAGACCGTGAAATTGGGCTTTCCGACCAAAACATCTAGAAAAGGTAATTGTTTGTCGTTCTCCCATTCATATTTAAATTTAATAGAGGGAACAAGATTATTTAATGACTGAAAGAAAGTGTCAAAGTTGTTCCAGTGGTCAGGCCAAAATGAGAAAATATCATCTACATAACGAAATCAAATTAGATTTTTGGGACATATTGTTTGCAACAATTCCGACTCATAATATTCCATGTATAATGTACTCAGTATTGGGAATAAAGGGGACCCCATTCCCATACCAAAACGTTGCAAATAAAATTCTTCACCGAAGGAGAAGGCATTATTGGTGACACAGAGTTTTATCAGTTCTAAAAATACAGATGTGGGCATGCCTAGTTGTACGTTACATGTTGGCAATTTTCTATCTAAAAAACCAAGTACATCATCAATGGGAACTTTCGTAAACAAGGACTCAACGTCAAAACTACTCATTGTAATTCATACATTCATTATTTTTCATATCATGATGAAGGGGTTAAAAGCTCAATTATTTCTTCCATGTTTCTAAGAGCACTCAGGATTTGTAGCCCACATTTGCTGGACCCGGAAAATTCAAAGATTTGGAACATTTTTAAGGATTTAAAATATCCAGAGTGGTTTATCAGAAAGGCGTATTTTAAAGCCAGAAAATCTTTTTATGCCCCTCGGGAACCTTCAGTTAACCAAAAACAATATGTGAGTTTGCCTTACATTGCCGGTTTAGAAAGAGTAAAACCGTTGACGAAAGATTTTAAGTTTGCTTTGGCGTTCAAATATTTGTCTACCGTGAAAAGTAAATTGGTTAGGAATAACGTTGCAAAAGAGGAACAAGCCTGTGTCTACAGCATTCCCTGTAAAAGTTGTGATTTAGTATACGTGGGAGAAACTGGAAGAAATATTGAAACCCGTATTAAAGAACACAAATATGCCTTCAGAAGTTGTAATACTAATAATGCCATTTTTTATCACGCCAGCCAAAATAATCATGCTATAGATTGGGAATCAAGTACGGTACTTTATGAATGTAATAATTATGTCAAAAGAAAAATAATAGAATCTGTGTGTATAGAAAAAGTAGATAATTTTAATCTGTGCGAAGGTACTTATAAGTTAGACCCTTTAATGAGGTTCTTGGTCAAAAAATCCCTTACGGAGTCGTGGGAACGTGTTCGAACCTAAGTGTGAATTTCTTAAAGGTCTCTGGATTGGATTGTTTCCTTACTCGCTTTTAGTAAATGTAATAATGGAAGTAATAAATGTGGAAATAAATATAAATGCAACAGATGTAATAATAAAGGTAATATTATAAATTTAATAATTAAGGTAAAGGTAAGATTAATAAATGTTAAAAAAAAAAATGTAAATGCAATAATAAATGCAGTAATTATGTCAAAATATTAGAATCTGTATGTATAGAACAAGAAGATAGTTTTAATTTGTGGGAATGTACTTATAAGCGGACCCTGTAATAAAATGCCCTTCCGGTGTCGGGAGAACGGTATCTAACCTAGGTGCGAATTTCTCAATGGTCTCTGGATTGTTTCCTAATCGGCTTTTTTCATTCGTTTTTCGGTTTATAAGTTCTGTATAATAAACAACAATGTAATAACCAATGTAATAATAAATTTATAATTTCTGTAATAAATAATTATGCAATATTAAATGTAATAAATTTAATAATAAATGTAATAATTATGTAAAAAAAAAAAAATAAAAATAAAAAATTAATAGAATCTGTATGTTTAGAACAGGAAGATAGTTTTAAATTTGCGCGAATGTACTTAATGAAAATGCCCTTCCGGTGTCGGGAGAATGGGATCTAACCTAGGTGCGAATTTCTTAACGGGCGGCCCTGGACTGTTTTTCCCTCTTGTTTTGGTTCATTCGTGTTTCTGTATCCACCCGAGGAGGATGCCAGTGGGCGTCGAAACTGTTGTGGAAATAAACTCTGTCTATTAGAGTGGGTTTTTATTTTCATATTTTGACCTTCACGTAGAAAAATGTGAAGTTTTTTGCATTTAGACTTATTTCCATTTAGATGAATTGTCTGTTTTCTGTTTCTCAGCCATTCTTCTACTCAGTCAGCTATATGACCTCTTATACCATGGGCTCTAACTTTTACCAACAATCTTGCATGAGGAACAGTATCAAAAGCCTTTGCAAAATCTAAGTATACTATATCTACTGGCTCTTTATTGTCCAAATGCAATAGGACTCCATTATAAAATTCAATCAAGTTGGTTAGACAGGACCAGTGGTGGGCACCGTTAACCAAAAGTTAACTTCGATAACGATAATCCTTAACCCCAATTTTTAACTCCGATAACGATAATCCGATAATTTTACTACAAGTTAACGGAAGTTAACGACAATCCGTTAACGATAACTATTTCTTTACTAACATTTAAAAAAATCAAGGAAAAATGCTTTAAAACCCATAGAAAATGTTTATTTATGCAAAATCCAACAATAAATAGGTATTTAACTGTATTTTTATCAAGTTTTGCAACTTTTTTGCTTAATAACTTTTTTTTTATTTTTAATAAAAAGTACTGATTACATGTTTTGAAACCCTTGTAACCACTAACCATTAACTAAATTTTAATTTACCAGAGAATTATTATGGCGGGAACTGAAAGGTAAATTAAATTTTAGGCACATTTATTAAAGACTATGACACAATGTGCTGGTTGCCCTTCAGAAAGACCAACTTCTCAAAGTTAGGCCCAACTGCCAGTCTTGACCTTGGGCCTCAGGATGTCCTTGCCGAGAGAGAAGAGCCGTTCCACTGCGGCAGAGGACGGAATTGGCAGACTGAAGTTATGGCGGTTTGAATTCATTCGCGGAGCGGTGATCTTCCGTGAATGACTCCTCGCAGTTAACGTGTTAACAGACTTTAACAGACTAAATATCGAGTTATCGGAAGTTAACTTGTCCGATAACGATAAATGGAAATTAACTTCCGTTAATAGTCCGTTAAAAAAGTTAACTTCGTTAATTAACTGTTATCGGATTAACGCTTTAGTGCCCAACACTGGACAGGACCTTCCATTTCGAAAGCCATGCTGGCTATCTTTTATAAGGTTGCACTCTTCAATAAAGTAGGTTGGTTTTCCGCATTTTTTTAGATATCAACTTTGGACTAGTCGAGATAGTCATGGCTTAATATGATAACTGACAAAAAATTTCAGATCCCTAGCTTTAACCATTTTTTGAGGAAACTGTTTAAAAAATCGTCAAAAAATCGTACCGAAAAATATCGCATTTTCGCAATTATTGGCCGAAAAAATTATGTTATTTTCATAAAAAAATCCTGAAAAAAGTTACAATTTTATTGAAAAAAAGTAAAAAAAACATGTACAGAGTCAAATAGACACATTTAGATCCCAAGATCATCATAATTTTCACTGTAAGAGCCCTTAGAAGCAAAGGAAGGCCTCATCTGGCGGCTTAGGGCTTTGGCCAGAATGTGTTTGTGCCTTGATTCGAGTCCATAAACAGTATGGGAAGCTTTAGATGTCAACTTCATGGCCCTTTCAACACTCTGAGAATGTGAAGGCAGATCAGGCAGCTCCAGCTTGGTGCCATTCAGCAATGTTTCTTGAAGCTCCTGGTCAGAAAAGTCTTCTGTGAGAGCAGGTTCACAGATGCCACTTTGAGAAAGGTTGATTAGTTCTGACCAGTGGGTAGCTTCAATGTTGATGGCTATGATCTTCTTCAGCCTCTTCTTGGCTGGCTTCCCACTTCTGAAAGAATAATAATTAATTTATTTTTTATTCCAGTTTAAGATTTAATCCCTATTAGTCTCAGAATTGCTGATTTAAAAAAAAATAATAATAATATACCAGTTTTATAAATCCCCATAATCAAATTTTTTTTCAGAAAGAAGGTAAGATTATATTCATTATCAGAGGGGAAGGGGGGAATTGGGATAAGAAAATGTGAAAAAAAATTCGATTATGGGGATTTATAGAACTCAGGCCTTTTTTTTTTATTAAATAAATCCCCATAATCAAATTTTTTTTCACATTTTTTAAAATTAATAAATGCTTACCTGATGGACAGAATTTTCTTGAGAGCAGCTTCTCTCACTTCCAAGTCATCAGACTTCATCATGGAGTACAGCACATTCTCGAGCAGCAAGGCAAAAGCATTGTACTTCAGGTTCTTGAAAGCAACACCCTGGATTTCTTCAGACTGCTGCTTGATCCTTTGGATCATGTTGAAGATGTACAGCTGCTGATTGTGGAACTTGCTGTCCCTTTTGATCTCAAACCAACTGACTGCATACACTTCCACAATGAACTTGATGGCCTGGTAAAGCTTATCCTGTAGTTCTGGAGGGTAAGCACCTCTGATCCACAGACACATCAATCTAATTGCCAAAGTCAGCCATCTTGCATGGTTTAATGGTAGGCTGACCATACGTACCGTTTTGAACGGGACAGTACCGTTTTTTTTATATTTCCTGGCCATCCCGTCGTTTTAATAAATATGTCAATTTTGTCCCGTTTATGTACTTACTTTTCCATGAATACAGAATATTACATAACCCCCGTCCCTTTTGTGCCATCCCAATGTCCCGTTTTTGTCTCAAGGAAATATGGTCAGCCTATTTAATGGTCCAATTTTCCAGGCAGCAAATCTTGGGTTGACTTTGCCCCTGGAAATTCCAAGCACATACTCCAAAAGAAGCCTCTGGTCGCTACTGAGATCATTCAGTGTCTCCTCAGCAAATTCCATGTCATCCAGGGGGCCACTTAGTTTGGTGAATTCCACTTGTGGCAGATCTTGGTAGTCAATTTCACAGAGTTTTCCCAGCGGACCAGTGAAAGCAGTGGGACTTTTGGTACTGCCATCAAGATGCTTGAAAACAGCTTTGAAAGGAAGCTCATTCTGATGGAGTGAACAAACAATGGTGTGCAATTTCCGCTCAATTTTATTTTCCAGAGCTGTTACAAGGCCTCCCTCCCAGCCAGTGTTTGTATTTGTGTTGTCAAGGAGGACAGCTTTCAGGGTATGAACACTGTTAAACTCCTCCAAGACACTAGCAACTTCTTCACCAAGAAGAACTCCAGTCGCACCTTTAATTGGGATGACTCTGTGAGTAAGATATGTTCCACTTTCAGTTCCCGGCTCCTTTGTGAAAGTCAAATGGTGCTCTTGTCCCTTTCCTTTCTTCAGCTTAGTCTCCCCATTTTCATCCTTAACTTCTCTGTACAGCAAAGTGTCCTTGTCAACTTTCCCATCAACCCCAATACAGACTAACTTTTCCAGACCCTCATTGTGCTTTTCATCACTTTTCACTTTCATTCTAGCTTTTTCCCTGTCCATTTTCGATTTATCAACTATTATCTATTTCACATCAAGGCCAGGCTTAAGCAGGTCCATAGCTTGTAAATCCAGGAGGAAGGCATTAGCAGGACTTGCCCCAAGATTGGAAGAAACATCACCCCTGATCAGTTCCATGGCATTTCTGGGGGTTTTCAAAAAGCTGTAACCTCCACTTGGGTGCCTCCTTGGCTTGAACTCTTCAGCTTCACCACCAGATGGCTGAAATGAAAATAAAAAATAAATTACTAAAGCGAAAATGGGGGAAAATAGGGGAAAAAGTAGGGAAAATATGGGTAAAAATCGACGAAAATGGGCGGAAATAAGAATAAATTACTAAAACGAAAATGGGTGAAAAAAGTGGGAAAATAGGGGGGGGAAATGGGTAAAAATTCAAGTAAAAAGTCGGCGAAAATGGGTGAAAAAAAGAATAAATTACTAAAGCAAAAATGGGGGGAAATAGGGACAAAAAGTAGGGATAAATTTGGGTAAAAATGGGATAAGATATAAGAAAAAAAATATATTACCTCTCCTGATTCTCCTGAGCTGGATTCAAAAGAAATATCTTGTGACGGTGTGGAGGCAAAAGTGGCCAAATCCACTTCCTGCTGTTGTTGAATCTGGCTCTGTAATCTTTCTGCTTCAGCTGCAGCCCTCTGGTCTCTCTTCACAGCAGCTTTATCCACAGATCCCAGCTGGAAAGAGCCCTTGGGTCCTATTTTGGCCCTCTGATCTCTCAAGTATTCCCTCTCCTCTACTGGAACCTGAAATATTAAAGTATATTAAATAGCAGATCTAAAATAAGATAAAATCCTGAAAAAAAATTGATTATTAATTTCTATTACCAGGGGGGGTGAAAAGGAAGATTACAGGAGGAAAATGCAGATATTTTTCAATTACAAGCATTGAATTTCCTTCCATTTAAAAGGCACCTAATCGCATTAAGTTAGGCCAGTTAAAAGTTAAAAAAATAATAGCATTACCTTCTTACTGGGAGGACAAGTGCAGATTATGTGCTGTGTTTGACAATTTTCTTTCTTGCACTTCACAGCATTGTCATCACAGAGACGAACAGGTAGCTTACAGGTGCAAGCAGAAATGTCAAAAAGTTTATCCAGCTTTTCCTCCAGATTCTGCTCCTGGACTGTAGAAAGAGATTTCCTGTTTATCTCTTTTGCTTTCTTGAAGCACACTTTATCCACCAATTTCCAGTGCTGGGCACTTGCGCAAACACTTGCGCAAAACGCAAATTGCGCAATTGCGCAAGTGTGATTTCGGTTGCGCATTTGCGTTTGCGCCAATTCTTGCGCAAACTTGCGCCAATTCTTGCGCAAACTTGCGCATTTGCATTTGCGCAAGTACTTGCGCAAACGCAAACTTGTGCGCAAACGTGAAAAAAAAACAAATATTAAAAATAGTGGATTTAGCTCATAAACACGTGACTGCCAGACAGGTGGCGCCGCCAGACAGCAGTGAGCACTCAGTATACCAACAACGCTAGTGAAACACGTTTGTTTGATTAGTTGATTTTAATTTTATTTCAGAGTTCAAACTACTAACTACTCTAGTAACTTCTAGAAACTTCATAAGTCATAACTACTGTCTATAACTAGTGAACCATGGACAGCCTCAGACACCAGTCTCTGTCCAGCCCCACCTCTGCCCCCAGCCCGGCCGGCAGCGTGACCAGCCATGACTCAGAGCTTCACCAGGAGGAAGAGGACCTCAACAACCCCTGGCCCCACCTGGACACCTTCTTTGGACCTTTGACCAGCAAGAAGAGGGTGGTTGAGAGGGGCAGGGTGGTCTACAGGGGCAGCATCATCTGTAAGAGGTGCAAGGCCAAGGTCAGCTTCAACACCATCAGCATGTACACCAGGCCGGATTAAGACCTTTAGAGGCCCTAAGCACTTAAAAGATTTTGGTGCCCCATATATATGTAATTCAAAATATAAACAAAAATAAACCATAAAATAAAATTTTATTTTTTGAAATGAAACAAAACTTACAGTAAGATGGAAAATAATGTTTATTTTTGTATACTTCCACTTCATTTATATTTGAAAAGTTTTCTCCTACTTTTTTTAATTGCAAAGTCTTTGATCAGATCCTCAAAACTAATCTTACGTAACACATCTGCTTCTATACTTAGTAGAGATAAGGCATCCAGCCTGCCTTGTTGCATAGTTGTTCTGTTGGTATTTTTAATATACTTCAACTGAGAAAATGAACGCTCAGCTGAGCAATTTGTGACCATTAATGTTAAAAATATACGAAAGGCAATTTCTACATTTGGGAAGGCACACTCAATATTGTCTTCTACAATTATTTTATAAAGTTCAGCATGACTGAATCTTGTTTTTACATTTACTATTATAGCACACGAAAATATTTAATCTATATGTATTTTTAATATGGCGCTCAAAGATTTGATATAAACAAAATAATAACGCAAAGCGTAAAGTGTGTGATTACAACGAAATATATTTATTCTCTCAAAAGGGTTGTTGTTCACTACAAATTCAAACAATGAAAAAAAATAAATACTATATATGAATATATATAATTCAGTTTTCAACAGCTTATAGGCTATAAGCCGCGATATAATAGTATAATAAATCCATGGTAAATCCGACAATGGAAAATTTCTGTGGTGCCCCCTTTCCCTTGATGCCCTAAGCACGGGCTTATTTTGCTTAATGGTTAATCCGGCCCTGATGTACACCCTCAAGAGCCACTACCAGCATGTGAGTTTAAGTTTATTTATAAATTTAAAATTTTAAAAAAACTTGATAAGTAGTTAACTTTAGAAATTATTATTTATTAAAATATAATTAAATATTAAATAATAAATTATACGTTGTCTCAATTCAAACACTTCTGTTGTGTATCACTGTCATTACAATATAATTTATAATTTTTTTTTTCAAGGTTCACCCCAACCAGAGCAAAGACCTCCTCGCTGCCATCACTGGTGGGTCCAAGCGCGGCCGGTCCCTCTCTGGCGACACCAAGGACTCTGGCTCCAAGAGAATGCGCCAGGCCAGCATAGAGTCCTCCTTTGCTGGATCTGCCGCCTTCAACAATAGCAAGGCCCAGGACCTTCTGCACAGGTAAATAAATAATAATTATAAATCTTAATTTTATACATTAATAATAGAATAATTTAAATAATTTATTAAATATATCAAATATTTATATGATATAAAAATAAAAATTCATTGTAAAGATAAGATAAAGACTTTCCTTACAATCATACCTAATCTTTTTTGTAACTTATGTTTTAAAATACATTTATTGAAAATGTTCAAAATGAATTTAATTTTCAACTTCTCCACAGGTTCATGGTTGAAGAGATGTTGCCTGCCAAAACCACGGAGTCCCCATCTTTCACCAGGTTCCTCAAGTACCTGAACCCCAGCTTCAAGCTCCCCTCCAGGCGGACCTACATAAGGAACCTCAAGAAGAAGGCCGAGGCAGGGAAGACAGAGCTCACCTCCATCCTGGACGAGGTCAACTATGTGGCCACCACCGCTGACTGCTGGACAGCCCACAACCGCTCCTTCCTGGGCATGACTGCCCACTGGATAGAGCCCTCCAACCTCAAGAGGAAGAAGGCCGTCCTAACCTGCAGGGAGGTGCCTGTGGCGCACACCTATGACGTCCTTGGCAACACCATGCAGGACGTCCACCAGAAGTTTGATATTGAGTCCAAGGTGAGCAAAAAACAAAGCATGAAAGCAAGTACTTAACCATAACCATCTTTTACACGTTTTACAACAGTCAACAAATAATTAGACATACAAATATTTAAACATTTTAATTTTTAAGACTGAAGCGATGTTATCATATGGCAAATTTATTAATTTAAATATCAAATAAATTAATTTATTATTCAATTATTAAATATGTACAAATAACAATTTGAACTGATTGTACAGGTCATCAGTACAACCACAGACAACGGAGCCAACTTCGTGAAGGCCTTCAAGATGTTTGGCCTTCAAGATGATATCTATGGATCGTGTGTCTGTTAATAAAGTCTTTTGATTTGATTTGATTTGATTTACTATAAATTTAATTTTATACAGGGTGTCCCAAATAAACCGCACCTTTTTTTTTTTGAAAACCCTGTATATATAAATAGTTTGCGTTTGCGCAAGCGCAAATTTCGAGAAGTTTGCGCATTTGCGCATTTGCGCTTGCGGAAGGTATGGGTTTGGGTTTGTGCATTTGCTTGCGCAAGTGAATTTTCGTTTGCGCTGCCCAGCACTGCCAATTTTACTACATAATATTCCTGATACAGGGGCAGCCGCGGGTTCACTGCCTGCCAGATCTCAATCATATCCTTTGCTATCATTTTAGCAATATCATAGTCTTTCAAGTCCGGGTGGCTGTTTTGGAGGAAATAACTGTACTGAATAACTTGGCGGAGGGTAGGAGGCTCTGTTTTATCCAAAGGGGAAGGCTGACCACTGAATTTTTTGGCACTATCACTTCGAGTTAACACTGCAGACTTCCATTTTTTACCCATGTTTATGAAATATCTGAAAATAAACCAATTAAATGAACGCATCATAAAATAATTTAATACACATTTTATCGATAAATCTCATTAAAAAATACAAAATAATACACTAATAAACATCTATAATGCATTTACAATAAGTTTCAAGCATCATTTTGTTAAAAAAGCCAAATTTTAATTGATTATTTTGATGAAATAAGGTCCGATATTTTGTTTGTTTATATTGCGCGAAAGCCACACGCGCGATTTTACGCATAAAATTTGGCAAATTTACAACTTAAAAATAATTAACAATCCTCAAAAAATACAATCATTTTCACAAATATGAGTTGGTGCAACGTTTTTTATACATTAATACCTTCTATTTAGACTAGTCCAAGATCACAGTTCCAAAATCAACCTACCCTACTCTTCAAGGAACTCAGTAACTTTACCTCTAATGATACTTGAGTAATTTGCAAATAATGGAGGTGAGGCTGATGGGTCTATAGTTTTTTCCAAGTTTCTATTTCCTAAAGTGGTGTTCTTGTTATAAAAAGTGAACGTGCTCGTATGTCTAAACCTATCCACTAAATAATATGTTAAGCGGACACTTTAGGAAAACTTAAGAAATCGTTACTCCATATTTTTTGTACTAGCATTTTTTATGTAACAGTGTAATATATATATATATATGTGTATATATATATATATATATATTATATATATATATATATATAATATATATATTATTATATATATATATATATATTTATTTATTTATTTATTTTTTTTTTTTTTTTCTCTGATTTACCGCCGATTCGTACCTAAAAGGAGCGGTACATATCTCGGCGAGGCGGTGAGTGGGTGATGTTACTGTGTTGGGGGTGGTAGACTAGGGAGTGAGTAAGGGTCAGTCGCTGGACAGTGGGTAGGAGGGGTACGGTTGTACCGGACGGGAAGTGGCAAGCAGGGAGGTAAGGCCTTCATAATTTGCGAATATTCCTCGACAGTTCCAATGGACTATTGTGGTTTTCGGGGGATCTATTAGTTGATAAAAGGGGATGGGTAAAGGTGTAGGTGCTAGGAGGTTGGAGTATGAAGGGAGATCCGGAGTTCGCGAAATTGAAGGCTTGGTCGGGAGCATGGCTGGCTATCTACCGTTCACCAGGGAAGGAATCGGTCGGCCTGTCGAACCCCGCGGAGGTGGCGGGATCGAGTCGGCCGAGCGAGACCGGAGGCGTGGATCACGGCAGGCAGAGGAACATCGTGGGCTGAGAGGGTCGGATGTACTGTGACGGGCTTCTATGGTCGGACCAGGAGGGGGCACGGTAGCCCCAAAAGTAGCGCTACCCCGCCTGTCCGGGGTCTCATGGCGGACTCGAGGTGGTGAAAAGGGGTACCAAAAGGACCGGGTGGGTGGGAGGGAGGGCGTACACAGGGTAGCTGACAAGGAGGGGGCCGGGGATGTTGGGGGAGTAGGTACGATGGGGGTGGAAGGAAGTGAATCAGAGTAGTCTCGTGGAGGGGTGGAGAAAATGGCACCAGGAGGCAAGGGCAGATCCATAAGACTCGTGGGCATGGGCGCGGCCGAGCTTTCCTCGGTCACACCGTGCAGCTGCGCCAGGGCCGCATCCACCGGATCCTCGGGGGAGAAGATATTGTTGGGATTGGGTCCCGTCGTCCGGGGCGGGTCGTGGATCTCAGCCACTATTGTCAGGGTCTGTGGGGGTAGAGTGGTGGGACTTCTGCGATGGGGAAGATGGACATAGTAGACGTGGTGGGCGGAGTGAGGATCCGAGCCGTCTTCTTGGTCCGAGGGGAAGAGGGAGAGAGACGTTGGAAGGCCGGAGGGTCCGGTGACACGCTCCGGCGTCTCCGCCTCGACGGCTTGCTCCGGGCGGCAGGTTCGGGCGTGTGCAGGGGGTACTGGGAAGGCGGGGTTTGAGGTGGATGGGACCTGGGTGTCCTGGTCCCAGACACCTGGGGGATTCGTGGCAGGTGAGGTGCGGGAAGATGAGGAATGGTGGGGGGACAGGAAACCGTCGGGTCCTGCGAGGGTTTTCTTTGAGGGGAACAGGGAGCAGTGGCTTGGGGGGGTTTCGGTGGCAGGCCAGGGCG
Source organism: Bathynomus jamesi (assembly GCA_023014485.1). Lineage (NCBI taxonomy): Eukaryota > Metazoa > Arthropoda > Malacostraca > Isopoda > Cirolanidae > Bathynomus > Bathynomus jamesi. The sequence continues at coordinate 84,259 of JAJOZX010004521.1, read as the reverse complement.
GCGTGCCGAGATGATAGAGCCGAGAGCAGCGGCATAGGACACCCCCGGCCTCACCTCCCGACTCCGCACCCTGTCGCGTGCCTCACGGGGCTAAGGAAGTCCGTCACCTGTAGGCCTCGGACCTCCTTCTCGAACCTGAAGAAAAGGCATTCTCGGGATGAAGAGGGGTGTGCGCCTTCACAGTTGGAGCATTTGGGTGTGTTGGGGCACCTGTCATGGTGAGCGAGTCGTCCACAGTGTACACATAATTGATGCGGCTGTCGACAAGCGGAGCTAACGTGTCCGAATTTATTGCATTTGAAGCAACGGGTCGGGTCTGGGACGTATGGTCGGATAGAAAACTCGCATGAGGCGCGGTCTCCCATACCCCATACAATGCGGCCGGGGGGATTAGTGTGTTGAAAGTAAGGAGCAGACGTGGGGTGGGGGGAGGGGGTGCCTCCCTGTCGGGATGTGAAACGATAGATCTTAGTGACTCCTTGGGGTGCGAGGTCCTCCAGGAGCTCGTTCACTGCGACCGACAATAGGCAGGTGGCGTAAATAGTGCCCTGACTCTGGTTCAGGCGAGGGTGTGGGGAAACGGACACCGAGCATCCAAGGACCTCAGTGACGGAGAGTAGGGCTTTCGTCTCTGCGGCTGAGCGTGATTTTACGAGGAGGGAGCCATCCCTCTGTGGGCGTACGTCATAGCGGCTGGAGTTGCTGTGGGTTCGGATCGCCTGGAACGTCCGTTCAGAGTTGTTCGGGAGGGACCCAGATGTAGGCCGAATCACCAGGAATTTGTGGATACTTGGGAGGGAGAGGGAGGTGGTAGAGTCGAAATGGACTGGGATATTCAACGGTCGATAGAACGGCCGTGAATGCCGGCTCCCCCGTCCGCCGCGAGGCTCTCTCCGTGGGGAGGTGGGCTGACGGCGGGTGAGGGGGCATATGGGGAGAGCAAGAAGCCGGGTTGTGGGGGCAAGTCCTCGGTGGAACTTGACTTGCCCGAAGGTGGCTGAAGTGGGCTGGGGCGAGACCCCTGCTCCAGAGAGTGTAGGTCCAAGGGCGTAGTCGAGGGACGGACTGGGGTCGGCAACGGAAAAGGAGAGTGCAAGCGTTCCGCTTCCACAGGGGGGTCAACCCCATTAGGTCGCGGTCTTCCAGTGGTAAAGGACTCGAGGGCCTGGTTGCCCACCACCCGAGTGTTGAGAGAAGGAATAGTCCGGGAATGAGAAGCAGTAGTCGTAAGCCGAGGGGGAGAAGTGTCCATAGCAAAACAAAAAAAAGAACTTCATCCCCCGCGCGCATCCAGCCACCACCGACTCCAACAAGGGAAAGGCGAAGTGTGGGCACACTTGGTCCCACCGCCGATAGATGTCACGCAGGGGAGATACACCCGCACCCAGTCCCTGTGCCTGAAAGGCGGCCACTCTCATCCAACGCGCGGTGAAAAGTGGCAGGGACAGGGTTTGGGTTTGGTTGGAAAGCGACAACGGTGCAGGGCAACCACCTCCCACACCCGAGGGCCAAGGAAAGGGTCTAAATCAAGGTCCAAAGAACAACGCCAAAAAAAACAGGGAGAAGCCAGAAAGAATGGGTTAAAGGAGAAAGAAAGAAAAAGAAGCAGGAGATCAGCCGGGTCCCCAAACGGGCCCAATGGTCCACGAGGGCAGAGAAAGCCCTTACACCGAAGAAAGGTGTATTCCCACATTCGCCACAGAGGGACGCGCCCTATCGCTCCGGACAAAGCAAAGGGATATATATATATATATATATATATATATATATATAGGCTGACCATACGTACCGTTTTGAACGGGACAGTACCGTTTTTTTATGGGTTCTGTATGGGTTCTGTCACTGAAGAATAATTGTAAGCTCAATATGTTTATGTACTTACTTTTTCATGAATACAGAATATTACATAACCCCCGTCCCTTTTTTGCCATCCCAATGTCCCGTTTTTGTCTCAAGGAAATATGGTCAGCCTATATATATATATATACACACACAGGCCCGGATTTAGCTATAGGCGAACTAGGCGATCGCCTAGGGCCTCGCGCCAAAGGGGGCCTCGCTCAAGCCGTTTTGCGCGTTCTGTTCAAGTGATATTAATGATTTAGAACTCTATGAAGAACTTAAAGTACTTTGCAGGTTTATACCTGAGAAAACAGATCTCGGAAATGCCCTTGTTTATATAGTGCAAAAACAACTAAGTGAGATTTATCCTAATGTTTATGTTGCACTTCGAATAGTATTAACCATCCGAGTTACTGTTGTTTCGGCTGAAAGAAGTTTCTCGCGTCTCAAACTTATTAAAACATATTTGCGTTCCACCATGTCTCAAGCGAGATTGCAATCATTAGCTATGTTATCAATAGAAAACGATATAACAAATTCATTAGATTATTCTCAATTAATTGAAGAGTTTAGCTCGAAGAAAAGTAGAAAAGCATTGCTGTAATATTCAAGGAGCATCTGAACCAAATATTAAAGCATTAATATTTAGCCTGATAAGTCGATCGCTCACTATTATAAAAAATGAAATGTCAACATCTCTTATACATCACATATGAAAAACGTTTGTATACTATGGAAAGTCATTACCTATAATATTATATAAATCTTAGAAATCATTGTCTTATATTTTCGATACAAATCTTGATTCATATTATAATTTATACTTATTTGTATGTTTTATTTATATTTCTTATACAATTTCCATACGTGATTATTTTGGTTTGGTCTAATTTTTAAGTGCTGGCATAGTTCTGTCTATGCGGGATTCTAATATTGCTGGTATAGTACCGATAATTAAGTCCATATTTTCATATATAGGCCTAGGGCCTCGCAACTTCTAGATCCGGCCATGTATATATATATATATAAATAATAATAAACGGAGAGATAAAAATTTAAAAAAAAATTAAACATTAAAGGATTGTGGGAGGAGCATACAAATTTGTAAGGAAAAACTACCAATTTTTAGCACAAGATCAAATGAATTGTTTCCAACCAATGTTATAGATTAAACAAAAAAAAAAACTTTGGATATTAATATAGTATTTTCATATAACAATATTGGGAAAAATATCATAGTAAAAAGCAGCCCTACCAATAATTCAGGCATTATCTATAAAATTGGTTGAAAACAATGTGATTCCTTTTACATAGGTCAGACGGGAAAGGATTTGCACATACGTATAAAACAGCATCAATATTCCGTTAGAACAGGACAGTCGTCCAATGCCCTTTTTGTCCATTTGTCAGAGTTATCCCACTGTATTGATTGGAATAATGCTTCAGCTTTATTTCACTCTAGCAATATTGTTAATAGAAATATTCTTGAGTCTGCCATTATCCAACTTACAAATAACTTCAACATAAGCAAAGGTCTTTTTCAACTCGATCCTGTTGTTTTGAATTCCTTCAGAACAAATTTAGATAAGAAGGGTAGAACGCTAAATCTTTGGTAAACTTGTACGCTACTCTAATAACTTATTTTTCAATTTATTTTTATATACATCGAACTTAAACAAGAAGGGCAGAGTGCTAAAATCCGGGCAGATTTCCAGTTTAAATTTGTATATATATTTTTTTTTAACATAGGTTGGAAACAATTCATTTGATCTTGTGCTAAAAATCGGTAGTTTTTCCTTACAAATTTGTATGCTCCTCCCACAATCGTTTAATGTTTCATTTTTTTTTTTCATTTTTCTCTCTCGTTTATTATATATATATATATTTTTTTTTGTAACCTATATATAGGCTGTAACTCTTTATGTACTTCAGTGTTCCTGAGGATGTCATTAGACGAAAGCGCTTGAGCACCATTCTGTGTTTCCTTTCTTTCGTGGTTTTATTCATCACACACACACACACACACACACACTGTTTGTCAACATTCATTATGTCAGTTTAAAATACTAACTTTAATGTATGAATTCCAGGTGCTTGTAGGTTATCACCCCCCCACCCACCCCAACCAATTTTGACAGAATATTTTCGTTAAAAGTAACGAAAATATCACGACTTAACCTAACCAATTATGAAGGGCGTACAGTTGATCTATTATTAATTATAACATTGTTTGTTTCTTTTCTGGAATAGTATTTACTATTTACTAATAGATCAACTGTACGCCCTTGATAATTGATTAGGTTAAGTCGTGATATTTTCGTTAGTTTTAACGAAAATATTCTGTCAAAATTGGGGGGGGGGAATAACCTACAAGTACCAAATTCCATTTATTTTAGTTAACCCATTTAAGGATATACGTTTCGGTTGAAATTGGTAATTGAGCATAAAAAACAGTCACATTACTGGGAAATGTCAGAAAAAAAATCCCTCCCCTTCACTTCACGATTGATTTAACAGTAAATAAATAAATAAACCAATAAAACTAAGTAGGCTAAACAGTAACACTAAAACAACCTAAACAGTAATAATCAATGTAATAACAATAATAAATTAGTTATGAAAGTGTCCTTGGAACCTAATATAACTTAATTGAACTACAAACTGAGGTCTGAATGTTTAATCCGATCCTCATCTTTTCCTTGACATTACATCTTTGACCACTTATCTTAATACCCTCTGATATCTTTAGAAGTAAAATCAAGTATGCGGTATATAGTAGATTAATTTAAACTAACTTGGTACTACATTTAAATGACAAATTTGATCTACATTTAAATAATTTGGCACTACATTTGAGCAGGTCCACATTTTAGTAATTTGGTACTACAAATACAGTACATACTAACCTATTAAAAAGGCACCAAAGCCAACTGGCCAAGAGCAGATAAAATGGACTCAGTTCAGTTCCTGAAATTAAATTGCTAAAATTACAGAATATGAGAGAATCGTTCTGAAAGCAAGTACAACAACAGCGACGGATAACGTCACTATGACAACCGAAAATAATGTTAAAAAAAATATGTTGATTGTTGCAGGTGTGATTCTAAATTTTTATAAATAAGTATATTATTTGAATTATTATTAATAATAATAGTTAAGAAATTATTTGTATATAATATATGAACAGGAATCAAAAACATTTAGTACATATTAAGTCACCAGGATGTCCATAAAGTCCAGCATCATAGAACTACACAAACCATAGTCAGTAAACTTTGCCTATGATGCTAAACTTTATGGACACCCTATTTATATGATTTGCTGAAAACTAATGTTCGAGTTAGTGAATAAAATTAATTGCACTTCATTGTAGTTTCTTATCAAAAACCAAATTGCCAAAAACTAGAACTACCATAGGAAAAATTTAGTTACTATCAAATGTACTAGTAAGCCCAAAGCGTAAATACTGTGTCCCTTCAGCCCATGCAAGGAATAACTCCCATTACTTCCACCATCTAGATTACGATTTATAAAATTGTTATGGTCTTCGTTTGGTTTAGGATTATCACTCAAATTCGAACCGGAACAAGGGTCAGAAGTATCCCGGAAGAGAATTCTCTTCTCGATTCCCTGGTAGATCGGAGAGAAAAGTCGGATGTACTGAGATATGACATCTGTACCCAGCAAGCCTGAAACATAATAGAAATGTTTGAATTAGTTTCTCTTTAATGATCATTGCTACTCATTTGGAGATATGTTATCAAGTTGCTAGAATATGCTCCTCTCAAATGTTTATTTTTGCTGACCCGATGATGGTAATGGGTTGTGAATGAAATGTTTATATACTACTTTTAACACTATTTTTTTTATTTTCATTTCAGTGTTAAACATTTCGTATGTATTCCAACGAAATAGTACGTGATTTAAGATGTAAAAAATTTTCCTCCTTCTGACTGGTTAATATCTGAAAAAATTAAACAAGGTTCCTGATTGGAGAGTTAATAATATAGTAGGTGGAGTTGGTCTGATCCCGTCTTCATAAGAGGAGACTTTTGTCAAAGCGACAAACATTTTCAGACGCCATTCCATTACTGTTTCGTAAGGTTATGTGTACGATGTTCTAACATTTACATTTCACTAATTTCTCATTTCATAAAGAAAGGGTTAGCAAATGTTGGCAGACAGATTGTTTAAAAAGCTAAACCGACGATCATGAAAGTCAAGAGTCAAAACAAACGTGTTAAATGATGGTTGATTTTATTGTCTCCACCACGAAGTATCCATCACCTCCATTGGTGATAAAGGCTGACATTGCAACTTTGTAAATTTTGTCATTGTCAATTTCATGCATTTCGGGTACTCTGCAAGCAACACACCGCGCTTCCAGGGGTACGACGTTCGATCCGGAAGGACGGGAAAGGTCATACACGACATGAAATCCTGTGGTCGATGATATTACTTTTAATAAAAGTAATATATGTATAGTAGGATATTTTAAAAACAATTCCTTATAATAAATTAAAATTAGTTATTATGATAAAATTTGTAATGGAAGCTAATTTACAATTCTATTTTTACCACAGTTAAAATTAAAAATAATTTACTTAAACCGAACTACTATTGTGAAGTGCTTTAGAACAGTGGTGCACAAACTGGGTGGTTGGGTCCGCTATTAGATTTATAACGAATGACAAGAGTGGGGAAGAATGGCATAAAATGGAAATAAAATTAACTATAAATACTTTATTAAATCTGTTTATTAAGAGTTTTTTATTGCTTATTTTGATCTCTTTCACCGGAATAAAAAGTTTGGTAAATAAGAATGAGTATCATAATAAAAGATAAAAGCCAAAGTCCAAATTTATGAAGGGTAATTATCATATATTTAAAGTTAATTTAAAAGATATAATGAGCTTCATTTTTTTAAATAACCTAAAATATTTGATATATTTTTAAAGTTAAATCGTCTTTCAAGAAACTGTGTACCATTTACATTATTAGAAGGAAGTGGGCACACTAATTTAATCGCTTATCTAAGGGGAACGGGGCGACTGAAAAAGTTTAGGCCCGCCGCTTTAGAACACCCTCTTAATTGACTATTAGTACTTCAAGTATTTTAATAGTCTTCAACTCTAAACTCTCCATTAAATAAGTTCCCATCATTCATAATGATAATGCTATAGTAAGTATCAAAGATCACTCGACTGTTAAACGCCATTCAATAGATTAACTATACAGAGGGTTTGACAAAAGTAAACAGACACCACGATGATTAACGTTAAGAACAAATGGCAAAGCTCATCAATGGAATGCCAGAACGTGTGTCAACTTTACATAATAAAAAGGTAAAAGCAACACAATTCTAAATATATTCATTCAATAAAGTAAAAAAGGAATCTGTGATTATTTACTCACTTTTATTATCAAATTAAAAACTATGGAAAAACCAAAGGTGTCTATTTACTTTTGTCAACCCTCTTTATATTAATAGGGTGAACCATCAAAAGCTTTAATATTTTGACAAACTTTTTCCTAACTGCCGCCGCAAATTTGTAATTTATTTTATCCTTTACCATTTGAAGATGTTTCATCCATAGACGAGCGAATTTCCCCTCCGTTTATTACAGCGAGACTCGTCAGTGTCCATTCCATGTCATCTGGGTATTTGGCATTCTGAAAGAAACAATGAAGTGGTCATGTTTAGATTTTTCAAAAAATTTAGTAAAGTTACTCGAAAAACTCAAAAAGATTCAATATGTGAACCCGTAACGAACCTACAATAGAGACTGTATACTTAATTAAGTCTTTGTTTGAATGACAAATGAATATAAATAAGACAGAAGCACAAAAGAGAGAATAATTTTAATTAACGATCAACCCAAAGCATCATTTTTCAAGTTAAGTACCTCCAACTCATATTTAATTTAGTATAATGGATTTTGAACAAACTGAAAAGGATAAAATGAAAACCCTGTAATCCAGCCAGCAAAATTTTACAAATATAATGTACATACAGTATATGTATATGTGGAACAAATTTAAAGATGTCTCTGAGAATGGTGAAAACCGAAAATATACAAAAAAGAAAAACAAAAATTTAAGTATGGAATGGAAAAACAAATCCTCTCTAGACTGATTAAAAGCTCAACTTGACAAGAATTTTTTCATCTCTGCTCTGGAAGGAAAATTAAAAACTAACTTTGGACCAGTGAAACTTTGAGAATGGTTTGACAAACTGAAGTCTAATACACCATCGAGTTCTGACCACATGTATCTCGCGTACGAGGAAAAGTAAGTGAACAGATTATACTTTTGTCAAATTATTTCACCATGTTGGGGGTTCGGGGAGTGTCCTCTCAGATTGGAAAACTGCGAATTACACTGATTTCTTAAAGGGAGGCTAAACTGACAGTTGAAAATAGAGATCGTTGTGTCTTGTGTTCATCATCACTCATGGACAGTCTCGGAAACAGCCTCAGTCTTCGAAACCAGTTAACTATTTACATTAAATTTTATCGGAAGAGAGAGAAAGGAATAAGGAATGAAGTGTTTGGAGGAGATTGCTCTCAAATTCTCATCAATCCACTCGAGAAAGTGTCTGTGCCTCTGTTTTATAACACCCAATTTAAATTAATCTGACAGTTTAAGTTAGGTTAACTTTATCAAAACAAACATGGAGAGGAATGAAACTGCAAACATTTTAGAGTCATTCCAACTGAGAAACGTTAATGAAGTAAGACTTTAAAGTAAATAATTAAAATGAAGATATAAAATGCGTGATTCTAGGTTAAGTTCATATCATTTCTATGTTTAGACCACATTTGTATATCCTCTCCAACTTCCCAAAAGACAGGGCTACGTCGTGGCTAATGTCGTAACGCCATTTCCCATCTATCAGCAAAGTTAAGTGACATTGGGTGTGGACAGTAGTTGGATGGGGGACCATCCTCCACGTTCAGATGATCTACAGAAGCTAAGGCTAACAAAGACTCTAAGATCCACTCTAAGGTTAGCCCGAGAGAAAGGAAGAGTAGGGGGTTAAGAGAAGAGAAGAGAATAAGGGGTTAAGTAAGGAGCAACACCTATCATTCGTGGGTTAACATTCATTCAGAAAAAGAGAAAAAAAGTCTCACCATCATCATTCGCCGGCCACTGCCGACAAGTCAGAAAAATAGTCGGAGAAAATAGGAGAGGGGTGAAAGATGAAAAGAAGTAAAATAAGAACTCACTGTCATACCATGCAAACTACAAACATGCAAGGAAAGAGTTACAGACATGCAAAGTAAGGAGATAGGAAAAAAAAAAAAAGGTAGGTAGGTAAAGTTAAACAAAAAGTGGGTTAGTTTACGCTACGAGCTACATCTACGTTCGTGTTAGTCTAATTTTTTTTTTTTTTAATAATAATTTTATTGCTGGCATCACACGCTGGCATGTCACAAGCTGGCATTCATTGTCAACAGACTCATCCTCGAGCACCACCACCAGAGCTCCTGTTGCTAACTTTGTTTTTTTTAAATTAAACAACGTTAATACTTTTAAAATGTCTGTCAAGACGGTTCTTAAACATATTAACGCTGGTAGAATGAACGACTGACGCGGGAAGATTATTCCATTTATCAATTACTTTAAACGTAAAGAAGTTTTTAGCGATATTAGTAATGAAACGTCTGCCACGCAACTTAAATCCGTTATTGCGAGTATTACTATTATCGAAAGTAAACAATTTGTCAAAATTTACGTTATCGATGTTATTAACGATTTTGAAAACTTCAATAAGCTCCCCCCTTAATCTTCTAGTTTCGAGTGAATACAGGTCTAACTCTTTAATCCTATCTTCATAAGGCTTATTGCGCAATGACGGAATAAGTTTCGTGGCACGACGCTGAACCCTTTCTAACCTATCAATATCCTCACGCAAGTACGGGCACCAAAACTGAACGGCATATTCTAAATGAGGCCTGACTAGGGACTTGTAAAGGGGCAATATAATATCCTTCGATTTAAATTCGAAATTACGCGCTATGAAGCCTAACATCCTATTAGCTTTTGCGCAAGACTCCAGGCACTGGTTCCTAACCTTTAAATCCTTAGATACGCGTACGCCTAAATCTACTTCCTCGTCAACGCTCGCTAACTCCCTATCATCCATCGTGTAGCCTACGTGTAATTATTGTTGCGAGAACCTATATGCAAAACTTTACATTTGTCTACGTTAAATTGCATCTGCCACTTATCTGTCCACTCCATAATCCTATTTACATCGTCTTGGATCCTATTTCTATCGTCCTCGTTAACAACCTTACCGCCTATTTTAGTATCGTCCGCAAATTTTGACACGTTACTAGTCAATCCTACATCTATGTCGTTAATGTAAATTACGAATAGCAATGGGCCTAACACTGAACCCTGTGGGACACCGCTACCTACATCTAACCACCCGGATTCACTACCATTAACTACGACCCTCTGCCTCCTAGCACGAAGCCATTCTTCTAACCAGTTAGAACTGGAACTGTATCGAACGCCTTTTTAAAATCTAAATAAATAACATCAGCTGCTCTATGCCTATCGTATTCGCGCACTATTTCGTTATAAAATTATAACAAATTAGTTAAACAAGACCTATGGCGTCGAAACCCATGCTGACTACTATTAATCAAATCTCTACTTTCTAAGTGATCGATAATACGATCCCTAACTACGGATTCCAAAAGTTTACCGACAATTGACGTTAAGCTAATGGGCCTATAATTGCTAGCTACTGCGCGGTCGCCTTTTTTAAAAATAGGCGTGACGTTAGTTAATTTGAAGTCTTCAGGAATAATCCCCGTTTCGAGTGACTGATTAAAAATCTTCGTTAAGGGGCCTACGATAACTTCTTTCAAATCTTTCAAATGTCTGGGATAAAAAGCGTCAGTGACGTGCATAGACTTTCAGAAGGGCAGGGGCTCAGTTGAAAAAAGGGCACTCCCCTAACATTTTTAAAAATGAAATCCGCAATGCCATATAGGCTATATATATGTATACACACACAAAGAAAAATTTTAAAATTGTATGTGGTAAATATTCTTAAATTCCATTAAATTCAATGCATTATTTTTGTATATAAAGCTGATAAAAAAATAAATGAAAATTTGTTGTAAAAAGGCATGTTTTTATTGCAAGATTTTCAAAAGATATGAAGATATTGAAATATTGGAGTGTATTTACAATTATTATTCAATTTTACTTATATTGACTTTTAGCTTGCTCATCATATAAATTACAGTATTCTGCTGTATATACATTTAAATATGGAATAATATGAAACTATAAATTAAAGATTTATAGAAATATACTGTGGGCTATTTAATATGATGGCCACAGCTCTTAAGTAGCAATAGAAAAATATTGATTCTTATCAGGAAAATACAAAAGCAAAAATTATATTCTTAATCATCTACAATGAAATGCATACTGAAGAATAAGGAAGCTAATATGTTTAATAAATCATAATAGCAGTCTCCTGTTGGCCATGCGCTTGAAAATGTTTATCACTTCTTCATTATCAACAGGGATGTCTTTCTCAATGCTAAGCAGCATGAGATCGGAGAGTCTTTCTTCTCCACACAGGCTCCGCAGTTTATGCTTAACTAACTTGAGCTTGGAAAAGGAGCGCTCCACAGTTGCTGTTGTTACTGGAAGTGTTGCATAAATTTTAAGCAACTCATACATAATTGGGAAGACAAAATGGGCATCGTTTTCCTTGAAACAATTGAGGGTGGATCTCAGATCATTTTTTGGCAGTGAGTAGGCTGAGTGAAATATCCTCAATTCTGTCAAAAGTTTGTCTTCCTCTTCTTCAAAGCCATAGAACTTGCAGAGAGTATTTAGACCTTGAACTTTACTACTTGTTGCCAATTCTCCACCTGTCTTCCAGTTTAGTGGCACAATTAGGCTATGGAGCGACTTTAGGATTTTTCCTGTCTTATCTTCATCCTTTCCTTTAAATCTCCTCCTAATTTCTTGAACAAGTGTATCCAGAAATGTGTAATATACTTTCACACGATAGAACTCCTCCAAACTCTGTGAAGGTTGATCTGTTGTTGCAGACATAGAGCTATACTTGAACCTCGCTGGCACTTTTCTCGGTCTGCTCTGACCAGGAATTTCCTCTGAAACCTCAATACCTGCATCTTGTGCTTGTTGAGTTACATTCTGATATATTACCTTAAATTCTTCTTCAGTCCTCAGCTCATTAAGTCTCTTCAGCACACCATCAGTGATTGTAAATGCAGCTTGTAAATCAAGGTCTTGCTGTTGAAGAACATTTGATGCAGTAGCTGTCTCCATGAATACTGGTGTTGCAATTTCCAGGCAAAGAAGAAACTCAAAGTTGATGCTATGTAACAGTATTTCTGCATCTCCACTTGCTGGATCTGGTGGACTACTTTCACATATCTTGATCAGAAATTGTACCAGAGCCTTAAACACCTTCTTTAAGGTTCTCAGAGCGGATTCTCTGCAGGCCCATCTTGTGTCAGAGAGCCTTTTCAGTTCTTGAGCACGGGACCCAGGGTAGATGGAGAGTTGAGTTTGTATGAATAAAGCATGCCGCTTACTTGACATTGAAATGAAACTGTATAACTTTTCTACTATATTAAAGAATGAGGCAAAATAGCGGCTTGATTTTGCACTTTCTACAAGCACAAGGTTCAAGCAGTGTGCATGGCAGTGAACATATAAAGCTTTTTCATTGTGGAGAAGAATCCTTGACTGAAGCCCCTTGTACGATCCACTCATGTTAGCAGCTCCATCATAGCCCTGACCCCTCATGTTTTCTATCTGTAAGCCATTTCTTTCCAAAAAAGACAGGGCCATTCTCTCCAGCTCTTCACCAGTTGTAGACTCTACATCACACACTTCAATGAAACGCTTTTTTATTTCATTATCAGACACATAGCGTATACACATAGAAGCCTGTTCAGTGTGGGAAACATCTGTAGTTTCATCCATAAGAAATGAATATATTGTTGCTGCCTTGATTTCATTTAATATTGATTTTCTTACAGAAGTAGCCAAAGACTTGATTATGTCATTCTGAATACGGTTTGATAGCATTGACACCTGTGGTTTCTTTTTAGATGAGGTACACTGTACAGCATCTAGATGGTTCTTGATGACACTGTCATATTTGGCAAACAGTTGGACCAGTTCAAGGAAGTTTCCTCTATTTAAACTTGCTTGGCTTTCATCATCACCTCTTAACGGTAGTCCCTGCCGAGCTAAATATAAAATTATGTCTACCAGCCTAAATAATATTTCTTTATTTCTGTTTTTCTTCATTCTTTGCAGTTTTGTTTTGTTTATCTGCCGCTTCAAAAGCTTTTTCCAAGGTCTTCTTAAAATTATTCCATCTGACCATACTGATCATGTGTGCTTCAGAAGATACATGCTCCTTTATTTCGTCAAGTGCCTGATGCCATTTATTTATTCCAACTGATCTCCATGCTATTTTGGTATTATATTTGCCTTCACCCAAAAATAGTCGACAACTGAAGCAATACATACTATCGGTTTCTACAGAGTACTCAAGATAAGGTCTGTTCTCATACCAGTGACTGAAAAGAGCGGCCTCTTTTATTTTTGGGATAGCTTACTACTGGTTGATTTGGACCTACTGAGCAGCATAGTTCGCGGAATTCATCATTTACTTTAATGTTAAACTTTTTTGTGTTAGCTGGATCAGTGGGGTATCTTAGCCCAAGCAAATTTGGAGAATTTTCAGATGTCTCTCCTGTGCTGAAATCTGTTTCTATCCCTTGCATATCCTCTTGTGTTTCCATTCCTTGTATGTACCCTTGTGCTTCCATCCCTTTTATTATATCCTCTTTATCTCCCAGTTCACCAAACTTAGATACATTCTTTTCTTCAATAATCTGGGTCTCCATTCTTTCTGCTTCCTGCCCATCAGTTTGGTTATTTGATTTACAATCTAATGCATCCTCTTCTTTACTTAGAACTGTTTCAGTTTTCTTTTTTTCCTCTTTGTCTGTACCCCTCTCTGCTTCAGTCTTTGATATGCTAGTTTCTTTTCTGCCACTATGTTTTAAATCCAAATAAAATCCTCCTTGTGTCTCCTCTTTTTCTCCCCTTTTATGTTCTCCAACTTCTTCCTTGCTGGTCTGCACCTCCTTAAGCCTTTCCTTGCGTGGCATTTTTAGTTCTGAAAGTAAAAAAAAAAATTGCTTCAAAAATATATTTTCCTTCACTTTTATTATCTTAGGCCTAATCTAATCTAATCTAGGCAGTATACCTAATTAAGCTTTTGTTAACCAAATTCACAATATTTAATAGCATGCAATTTCTAAATAGTTACTTTACTTATAACTTTTATAAGTATCAATCAGCAGGATAAAGGGCAGAAGGATCTACCGTAATTGTCGTCCTTGCGGAAAAATTGCATCGTTTTATAATAAATAATCTAGGTATTTTTATTCACTTTTAATGAAAATTGTATTGTTTTTAAAAATCAATTTCATATTAAAAATGAAAAGGTTATGATATGTTGTTTAATAAATCATTTATTAATTTAATGAAATTCATGCCAGTACTAAAACCCAAAATCCATCGTTTGACACACTGGTGTACTGATGGGCCTAGCCTAGTAGGCCTAAGACTAAGTAGGGGACGTGGACGTTTTTACCAACTTTACGAGTAATGTCATACAATATTTTTTGGAGTAATGTCACACTGCTTTGGATTCCAACTTACTATAATTATCAGTGAGAAATCACTAGTTAGCTTAGGTTAACGTAAAATAAAAAACAGTAAACAATACACCCACATACCCGAGAGACGCAATCAACAGTGAACAGCTGCAGTGTTACCACTAGGGACGCCCTCCCTGATTGACAAAATAATAGTAACGGTATGTTAAGTTTATTATTCTAATAAAAAAATCATAGATCAAAGTAATTCCAGTTTTGAAAATCTGTTGAAGTAGCAATAACTAAATAAAAATATAACTAATTAATTCAAATTTATGTCGAATCAATATATTTATGAATTTTGACTAAAAGGGCACTTTTTTGATGAAGAAGAAAAAGGGCAGGGGCTCAAGCCCCCAAGCCCCCCCCCCCTGTGCACGTGCCTGGACTTTAAAGCGTCAGGACCTGGAGCCTTGCTAACTTTTAGCCTATCGATATAATGCGCAATCTCAGCCTCGTAAACAGTTATTTCATCCAAAATAGTCTCGCTACTAAATGGAACGATATCGTCCATGTCGGGGACATTATTTATGTCTTCTACGGTAAAAACTGTCGCAAAAAGTTATTGAAAATACCCGCCATCGCCTGAGCGTCAGAAGCCAAAGCGCCATTAACATCCACTAGAGGGCCTATGTTATCTTTTACCGGCTTACGATTATTTACGTATTCAAAAAACTTTTTTGGATTATGTTTACTATCCGCAGCTATAAGTATCTCTAAATTACGCTTAGCATTCCTAACTGATCTTTTAACCTAACGTCTAAGCTCGATATATCTATTAAAGTTAGCTGCCGTGCCATTGCGCTTACTAAGTCTATACGCTCTATTACGCTCGTTTATAAACTCTCCTATTTCCCTAGTCCACCACTTCGGCCTACCACGATTTCTAGCGCGCTTGGGCCTACGAGGAATAAACTCCGTTTCAATATTCCTAAAACTTTCTTTAAACGCCACCCAACGCAAATTTGTGTCATTGCCCATAAATAAGTTATCCCAGTCCACTACTCTCATCCTATCAGCAAAACTATCAAGATTAGCACTACGAAAATCAGGGACTTCTATTACGTTACTATCCTGAGTGTTTTCTATCAATAACTTAAACCTAAGAATTTGATCATCACTGCATCCTAAACTCTCGCCTACTTTTAAACCTTCGACTATATTCTCGCCGTTCGTCATCACAAATCTAAAATATTATCACGGCGCGTTGGTTCGGTAACTATCTGTCGTAAAAAGTTATCGTCCATAAACTCAACCAATCTCAAACCCTCCTCATTACCAGTAAAATTCTCGTAATTAACATTAGGGCAGTTAAAGTCTCCGACAATTATACTATTCCGATTGTCAATAAAATTACCAAGAAGTGAGTAAAATCTAGTATCTGTATCGAGGGGTTGAACGGGAGGTCTATAAACAACAACAAAATTAAAACTAATACTACGCGCCCTAACTTCAACACATATCGCATTAATTGCTGCCGGAAAATCTAACTTAACCTCGATAACCCTAAGGAAATTACGAATGTACAGCAAAACGCCTCCGCCAAACCTATGTAACCTGTCATTAGTAAAGAGTTTAAAACCCGGTATATCAAGTTCCCCCAACAAGTCCCGAGTAACGGTATTCAACCAAGTTTCAGTGATAGCAACTATATCATAGTTGCCGGAATAAATTATCGCCTTAAATTCATTTAATTTATTTCTAATACTACGCGCGTTACAATAAAAGACGTTTAAGTTATTTTTTACCACGGGCCCGCGTTTCCCGGACCCACAACGTTTAAAGAAGGCTTCGACCTATACAGCTTTCGCACGTTTTCATCTATTAACCTACCTAGCCTAGCATTACCTATTTCATTAAAATGCACCCCCATCTTTTATAAAAAGGCTAGGATCACTGAATTCGGACCACAGCTTTACGAAAGGTACATTTTCCTCAGCACAAATCTCTTCTAATTTGTTATTCAAAAATAGTGTTTATGACGTAATTCTAAGACCCAACCCGTGCCTAGGGGTAATACCTAGAACTAAAGACCTATCTGACCTCGCCTTCAGGGACCTAATTAACCCCTATATCTCTCCAAAAGGTCAGGCACTCTCGTATCGGGCCTATACGAGTCGTTGCCTCCTACCATCGTCACCAACTTTGAGTGACGGGAGGCAACGTCAATCCTATCCACTTCGTCTCTAACCCTGTCAACCCTGGCCTCTGGGAGACAGACCCTCCTCCTCTTGGTTGGATGCCGTTTAACGAACTCTTTGTCCATGTGGCGCACTAAAGAGTCCCCAATTAAAATAGTTTCCCCCTCATTCACGTCCCTTTCCAAATGGGCGAAAGGGTTCGAAACCTCGATAGGGGGGGAATTCCTATCACCTAACGTACGCGGCCTAGCTCCACCCTTAACCTCTCTAAATCCCTCGCTATCTGCTACTCTCGGACTAACCTTAACCCCTTCCTCAACTCTATCTAACCTTCCCGACAAGCTACCTAAACTAGAAACTAGGTTACGCACCTCACCCTTCAAATTACTAACGTCTTCAACGTTAGTATTGTAGCGACCCATGGTTCGGATCCCAGGTAAAGATGTACGTCCCCTCTCTCCTATGACTTTACAAATTCCCGAAAGATACAGAAGGGGCTTAAAACCCTTTAAAAACGACCACCATAAAATGCTCGGGATTGTTTAATATTTAGCCTTCTTCGTAACGGTAAAGGTCACGTAACGAAGCAGATCTACAGTTTTACGTGCAATCACAACCATCTAAAGGTTGCTACATCATCTATATGCGGAAGAAAATTCACCCATCCAACTAGAGTAAAAGCTCCATAAACCGCCCACTCTGTAAATTGTACATTAAACAAGGTGCGGTTCTAATTTTTTTTTAATGTAATAATGTGTACATTTTACTGTACTTTATTTCACTCTTTTTCGCTTCTTGAGTACCCAATATAAAAATAGGAATGAATCTCAACGAATTTTGCCTGAAAAGCTGTCATGCTTCCCAACAGCATATTCACATAAGAATACTGTAATTAAACTACAGGGTGTACATAAAGTCAGGATCTTTTTGTGAAGCACTTGGAAATTATATGGAATTCAATCATAAAATGATAAAGTGGTAACATTTATTAAATAATTAAGAGTAGGATTCGACGCGACGCCCATCAGTATCCCTGCACAGCTCAAATCGTTCCGCAGCATTTCTAAACACATTCTGGAGCATTTGCGGGGTTATGTTATCTGCAGCAGTTCGTATACGTGTACGTAAGTTTTCAAGACTCGTAATCTTCGTCTGATAGACGTGCGATTTGATAAAGCCCCATGCAAAGAAATCTAAAGGTGTTAAATCTGGTGATCTCGCTGGCCAAGGTCTGTTGCTTCCGCGTCCGATCCAGCAATTTGGAAAACGTCCATTTAGATAATCCTGAACAATTTTGGCATAGTGACAAGGATTATCTAAATGGACGTTTTCCAAATCGCTGGATCGGACGCGGAAGCAACAGACCTTGGCCAGCGAGATCACCAGATTTAACCACTTTAGATTTCTTTGCATGGGGCTTTATCAAATCGCACGTCTATCAGACGAAGATTACGAGTCTTGAAAACTTACGTACACATATACGAACTGCTGCAGATAACAACCCCGCAAATGCTCCAGAATGTGTTTAGAAATGCTGCGGAACGATTTGAGCTGTGCAGGGATACTGATGGGCGTCACGTCGAATCCTACTCTTAATTATTTAATAAATGTTACCACTTTATCATTTTATGATTGAATTCCATATAATTTCCAAGTGCTTCACGAAAATAGATCCTGACTTTATGTACACCCTGTACTTCTCGCTAAAAAATACAAAATTAAACGTTAATGGATGCAATGTATGTCTTATGTAATGTGTTCTTTCTGACTCTCTCCCTCTCTCTACTGCCCAGCTGGCTGCCAGGCCAGCGGAAAGTCTCGGGCGTAGCCTCTGGGTCTGGTGGGATATCCCTTGAACACTGGATTCTAAGAATCTGGCCGCTTGTGACTGGTAAGACTTAGTAAGGACTTAGTAAAGGACCCCAGCGGCGCTCTGCGAACCTCCGACGCGGACATCGCTAATGTGCTGAATGAGTACTTTGCGGAAGTGTTCACCAGGGATGACACCCGCGTCATCCCCGAACCAATCGTCAGGAAGGTGCACGAAGGTGCTGGCGTGGATAGTGTTCGGTGTACCGCGACAGTCGTTGCCAATAGAATAGACAAACTGAGCGCGTTTAAGGCTCCTGGGCCAGACCAGTTCCTCCCCAGAGTGTTGGGGGAGGTGCGCGACCAGGTGGCTCCCCACCTGGCTACCAGTGATGTAGGTCTCGATCTCGGTCTCCGCTATTTAGATCTCGGTCTCGGTCTCGACAGACGCGGTCTCGGTTTTTCTCCCCGAGACCTTTCGAGACCGTAATGAAAAAAACATGTTATTGGCATACTCATGATGGTGGATTGGTTGAATAGAGACAATTCAGAATGTTTATGAAAGTTTGTAAAAGTAAGGGGCTCTAGGTATTCACTAATCAGTCACCCTGTTTTGAGTTGCCACGTTTGTCTTGTGGAGGGGGTGTGGGTCTGGATTTTTTTAGGTTAACGCTACAAAAAAAATTTGCCCCCCCCCCCGCCAGATTAATTTTATTGAAAATGGAAACACTAAATAGAGAATTATATATATTATATATATATAAATATATATTATAAGGCCACTTAGTGTTGCTAAACGGCGTGTCAACCTCTGTGGCGGGATAAAAACGATTATCCTCCCATCCAATATGTATTTGAAAAAATAAAATGCTTCACACAAAAATAATGCAAGAAATACAGCATAAAGAAAACAGTACCGATAAATTCAATAAAGCATGGAATAACGATAACAACTGCTCTCCACTAAAGTTTTGGCACCAGAAAAGGGATAAATTCCCATCACTGGCCAATATTGCCATGACTGTTTTAACAGTGCCTGCCTCTAGTGCTCCAATTGAGCGTGTATTTAGCCATGGAGGCATAATAATGAGTCCCCACAGAAGTCGAACTTCAGCAGATCTTCTGAGCATGCTGATGTTCCTTAAGTGTAATGAGCACCTATCATGCTTTAAATAAATGCACAAGTCAAACTGGGTAGTGGGTACGTTCATTAAACCTTCTGTAACAGATATAAAATAAGTAAATAAATAAAAAGTACGTATATACATATATTCATTTGTTAATTTATAGGCTACACGTTTTGCATTCAACACACTACATCTGAGAAAGTAGTTATCAGTTTATTAATATACTTAACAGAGTCTAATTTCCATAGTAGTGTAAAACAAATTGAAAGGGCATGAGCTTGGTCTCGATCTCGGTCTCGGTCTCGAATTTTAAGGGTCTCGATCTCGAACCTTTGATCTCGGTCTCGATCTTGGTCTCACAGGATCAGGTCTCGGTCTCGGTCTCGGTCTCGGTCTCGGTCTCAGTCTCGGACTTGGTGGTCTCGACTACATCACTGCTGGCTACAGTCTTCAACAAATCGTTGGAGACGGGCCAGGTGCCTGGTGACTGGAGGGAAGCCAACGTGACCCCTATCTTTAAGAAAGGGGATCACGAAAGTCCAGTGAACTATCGTCCCATTAGTCTCACTTCGGTTGTAGGTAAATTATTAGAGGGGATAATAGCGGATAGGATCGTTGACCATTTGGATTCCTACAAGCTACTTGGGGACTCCCAACATGGGTTTAGACGGCATAGGTCGTGTCTCACCAACTTGCTCGAGTTTTTCCACGTCATGTGGAGTGAGTATGATACGAGTAGGGCGATTGATATACTTTATCTCGACTTTGAGAAAGCCTTTGATAAGGTACCTCCAGTGGCGTACTAAGGGGGGTGCGAGGGTGGCCAGGAGGGGGATGCCATCGGGAGAGTTGAAATACCAGTACAAGTTTTCAAACCAAATGTAAAATTCGCCAAAGTAATAAAAAATTTAAAAATGTTCAAACTATTACAACAGCTTAATGTTAATTTCCACTATAAAATAAATTTTTATTTTTATTGGCAATACAAAATTTACAAACGAAAAATTAAATATTTGATAAAAATTACATCGAAAGGCGAACGTTTGTTGATGTTTTAGTCATCAGTTTGTTGAGCATAGCCAGCTGGCTGCAACTGACATTCCAAGTCTTGTTCACTTGACACTGACTCCACATACATGAGGTATGTTTCATTAAATAATTATGATAAAGCATAAAGTGCTGGTGTTTATAACAATATCATGGTACTTATACCAGTGTCCAGTAATTTTTGACAATGTGGTATCATAGTGACAGAGCTGGGCAGTAACGCGTTACAAGTAACGGCCGTTACGTAACGCGGTACTTTTTTAGTAACGGTAGCGGTAACGGCATTACATTTCAAATCAAGTAACTCTTTCAGTAACGACGTTACTTGTTTAGGGAAATACATTCGTTAGTCGTTACTCGTTACTTTTTTATCGTAGCTCGCAATTAGTTTCTTTCGATCCTCACTCATTATTCATTAACCGTTAAAAATTTGTTCCTTCACTATGAGCGAGGTGTGCATGTTGCCGTTGGCAGGCTGGCAGCCTATCCCCATCCACCCTCTCCCCTACACTGACAGCACTGTCAACGTAAAAAGGCGAAGAACCCTGGAGCAGCGAAGGACCTAAGTTCAACAGAGGTTTCGTCATTCCTTTCATCTAGGCCTTCACGGCACGTTACCTCTGCATCCTTCCCATCCGCTAACTTTAAAAATATGTTTATTAAACTTAACACTCCTATAGCATCTAGTGCCGCTGTTGAGCGGGTTTTTTCAGTAGGGAAGGATATACTGCGTCCGAAACGAGGCTCGCTCTTAGATGCAACTTTTGAGAAGCTTGTTCTCTTAAAGGCAATAAAGATCTTTTGAATAATAGTTCTTAAGTTTGCATATTTAGCTAATAAATTTCAATTATCATTGCCATGCACAATAACTCATTTGACTCATTTCTTTAGTATTTCGTATTATTGTTTTGCAAAACTAAACTTTCCTGGTATATTCTAGCATTAGTAAATTAGTATCAATAGTATGCTACATCCTCTGCTATGTTGCAATTCCTAGTAATAAATCTTGCAGTAATTTTGTTTCACTTTTTTTAAAAATATTATGCTTATAAGTCATAACAACGCAATGAAGGCATGCACAGACTTCATAGCCTATGCATTAACCAGTGGATACAAACCAACACATACTCGCACAAGCGAATGTTTATATAATATAATATTGTATGTGTATATAAATTATAATATACCTATGCATATATATATATATTTACATTTCATTAAAAGTAACGGTAACGAGTAACGGTGCCGTTACTAGTTACTTTTTAAAAATGGTAACTGTAACGATAACGGCGTTACATTTAGATTGTAGTAACGGTAACGGTAACGGCATTACATTTATAAAGTAACGAGCACAGCACTGCATAGCAGTGGCGTGCGGTGACCTTCGAGGTTGGGCATGCAATAGTTACTCACAGGGGCGTCCGCAGGAATTTTTCCAAGAGGGGGCTCAGCTACAAAAATGATAACACAAAGTGCGAGCGAAGCGAGCACTGAGCAAGCAGCTAGGGGGTCTGGGGGAGCGCTGTAAGCTCCCCCAGCGGGGTCCGGGCCAGAGCCCCATAAGCCAAACGAATTTTAACTAATGATACATTTTCATGGAAAAGAATGGTGTCAAAATATCTCTGTGATGCATTTGCATCAACCACAGACGATGGGTTATCAAGAGCATGTTTCGATGAAGTGCATGAGCATGCAGCTAGGGGGTCTGGGGGAGCGTTGTAAGCTTCCCCAGCGGGGTCGGGGACCCGGAAGCCAAACGAATTTTAACTATTTCAGCCATTAAATTGGAAACTAAACACTGACTAAGCTACAATAGAATTATAGAAGCCGTTGCGTGGGCGAACATAAATTTCCAGGGGGGGGGGCAACTGCCCCCTCTTTCCGCCCCCCCTTGCGGACGCCCATGGTTACTCATACATTCTACTGAATTATTTCTTAAATTAATTCAATAAGAGGAACCATTTAGTTTCGTAACATAGTAATGGGATCACTGATAAGTACATCTAAATTAAAAAAAGACCTATAAAAAATAAGAATTATTATTTACTTACCTCATTTATAAGTTAATTCAATTCTTCGATCCTTCAGGACAAATATGTTTATTATCTTTTCATAGAAATCTTCTGATTTAATTAAATGTTGGAGCAAATCTTTTTCAATAGACATAAGGGCTAACCCTGAAATCCTTTGCTCTCCTGTTGTATTTCTTTGGTAAGTTTTAATTCTCTTCAATGCAGAAAAGGATCGCTCTACAGAGGCAGTCGTAGAAGGGATTGTCAAAACCAAATTGCAAAGCTTGAAGAGTTCTGGCATAGCATCAATAAGATCCTTGGTATAAATATAATGCATTAAATTGCATACACTTTGCTTTATAAAGTCCTCCATTGAATACAAAACACATAGTTCAATCTGAAGACGAATTATATCAAAAAAATCACCATAAGTGGCCTTTAACGAATTTAAAGCATCTACTGGAAATTTTTTGCAATATTCTTCAGCTTTGCTAAAATTGAAAAGCTCCAGGAATTTAAGCTCTTCTAATGATGAATATCTTACTTTTAAGTGGTCAACTATTGTGCCAATAATTTTGTTATAGAGGATTCTGTAATGCTGTTGTGGGTCAACAGATTGGTCAGATTTATTCCTGCATCTCTTAGTTTGGTTTGCTGCATCTATGCCATATTTTTCCTCCAAAGTTTCATAAAACATGAAAAAGTCGTCCAGTTTATTTTCGAGCATTGTTCTAGTTTTATCTATATGCTCTTTGCAATACACAATGTCAAGATTTTTGGTCTGAAGGATGTTAAATAAAACATCAGTGAAGGAAAATATATCACTAAATACTTCTAATAAAAACAGGAAATCAGGATCTTTTAAATTGTGTCGGAATCCAATTGCAGAATTTATAGTGACTTCATCCCATGATTCAGGATTCTCAATGATGTTTTCAAAAAGGCTGTTTAAGAAATCTAGATTTTCTTTTGCGGTATTAACTAGACGCGAGGAGTAATTCCATCTAGTTGCTGCAGCTTTGGGAAATCTTTTTTTAACAATATTATCCAACGCATTGGTTCTTTTGGGTGATTTAGTAAAAAACGTACCCAGTCCATTTATTGTAGAAAAAAATATTTTGCATTCTTTCATAGCAGAGCATGCTTGTGAAATAACTAAATTTAGCACATGGGCACAACAATGAATAAAGATTGCAGATTCATATTTCTGCCTTACCTTTGACTGCAACCCATTTAATTGTCCTGCCATTGTAGCAGCACCATCGTAGGTTTGTGCAACTAATTTATTTTCACACTTCCAAGTTTCAATGCATTTAAATACGTGTTCAGATAAAGCATTTGCTGAACGGTCTGCACTCACATCGTTAAACCCGATAAATCGTTCTTTAGCAACACAATCTTTTGTAACATATCGCAAAACAGTTGAACGTTGTGAATAGTTTGATACATCGGACGTTTCATCTAGAAGAATAGCAACAAATTTTGCCTGATTAAGTTCATTTTCTATTTCATTCAACATTGCCTTTTGAACCGCATCGATCAAGTCATTTTGTATTCTATTCTGAGAGACCCGAGAAAATAGAAGCTGTATCTAGATGGTTTGCCAATTTTTCATCATACTTACTGAATAAATATAAAAGTTCTTTATAATTCCCGCGATTATTGGATGCATCAGATTCAAAATGACCACGAAATGATAACTCTTGTCGACCTAAAAAAATAACTGCATCAATCAATCTTCGCATAATAGCTCTGTTTTGTTTAACCTTTTCATTATGCTGCTGTATGCTTTGTCTTTTATGAATATCTAATTGTAAGTCTATGCGAACATTTCCGAATGTTTTAAGATCGATCAGAGATTTTATGTGTCTTTGAGAACGTTCATGTTTTAGCATAGCCATATGTAGATTATTTAAATCATCGTATCCCTTCTCATTCCAAACAGTTTTTTCTAAATTAAATAACAAGCATGGCCAGCAAAATAACTTATTTAACTCAGCACATCCTGTTAACCAGTTTTTTCTTTCGTATAAATTAATTTGAAAATGCCTCACACATTTCTTGTTGGAACTCCGTAAATTAGGTAATTTCGGCATAGGCATTCCATGATTTATAATTAATTGTCTCGCTTCAAAGTCTCTTTTTGAAAAAACATTCTTCAAAAGTTCTTCTATAACACACATTTCACCCATTAGGGCTGATATTTTGAAAGATATTTAAGAAATGAATAAATTAAGTGGCAATAAAAGTTAAAACACAGAACGCGCACATCCTCACCGAACACTGGCACGGGTAGCACTAAATGCGGGATGCATTTTCGGAATTGCATGTGAGTCGACGATATTTAACGAAAAAGAATTTGAGTCACTACTGACTCGCGGAGGATTTTTCAATGGCCGCACTAATGCAATTCGTTTGTTGCATCTGGGATGCAAGAAAAACGATGTTTTATTATGGCTTAAGAAAAAAATATTTTCCTTTAGTTCTCTCAAACAAATTAATTCAATTTTTAAGTAATTTTTTACTGCTTTTAAATGTTGTTAGATAAATTACTTTTTAAAATTTATTTTTGTATTTACGAAAAATCAATGGTCATGCAGTGCATGACCTGCATGCCCTAAATGCACGCCACTGCTGCATAGTGATGTTTAAGTGTTTATAAATGCATCGTCATGTTATAATTAGGGCAGTCAAAAGTTGACCGAAAAAATTAAGAAAGTTGACCTTACGAATTGAAAAAATTGACTTATAAAGTTGCCTTTACTTTCAATAATAAAAACGATACTTTAATTACTTATTCTTGCTCTTCTACATCAGTTGACCGATTGTGGTAAATTATGAAGTATTTGCCGACATTTTCTGGCAAAAAATTGCGATCCTTACTTAATAATTTATTAAGCATGGAGAAAGATCTCTCTACAGCGACAGTTGTTAGTTGACATTGCAAAAGCTGACCAAAACTGTTGGTGAGATTTCAGGTCTACTGAGGTTAATTATTTCACAAATACCATTTGTCTTGAGTCTTGTTTCAATGTATTGTTTGACTGAACACATATCTTCGCCAAGGTTGATAGAAGAAATGGTTTCATATGCCTCTCTAATGGTGCAATCAGATGCTTCCATCCTAGTCACTAAGCTAGCAATCAAACTATAATTCATTTTGATTGACATTAGTTGCTTTGGCAGTTTTTCATTAGCAACACTCTCTTTAGCCTTCTGAACAATGATTCCTTCATCTTCAAAATTTTCCACAATTGTCTTCACATTTGGAAAATTGTCTGCATAATAAAAAGCAGCGTTCAGCCAGCTTGCCCAACGTGTTACAATCGGTTCTGGAGGAGTTCCTATTTCAGCAAACAATTCCTTCCTTCCAATTTTTAGTTATTTAATTATTTATTCCAAAAATTGACTTTATTACCTCATTGCTTTTTTGACCTAACAGGTAAAAGTTGACTTTTGGTTGACCTATTAACTTTGGTAATATACCCCTACAGGTGTTTTTATTGCATTTTCAGTCGTTTCAGCGAAAAGTGCCCCATAGGAAACAATTTGACTTTATTGACTTTTGACCGCCCTAGTTATAATACCGGTAAATGCATTGTGGAGAGGGCCATTCATTATTCAACTACGAAGTGTGAGGAAATGGACATTTCTATGGAGAAGAGGAGGGAGAGTAAATCTCCGAAAAAGCATGCCAGGAGAGATGGCAAAGGATGCTGGTCTCACATTGCCAGAGGAAGTAAAAAGGGCTATGTTTGAATGTCTTGATCGCTTTCATCAAGAATTAGAGATTCGTTCTAAGGCAATGGATCAAATTCTGTCAATCTTCGCTGTTATTCAGCCAAACACTTTGGTTGTTGCAACAGAAGAAGAACTTCGGAAGTATATTCCAAATTTGACTCAGATTTTCGATGAATTCTCTGAAGAAGATATCAGTGTGGAAATTGGACGACTTCAGAGGCATTTGAAGCTGCCAAAATCAGCGTTGAAGAGGCAAAGAAATGGACAGCATTGCAGTTTCTGGAGTTTATTGTGAAATGGGATTTTTGTGAATCTTTGCCAAGCTTGTCACTGTGTTTGAGATTCTTTTTGACTGTCTGTGTGTATATTGCTTCATGTGAAAGAAATTTTTCCAAACTGAAACTGCTAAAAAAATTCTTTCGCTCGACCATGAGTCAGACAAGATTGACAAATCTGGCTTTACTTTCAATTGAACATGAATATGCAAAGAAGGTGAATTTTAATGAGGTCATTGATAGGCTGACCATACGTACCGTTTTGAACGGGACAGTACCGTTTTTTTTATATTTCCTGGCCGTCCCTGTCACTGAAGAATAATTGTAAGCTCAATATGTTTATGTACTTACTTTTTCATGAATACAGAATATTACATAACCCCCGTCCCTTTTTTGCCATCCCAATGTCCCGTTTTTGTCTCAAGGAAACATGGTCAGCCTAGTCATTGATCAATTTGCAGAAATTAAGGCTCGAAAGCAGAGACTGTGAATCCTCTCTATTTACCTTTGAAGAATAGGCTGAGCGTTGAGACTGGATTTCCTGTGTTTTTTGTATAAAAGAAAATGCAGTATTACCTGTTCACTGAATTTTTAATGTCCTACATTTTTCTTATTTCCAATTTGCTTTTGACAGTACTGTACTGTTTAAAAATCTACTTGCAAACATAATATATATTTCTATATGTTTAAATTTTAAAATTATTTATGGGGGGTGCCAAAGGAAGGATCCGCCCCGGGTGCCAAATACTTTAGGTACGCCCCTGGGTACCTCACCGCCGGCTAATGGCCAAAGTCCGCGCGCTGGGTATCGGTGGGGAAGTAGGTAGGTGGATTGAAATCTGGCTGAAGAATAGGCGGCAGAGGGTTGTAATTAAAGGGGCTAGTTCGGGTTGGGCCTCGGTCACTAGCAGGGTTCCTCATGGTTCCGTTTTGGGGCTACTGTTGTTT
Source organism: Bathynomus jamesi (assembly GCA_023014485.1). Classification (NCBI taxonomy): domain Eukaryota; kingdom Metazoa; phylum Arthropoda; class Malacostraca; order Isopoda; family Cirolanidae; genus Bathynomus; species Bathynomus jamesi. Next base: position 56,568 of record JAJOZX010004521.1, on the reverse strand, counting down.
ATCATTTACATAAATTATATTGACGCTGGCATCGTCAGTAGGATCGCCAAATTCGCTGATAACACCAAGCTTAGGGCGAATGTTGAGACGCCCGAGGTGATCGAGCAACTGCGTGCGGACCTACGTAGGATAGGAGAGTGGTCCGAAAAATGGCAAGTGCCGTTTAACTTGGGCAAATGCAAGGTGCTGCACATTGGCTACTCCAATCCCAAGTCGGACTACTTCATGTTGGGGAGTAATATCGAGGCCACTGATTTGGAAAAGGACTTGGGTGTGCTAATTAGCAGCGACTTTAAGTTTACCAAACAGTGCGTAGAGGTGGAAAAGAGAGCCCAGAAGTTGTTGGGTTATATCAGGAGGCAATTTCAGTTTCGGAACAAGGAGATTGTGCTCTCTCTGTACAATTCTCTGAAGTATGCTGTGCAGTTCTGGTCGCCCACCCTCAGGAAAGATATTGAGAGGCTGGAGCGAGTGCAGGCGAGGGCCACAAAGTTAATCCCTTTCGTTAGGCATATGGGCTACAATCGACGCTTACGCGCCCTGAATTTGTTTTCGCTGGAAACTCGGAGGATGCGCGGTCAACTCATCGAGGTTTTCAAGTTCTTACGCGGGTTGAACAATGTCGATTTTAGAAGCATGTTTAGTTTAAATGATAACCCAACTCGCAACAATGGTTGGAAGTTGGATTTGAAACGGTTTAGGACTAGTGTGTGTGGGAATTACTTTACGTATAAGTTCTGTGACACGTGGAACAGGCTACCTTCAGAAGTTGTGAACAGTTCTTCTGTGGATCTGTTCAAGAAAAGGTTAGACCGAATCTTGCACACTATTTGAGGGTGTATGAATTTTTCCCTAGCACCCGTTGCCATTGGTACCTCCTCGGTATGGGCCGCAAGGCCTTTTGAGGTACTACTTTTCCTTGTAACTCTCTCTCTCGTGCTAGTGACTATACTTTAAGTAAAGCCATTAGCATAAGTAAACGCATGTGTGAGGAAAGAGACCTAAAGTTTGTTGATTTTTGGCCTACATTCTACGGAAATGGGGAATACTTTGGTTCGGACGGGAAACATTTTAATCAGAAGGGGAAAAAGAAGTTCGGTAATTTACTGAACATTACTTTATATAATTTTTTTAAACGAGGACCCCCCAAACCAGCAATTGATCCTGCTCCCCCAACTGTTAAACTTACTCCTCCAGCAGTCGGTCCTCCTCCCCTAGCAGTTAGTCCTCCTCACCCAGCCCCCAGCAGTTAGTCCTCCTCCAGCAGCAGTTAGTCCTCCTCCAACAATCCCACTCCCCCAGTCGTTGATTCAACCGCTTCGGGAAATGACTCAGGCCAGTTAGGAGAAATTACAACTTAAAATATCTCAAAACTGTGCTCTTCAATGCTAGGTCAATTAGAAACAAACTAATGGAATTTATAGCGCTAGTCAAAATTGAGAACTTTGATATCATAGGAATAACGGAATCCTGGATTCATTCTGAATCAAGAGATTTTGAGGAGTATTTGAAATGGTAGGTTACAAAATGTTTCACAAAGATAGGAACGGAAGGGAAGACGGCGGTGTACTTTTGTATGCTCGGGACTTCCTGCACCCGATAAACAGTAATATCGTATCTGCTCATGAAATGTTGGGAATTGGTCTAAACTAAATAATAAAGTAGTGCATCCAGGGCCTGATTAAGGCATACGCCAGTTACGCCATGGCGCAGGCCCCCCCCCCCTGGAAATTTCTCCTCCCCCTAGTTTTATCGCTCGCCGTACTCACCTTAAAAACAAATAAAATAAAATCTTTTAACATCTGTAAATACAAGATTGTTTAGAAACTGAAAAAAAGACAATCATTATCACCACGTAATAAAACAAATTTGCGTTAAGTATAATAGTATATTGTTTTTTTTTATTGTGATAGCGATGTTTCTACTATAAGCGTCTGCAGCAATCCAGCAACTGCTAAGGGGAACTACCCATTTCGTCGAGACATTAGACTACCAGTTATTTTGTAGTGCAGCAAAATCTGACTATATTTGTTTTACGACTTAACCAAAAGCTTATGCCCACTTCGCAACGATGATGCCACAACCCTGTGTTCAATTTTAACATGGAAAGCGTTATCTGAAACTGCATTAATGCAAATGACAAAATTTTATAAGATTTTAGTTGTTAGAAAATATATATATATATATATATATATATGTTCATCCTTCCACACAATAAAGAAAGTGGTTGGTAGATAAATGGGTACCCTAGGTGGCCTAGTGGTTAAGACGCCGGGCTGCTGATGGGGTGTGGTTCGGATTCCACGTTAAACTGTAGGTCTAAGGTGGAGTGAAAAGCTTGACCTTCGTCAGGATGAACAATTCGGGCGGAAGCTAACCAAAGGTTATATATATATATATTATATATATCCAGAAAATACTTAGTGAGAATGCATAAAAAAAATATTGGAGTCACTTATTTATTAAAGATACAGTTAATGCACATAATAAAGCAAAAACAATTTAAGTCAAGAGATTATATCAAAACTACGAGAACCTAGCCCTATCAGGTTAGGTATATATATATATAGAGAGTGGTGAGCTGGACCCGGTTCGCACCGGTTCGCGCGAACCGGTTGTTAAAATCTTTCTGAAAATAAGAACCGGTTGTTAACTTTTTTGCTGGACGCTGAAGAGAGCTCTCAGACTCTCAGCTCTCAGTAGAGACTTTCTCAGAGAAGTTATGACGTCAATCACGCCAAAGACGAATGACTCAGCCCACATGCCTTGATTGGCTAAGACGGGTGGAAATTATTACCGTAATAAGTAATAATAAGGTACGTAAAAATGTTTAAATTTAAAAAATAAATTTAAAAGCATAGATGTACTGATATTTATGTTTTGCCTAATAATTCATTATTGCTAAAGTTGACTGAGCAATTTAATTTTAACTATGTAGATAATATGATTCATCGGTTTTTATTAAATAATTCTTCTTTTCTGATTTCATTAGAAACGTCTGCTTCTCTAATTAACTATACTAATTAATTGTCATGCAGTTATTAATACCTACCGTAGCTGAATCATAAAATGCAGACACTTGAAAAAGGCAAATAGCGAGATAATTAATTTAATTAAAATTGCGAAAGGGTGGGGTGGGAAGAGTTGTCAATTTTTTATTGCCGAATTCAGAATTTTTTATACAGAACCCGGTGGTTAAAATTTGGGCAGCTTAGCGAACCGGTTGTTAAAATTTTGGCAGCTCACCACTGTATATATATATATATATATATATAATACACCTTACCTTATGAACCTTATGTTGTTGCGTGCGTTGGTCTCTCTTCACACGGAGGTCAAGCTGGTGGCCCCGCCTCTAGGTCTGGCCTGGTGGAGGAGCGAGTTGCTTTCTTGCGCTCTCTACCGTACATAGCCAGGGCACGCCCGGCTCATCTGGTACCGTCCTGAGCCAGGCATCGTCTTTTCTTGAAGACTTCAACTTTGACCCCCGTTACGTTTCTGAGGTCCTTTGGAAGCTGGTTGAAAAGTCTTGGCCCCCTGACAACCAAGCTATTTTCCTTCAGAGTTGAGGAGGTCCCTTGTTGGGCCTTTAATTTGGGAACACTACACATTCTGCCTTTCCTATTTTCCAGTGTTGTTTGAATGGTAATTGGGTTTAGTTTTAGGTTTGGTACCAGTTTTTCGATCATTTTCCATATGTACAGTGCTTATAAGAAGTCTCGCGCCTCTGTCTCGTCCCAAGCTAGTCTGTTAGGTATAAAATGGCCGGTCCTTATGGCAGCGGAGGTGTGTTTGGATTGGTGCACATAATTGCTCTAACCCCATCAATGACGTCCACATTATCATTGTGTTGATCACTCTATCTATTTATATATAGAGACAGTATATAGATATATATAGAGTATGCAGGGGATAACGTGTCTCAGTCCCAGCTATGGTAGTTGTCTTAAAATTAACAGTCCCAAGTGCAAGTTACGTTAACACCTCCACATAAACTACCCTGGACTAAAATAACATACGTGAAGCCCTTACCCACAAACCATTTAAAAGCTCTCTCTCTCTCTCTCTCTCTCTCTCCAAACTAATCTATCATATTTTGCGACTTTTTAACTCTGGTAGGATTCAATTCCATTCCTATAGTGTAAGAGATACTTAAATTCATGTGTGTATTATGCCATATGATGTGCGTAATAAATAATCATTTTTAAATAGTTGGAGCGTTCAAGGTCATCTGTAATAATCTATAGACTACCCCTCAAGCCCACTCTCAACACTTAGATTCCCCTAAGGCGTCTTCAAGTAACATGAATGCGTAGAGATCTAAGGTGTTAGATTCCATATTATATAATTTGTGTGCTAGGTTTAAGAACGCTGGCATTGAAGGATGGAAGGAAGGGACAGTAAAAGCGATAATAGGTTTAATGAAGGAAGTGGAATGAATGAGGATGGAGGTTAGCGTTGCTATGTCGAAGGAAACGAGATTGGGTGGGAAATTACGAAGGGAGGAGGAAATGCTAAACACAAACTCAAATATTTATTTTAATGCCTTAGACCTAGAAAGACAAAGAGCAAAATACCTTAAACTAAAAATGAATTGACAGAAACAGAAGAGCCTGGTCTTAGACGCACTGATAGGTTTAACGTATGTGGCTAGAGGCTGCCACTCAGAATTACCACTACTACCTAAGTCATAATAAGGTTATTTACTATGACAGAGTAGTCATGAGTAGTTATGGAAATAAAATATGATTATACTGTTGATGGCTGACTATATTCAGTTGGGATATAAACTATTGCTGACAAATGAAAAAAACTTCACTTTTTTCTACGTGACAATCTTTGGATCCTTGGCTTTTAAGACGAATTTTTTACGCATATGTTCAACAAAATAGGAAACTGGCTGATTACACCGGTCTGCATGAAAATCGATTTCTTTATTTTGAGTTATGTGATTCTGAAGCAGTTCGCTGCGCTGAATTAAAAAATGCTACCAGTTTTTTTCTATCACCCACAGTTTTAAAGTTATTAGCAAAACAATTTTGGGGCGTTTTGTAATTTTTTACTTTTTTTATCTTTAATTAATTTCGTTTTTTCATATTTTTCAGATAGATAATTTTAACATTGCGTCTTTAAAATTTTAATAATGGCTTCTAGAGGATGTACCCATAGTCCAGACATATTTTGTTATATTTGTGGTCGGTATGTTGTTGTAAAACAAAGGACAAATGTAACGACCTTCATTAAGAGAGCTTATCATGCTTATTTTGGAATTAAATTAGGAGATCAAGACAAAAGTTGGGCTCCACACAAGGTTTGTCTTACGTGTGTTGCGGCACTAAGGAATTGGAGCAAAGGTAAAAAGAAAAGTTTGCCATTTGGGATCCCTATGGTATGGCGCGAGCCTAGAAACCATACCGACGACTGCTACTTCTGTTCTTGCAATTTTAAAGGTTATAATGCAAAGAATAAAGAGAGCCTTCAATACCCAAGTCTTCCATCTGCAATAAGGCCGGTACCCCATGGTCCAGAAGTTCCTATTCCCCGCCCACCCGAGAGTCTGGATCAATACAATTCAGATTCTGATTCAGCTCCAAATCCAGACAATGATGATGTTTATGAACAGCCAACAGCTGACCGAGATCCTCCTAAACCATTAACCCAAGCCGAACTAAATGACTTGGTCAGGGATTTGAATCTGCCAAAGGACTCTGCAGAACTTTTGGGGTCTAGATTGCAGGAGAACAATTTATTGGCATCCGACACATACTTCGCTTGGTTCAGAAATCGTGAGAGACTTCGTGCATTTTTTCGAAGAAGATGGTCCCTTGGTATTTTGCAAGGACATCACAGGATTAGTGTGCAAGCTAGGCATCGAATACCAAACCAGTGACTGGAGGTTGTTTATAGATGCCTCTAAAACCAGTCTAAAAGGAGTGTTACTGCACAACGGTAACAAATATGCATCAATCCCAGTGGCCCATTCTACTATTTAAAAGCGCCCTATGATAACATGAAACTGCTTCTGGAAAAATTCAGTATCAAAATCACAGATGGATATTGTGTGGGGATCTCAAAGTCCTTTGCATGTTACTTGGGCAGCAATCAGGATACACTAAGATCCCATGTTTCATCTGCGAATGGGATAGTCGAGCACGTGACCAGCACTGGAAGAGGAAAACTTGGCCTCCTAGAGAGAATCTTACCCCAGGATCAAAGAACATTTTACATGAACATCTAGTTGAACCAAATAAAATCCTCCTACCACCCTTGCACATTAAGTTAGGCTTGATGAAGCAGTTTCTTGGGAAACTACAAAAGCCAAAATTATGAAAGACTGGTGGAAAATATGCTTAAAGAGTTTTGCGCCTTAGGCTGCAACATGAGCCTGAAAGTTCACTTCTTATTTTCGCATCTTGACCGTTTTCCCGAAAATCTCGGAGATGTCAGTGAGGAGCAAGGGGAACGATTTCACCAGGACATCAAAACCATGTAAAGAAGATATCAAGGAAGATGGCATACAAATATGATGGCGGATTACTGCTGGTGTCTGCAACGAGATCAGCCTAACGCACAGCTTAAGAAAACATCAAAGAAGTACCGGTTTAGTCGTCATTAGTCAGATCTACCTTCGTAGTCTTAAGTCTTTGGAATAAGTCCTGAAATGTTTGCAAGTAAAGAAGGTAAATATATTTTCTTTCAGTTATTTTTTTATTCTTTCGTAAACAAGCAATATGCTTGTCCAAGAGCTAGGAACTATTTAATTCTGCTTTAGTTAGGTTTTACTCTATCACCTAAAGATTTCGTGCTACAAGGGGTGTTGTGATACCTCATCTGTCCCCAAATGTTAACCACCCATTGATGGGAGGGGAGAGAGTATTTTGCTGGGAACGGGACTGGTTGTTATATATATTTACCCTACATTATTATGTAAGCGTTACTGTAGTCTATAACAACAAAATTTATGGTTTAGCATGTGCAATCCAATGTTGGTCTCGATAAGATGGTCCACATTTGGGGATAAATCGGGGATTTATGACACACCCTGTAGTAAGAAAACCATACGTGATAGGGGAAAACTATATTTTTGAGATCAGCGCACTCAAATTATATAGAATCACCAACTAGTTTGTAAAAATCGATCGACAAGTTTTCAAATGTGTACTAGTGTTATTATTGCCATTCGAAGGGTTGGTACCCTTCACAACCGAAATAAATTTCAGAAGGAGTGCATGGTATCCTCATTTCCTTTATCGTCCCAGCACGCTTCACATAAGCGATTTACACAAAGATGGAAAGGCCGTCTGTGCACCACGAGACGACCCAGGCAATGCGGGGAGCGATGGCGACATTGCATGAATATGGTGTGCCAATAAGAGAAATATCAAGACGACTAGACGTTCATCGAAGCACTGTGGAACGGTGGATTCATCGGTATGAAGCAGAAAACTCAATCGCTACTTTGCCGAGGTCTGGTCCTCCGCGTTCAACATCTCAAGAGGAAGATGCTGCGATTGTTAATCATGCCAGAGAGCATCCGTTTGTTCCAGCGACGGATATTTACAGACTCCTGAACCTTCGTTGTAGCGCAACGCTATGAAGAAGGAAATGTTTTCCCGAGCAAACGTAGTGGTCACATCAATCTCGGTGTGTGGGGCTGGATGTCTGGCTATGGTGTCGGGGAATTGACTCAAGTAGATGGACGCTTTACTGGACAGCAATATTGCCAGATACTGGAAGAGGTGCTGCTACCCAATGTTCGTGTGTATCTGGTTCCAGCACCGGAACCATTTTACTTAATGGAAGATAACAGTCCCATTCATAGGAGTAACGTTGTGAGAGCGTGGTACGAAGCTCACCCAGAGATTATTAATCTAATTCTGCCACCACGTTCTCCTGATTTTAATCCAATTGAAAACCTTTGGGCAAAAATGATTAACGAATGGGAGCAACGCAATGAAAGAACATTTGAAGCACTTTTAGCTCACACGAGGAATAGTTGGGAGAGCTTACGCCGAACGCCAAACATTCCCTACAATCTGGCCTCTTCTATGCCAACGATTGCAAGAAATTATAATTGATGCTGGAGGAAGCTATACGAAATACTGATGTTAAAGCCATGACGTAAATGTGTATCGAATATATATTTGTTAATATAGAATTTTATTATATTTTTATGTTTGACATCTATAAAAGTATATATTGTGACCATGTAAGAACTTTACTTATCCTTAGTTACAATCTTTTCTTGCAATGTCTACACTCGTGGAGATGATAATATATGCATTGTTGAAGCAAACTATGAGAAGGTAATAGTTTCAGGAAAAAAAAAAAACTGGCAACATCGAGGTCATCACATGTTTATGGGAATTGTCATATGATATGCTACCAATAAACTCTTATATACTACTATATACAGTATACTATATTACGTAATAATTACGATGAACAAATCAAATGCAAATTTCTCTGATTCACGGCCCACCGGGCCACCAGTCTTGCTTTAGACTAATGACTTTCATAAGATGGAATAGGCTTAACATAGTTCGTTTAATAGGTTAGCACTTAAAACAATGGATAAACTATCTATTAGTGAGACGACCGTGACTTCCTCGAAATGCGAGCGCGTGAGAGGTTCACTGAGGAATTTGGTCATTAGATTCTTCACGTAGGATATATATCACAAACGACAATATTGACAACAATTCCCAACAATTACTTAATATCAATAATTGCATTTGAGCAAATAATTTAGACCTGCGTCAAAATAACTTAGGTATCATGCCATGATTTGGTATATTTGCCGAATTAGTCGTTCTCTATAGTCTACACTGGCAGGGGTTCCCAAACTTTTACCACCAAGGACCCCTAAATATTAATATAGTTAATATAGTTATGGTTAATATAGTTAATATAGTTAATGTTACTATTTTTCCAAAAGCTTAGAGACCCCCTGGAAGCTTCCTACAGACCCCTGGGGGTCTGTACAGACCACTTTGGGAATCCCTGGACTCTACAGTATATATTGAGAAGGTATAATGTAATGCCCAGCTAATATTATGATGACTAGGATTGCTCCATAACCATCCCAACATCGCGAAACTTGCTCCATTCTGGTTCTTAATCATTTGTATTTTAAACACTAAAATGTAGCAGAAGTGACGTAATAATGGACGTCATCGACTGTGTTAGAGCAGTTATGTGCACCAATCCGACCACACCTCTGCTGCCATAAGGACCGCCCATTTTATACCTAACAGACTAGCTTGGGACGAGACAGAAACGCGAGACTTCTTGTAAGCACTACATTATGGTGTACCTCTCTTCTTCTTCTTTCCAGTGAGTACAGATTTAGTTTACATAGTCTTTCCCAGTAGTTGAGTTCTTTGCAGCCATCAATCTTGGCTGTGAAATGCCTTTGCGTTTCTTCTAGTTTATTAGTTTCTTCCTTTTATATGGGGACGTCAAAACTGAGCAGTATTCAAGTTTTGGTACAATCAGTGTTTTTAGCAGGGGAATCATTACTGTCCTGTCCCTTCTCTGAACGTTCTTAGTACCTGTCCGGCGACTCTTTTGCTTTATTTATCGCTATCTGATTTTTTGTGTTTCGAATTTCGCATCATCTGTCATTATCATCCCGAGATCGATCGCTTTCGTGCTTCTCTGAATTTCCTGTCTATCTGGAGCATAATATGCAGTCTGTTTAAGTTCTTCTTTCTACCATATCTCAAGAGCTGAAATTTCTGGGTGTGAATGACATGTCTTCTGACCTTTGTATATTTTGTTCGTGTCCCTCTGCAAGGCCTCTACGTCATGTACATCGCTGATTTTTCTGCTGATCTTTGTATCGTCTGCAAAAGGATGTTACTATACTGTTGCTGTTACTCCGCTGTCTATGTCTGTTAGCATGATAATGAACAGGAGTAGGGCCAGTACTGTCCCTTGTGGTACTGAGCTGCGTACTTCCAGTTCTGATGATGATATACCTTGAATTTTGACGACTGCAGACGTTCTCTGAGGAAGTTGTAGATCCATTTTCCCACTTTGCCTGATACTCCCATATATTTAATTTTATGTGCTATTATACCATGGTCACAAAATCTGTGTATATAACATCGTAGTCTCATTGCCTTCCAATGCATCTAGGATATTGTTGTAGTGTTCTATTAGTTGTGATAGGCATGATCTACCTGATCGGAATCCATGCTGATTTCCATTGAATCTTTCCCGTGTCTCCAGGATATCATAAATTTGCTCTAACTATTTTCAAATACTTTGGTGAGGTGGTACGTCAATGACACTGGTCTATAGTTCTTTGCTTGAAATCTGTCCCTACTCTATATATAGGGACAATGTTTGCTCTTTTCAAGAGCTCGGTATTTCCCGTGTATAGGGATCTTCTCCATATCCAGTATAAAGGTGTAGCTATTTCATTTTTACAGTTTTTAATCAATAATGCGCCCAATTGTCCGGACCTGCAGCGAATGTGGTTTCATTTGTCCAATAGCTCTCGCTACATCTTCTCTGGTGTAAAAATCAAAGTCTGTTAATACTCTCCTTGCAATTCCTCTTCAAAGAATGCATTTATGTCAGGTATCGCTTTGTCACTTTTTGGGGTACTGAAAACTGATTCATACTGAGCTCTCAATGTATCAGATATTTCTTTTGGATCGTCGGTTAGTTCATTATTTCTCGTCCTTCAGGGCCCAATAGCGGCGCGCGTTTTTGTTTTCCTTTTTGCATAGCTATAGAAGTATTTTGGATTTTCTTTTATTGCTTCTACCGCCTCTTCCCTCTCTGTATGGTCCTTAATCAGGGATTGTATTTCCCTATCGATACCCTCGTTTTCTTTATTGCTTTCCTGTCATTATCTCCACAGTTACCTAACTTCGCCTCCACTCTCTTTCTCTGCGGAATAGTCTTCTCTTTTGCCTCTCTAGCCAGCTCCTCTTTTCATTTGGCTGCGATTTCGGAGCATATTTTTCTAAAATTCTCAGCGCTTTTTCTTCCAAAGGGGTGTGTATATATATGTATGTAAATATATATATATATATATATATATATATATATATATATATATATATATATATATATATATATATATATATATATATATATACTGTGCACAGTATATTCAAAATAAAAAAAACCGGTTAAAAATTCAGAAATCTCTTTCCTGTCTTGACACAACTTTCAATCTAGATTATAGGAGAAATAAGTATGGACTATGCCGCTATATCAATATCTGTTTTAAAGGAGTTCACAGAATATGTTGCCTTCAAAATATGAAGAATATTACTACCAAATGACTTCGATTATTTCATATTATCGGTTTTATTTTTGTTTTTTAAGATAAACAAAGTATTTAATTTTAATACAAGATGATGATAATTTCCATTTGAGTTCACTCAAAAAAATATGGGATTTGTTTTCACAAAATTAATTAAAATTGAGAATAAGGGGGCTGAAGAGAGCAATCATACATCCAGTGGCGGTTCCTCATATGGGCAATATGGGCAGCCGCACAGGGCGGCATTTGTGGAGGGGCGGCATGAGCGCCTGCAAAAAAAATAAAAATAAAAATAAGAATAAATAAATAAAGAAATAAATAAAAATAAAAAATAAAATAAAATAAATAATAAAAGATCAATAAATATATTTTTATTTATAAAAAACCATCTATTGCATTTCCATAAACCTTCCCATAAAAGACCTAAACAATGCAAAATGCTTCCAGATTAATATTATTGGGAATAAAGGCCCATACTTTAACATATGTAATGTTATTTTTCTGGGTTTGGTTAAATAGTGAAATGTATATATTTATTACAGAACGAATCTTCACACTAAGCCACTAAGGTCTGTCAAATAACCGCAAATGGATAAGAAGAGGTCAAAGCTATCAGGTGCTCAGTTTAGAAAAAAGAGGAAAGAAGAAGAGGAGAAACGAGCAAAAGATAAAGGTATAGAGCTATGTCATCTACTCTTCACTGCTATATTGCACTGCTATTTTGTGATATAGCTTTCTGAGTCATTTGAAGTGTACTATTATGTATATAATTAGCCATTAACCAAGGAGGTTGTATTATTCATTTGTTTCCTATTCTAAAAGTTTAATAAATTGTGCTTAATAACATGTTAAATTAATTGTACTAGCCTATTCATGCATTGGTCTGTTATGTTCTATTTTACTATTTGCAGGGGCACTTTTGAAATATTTTGGAACCCTCTGCCACTAGTCAGGATGAGAAGCCGTCTACTTCTGCCATTATTGAGGCTGAGGAGCCATCTACCTCCTCAGCCTCACATATGTCTCCACAAATGCAGTCTGATCCTGAGGATGAAGACCCATTTGCTTCTACTTCTCCCCGGCAGGACTCTTCAGGTGAGTTTGTGTGCACATATGTCTGTGAGTGTGTGCGTGTGTGTGTATGTGTATGTGTGTGCATCCCTGCAAAGCATTTTGCAAACAGTTATAAATTATAATGTATTATCACTGGGTCTGGGTTACTGGGTATGTGTGGTGTTTCACCACCATAATTCCATAACACCACCACCATAACAAAGTGCTGTGAATAATGTGTTATCTAACTTAGGTGTGTATACTAATGAGTAATGCTCTTGTTCTTTCTATTAGAAATGCCTGGAGCAGAATCGCCTCCTGAGGATGAGTCTCTGTCCACCGACCCTGCTAACTGGCCTTCAGTTCTGACTGAGAGAAATCGGACACAACTGGTTTCCAGGGGACCAAGTCAAGTACCATCTGACTTTGTATTCCCTAGAAACGACAGTGACGGAAGAAGTTTCCACCATCAATACTTCAGGAAGTCATTGGTTAGTGGGGAAAATATAACCAGAAGTGGTTGGTCTATTCCTTAAAAAACAACAGCCTTTTCTGTTTCTGTTGTACATTATTTTCCAAGAGGAAAATAAATTTAACAAGTTTGGGACTCTCGGACTGGAAGCATGCAAGCTCATTGCTCACATCACATGACAACAGTTCAGAACACCTAAATTCTATGAAAATCTGGAAAGAACTGGCAGTGAGGATGAGAAAGGGGGAGACCATTGACAAGCAGGAGATGGCACTTCTGGAGGCTGAGAAGTTGAGATGGGAGCGGTGCTGACACGTCTCACTGCTATTGTGCATTCTCTGGCAGTTAGGAATTTGGCACTAAGGGGACATACAGAAAAATTGTTCTCACCATCAAATGGCAATTTTCTGAAAGAAGTTGAACTGATGGCACAATTTGATCCTATAATGCAAGAGCACATTAACCGTGTCCAAAAAGGGACCTCCAGTCACACCAGCTACCTCGGCCACCACATACAAAACGAACTCATTGATTTGTCGAGCAGCAAGACCATTTCAGCAATGGTGAGCGACATCAAACAATCAAATTTTTTTTCAATAATTCTAGATTGCACTCCAGATATCAGCCACACTGAACAGTTGTCAGTTGTGATTCGGGTTGTGTCACTGGAGGGGAAGCCCCATATAAAGGAACATTTCATGGGGTTTTTGGAGGCAGAGGAGTCCACTGGTCAACATTTGGCATCTCTGATTCTGAAGAGACTGGAGGAGCTAAAGTTCCTTTCATGGACTGTAGAGGACAATCATACGACAACGGGGCCAACATGAGGGGAAAAAACAAGGGTGTTCAATCCAGGCTCCTAGAAATTAATCCCAGAGCTCTGTTTGTTCCATGTGGGGCTCATTCTCTGAATTTGCTTGTGGCCGATGCTGCTAAGGGATCTATTGATGCCACAAGTTACTTTGGCATCTTGCAGAAGCTTTACAACTTGTTTTCAGCCTCCACACAACGATGGGCCATTTTGAAAAAACATGTGAACATCACATTGAAGATGTGGTCTGATACAAGGTGGGAAGCAAGATCAAGAGTGTGGAGCCCTGAGATATCAGGCAGCTGCAGTGAGAGATGCACTGATCGAGGTGAGGGACCACACCAAAGACTCTGTAATAAAGGTCGAGGCTCAATCTCTGTCAGAGGAGGTTGGGTCATACCGCTTCGCCATTTGTTCAGTGGTGTGGCATGACCTGTTGTGCCAA
>JAJOZX010004521.1:25000-35000 GCA_023014485.1 Bathynomus jamesi | reverse complement strand
AGTTATCCAACCACTGACGGGTAGCTTGACTTATGGTTAAAGGAGTTATTCAGTTTAAATTATAATCATTAGAATTACAGTTTTACACACATTAGTTATCCAACCACTGAAAATCTGGAAAGAATGAAAAAAACAAACATTACAAATTATGTAACATTTACTTGAAAGTAAAAAATTAGCTTAATGGTAATGCTCAATGAGGGAGGGGTAAACGTTGTCCGATTAAAAAAATAAATCACCTAGAGAGTTTTCTCGACCATTCGAACGATTTCCGCGGGTGGGAGCTGAAAAATGTTCAACTTGAAATTTCACCCCCTAAGCAAGGATCACCCTAATATATATATATATATATATATATATATACAGGGTGGGCGGAAAGTAGCTCCCTATTTTGGATTGGTAAAAAAATACGTATATTATCCATTTATTTCAGAAGAAATAATATGAAAAGGTAGGCATACATGGTAGGTTTTCTCTAAATTCAATGTGGGCTCCAACTCTTTCCACTAGCTTCTGGAGCCGCCCAGGAATGGCGCCCACTGACTTTAGCAGGAACTCCGGCGGGATGGAGGACATGACTTCCCGAATTCGGTCCTCCAGTTCTTCCAATGTCCTCGGTTTGGTGCGGTAGACTTCTTCCTTTACCCACCCCCAAAGAAAGAAGTCGCACGGTGTCAAGTCGGGGCTCCTGGCTGGCCATTGATGTGGACCACGACGACCCATCCAACGCCCAGGGAAGTGGGCATCCAGCCACTCACGGACAACAAGTTCAGCTCCTTCTTCAGCACAGTTCGCACTGAGTAGCGGGAGAGTCCACCTTCCCGAGCTGCCTGGCGAGTTGACTTTCGTGGACTCCGTGCGAACATTTCCTGAACTGCCTGCACCGTCTCCTGGGCCCTGGATGTTGAAGGGCGACCACATCTTCGAACATCTGCCACAGACCCCGTGGTCATGAGCTTCGAGTGGCAGTTCTTGATTGTTTTCGGGTCCACTTGGGCACGTGGTCCGTGAATGGCCCACCACCATCTTTGAAACTCGAACGACAGATTGCCAAACTTCGTACCATGCCGCCAACTGGGCACGCTCCTGCAGTGTTAAACGCTCAGCCATGTTACCCTTCAATCTGAAATGAAAAAAAAAAATGAACGTTACAATTGTACCACTTTAGAGAACACAAAGAGAACACTTAGAGAAAAAAGATTACCGTTACAATTGTACCACTTTAGAGAACACACCATAACAATATAACAATACAATCACAATTTATACATAATTTATATGTAATTTAAATTAGGGAGCTACTTTCCGCCCACCCTGTATATATATATATATATATATATATAATATATATATATATATATATAACACACACACACACATATATATATACATATACACACACACACATATATATATATATATACATACACATATATATATATATATATATATATATATATATATATATATATATATACACACACACATCCCCCTCGATTAGGTACTTCGGCTTGCGGGGCCGAGGGGGCTCGTACAACCTCGTGTGTTGTTGGGGTTTCCTCAACTCGCGGGGTGTGGGCGAAGAGTTACCTAGTTGCGTGTTTTTTTTTTTTTTTTTTTTTTTAGCTCCCTTTTTTTCCGTTTCAACCGGAATTTCTTTTATCTTGACTTGGTCTTGTGCCTCTGTCAATTGTAGTATCCCCCCCCCCTCTGTTTGTATTTTGCAGTCTTGGGGTCATCGGGTGCACCCGCCGGGGGGCATCGCTCCGTGGCTGAGCCGTGCTCCGGGGACGGTTTGCGCGCCCGGACCGCTGCACAGTGCCACAAATGGGTTAAAAAACGGCCAAAATTATTTTTTTCAATTGTACTTAGTTTTATGTAGTTGAAATGTTTAATTATGATTTATTTTAATAAAAAATTATGTTTAGTACCTTTTGTATATATGTAATGGTGACATATTGAGTGATTTTTCTATAAATAATAATAATATTCCAAATCAATAGGTTATGACCTACTGTAGTTTCTTAAGTTTCTCAAATTACTAAAAATATACTAAACAGATAATTGTTAATTAGGCCTATGTTTTGCAGATTTTGTCAAATGACATACTAAAATAAGTATGGTTTCATTTTAATCACTATACACATCTATTGTTTAAAACATTATTTGATAACCTGCCACTATATCAGAAGGGGTAAATAAAAAACATCGTAATACCTCTTAAAGTTTATGAAATTAATTCCCCCAAAATAAGTGTGACAACTGATATGAAAAAAAGTGTAAATAGTGTAAACAAAATTACAAAAACTTCATATTTAGAACATATCTTCCTCATCAGAACTAATATTTAAATTCTCTAATATTTCACTCTCTTTTAAAAGTGAACGTGCCTCTTCTGACATCTCTCTCAATTTGGGGTTTCTATTCTTTTTTCGAACTGTACTAATGACTGGATCGCTTGATACTAAAAGATAATGAATTTGATCTTGCATAGTATTCAGTCAAGATGTTTTTCTGGAATGATGGAGACGAACATTTCTTATTACTTTATGTAGACATTCTTGGCATTCTTCTGAATAAGAACCAATTGGATATAGATGATTTTTCATCACCAAACCTCCATGTAGAAGTACTTTGTGTACTGAAGCAGGAATTTTATACCATGGATATAAATTTACAATAGTCGTAGCAGCTTTTCGACAATAAGATTCAAATTTTGCAATGTTAGTTAATACATGAAAAACATGTTCTAACACGCAAAGTCGCAAATAGTCGCGAAAAAGTTTTGTTTCTTTGATTTACTTAAAGGTTGCATTAATGTTTAACACAAAAATTACATTCCCCAAAATCCCCCATTTTTTGTTTTGCTAATTTTACACATTTTCTAGATAACAATTTAATCTGTAATCTATGATATTGCCATAGTTTTTTTAATTAATGCTATCTTTTTAGTTTTCAATAAAAAATATGCATGAAAATGTTCTAAACTGTTTATTTTCAATAGAACTAAGCAGAACATGAAACTACAGACAATTTTTTGTGATATAGTAACTTCAAGTAAGTTGTTAGAACAAACATATTTTGTCCCCTCCAAGATATTTTAAGACAATGTATATTATTTCGTAGATTTTTCTTGCCTTAGTGTACGAGAATAAAATTTCAAATACTTAAATCAGTAAGTAGAAGTGTTTTATTTTGACGTGGAAATGGTTTTAATAGAATTTACTTAAATTTGTTATTTTTGTTTTTGACCGTTTTTTAACCCATTTGTGGCACTGTGCGCTGCTGCGTCTGGATTGGGTCTTTGCTGGGCCCTTAACGGACAAATCTCCTTGTTCTCCGCCCTTCCGCTGGCTCCCTTCAGGGCAACTCGGAACGGGTGTTTCAGCGTCTTAAGATGGTGGGAGTTCCCTGTCGTTATGATATCTGCCCTCTGAAGGATGGGTCTCTTCTTTTGAAGTCCCGTTCTTCGGTGGTGACTGAGTCCCTTCTACAGTTGCAGGATGTTTTGGGTTGCAGAGTTTCTGTGACTCCCCATCCGCAATTGAATAGCTGTCAGGGCACCATTTTCGCTTCCCGTCTGCTGTCAATCCCGGTTGGCGAGTTGCAGGAGGATCTTGCCCCCAGGGGGTGACGAAGGTCTTCCGCTTTTCGTCGCGCCGGGATGGTGCTCTGACCCCGTCCGCTCGTCTGCTCCTGACCTTTGACTCCCTTGTGCCTCCGGCCCAGGTGTTCTGGGGCATGGGTGATCGCCGGTCGTGTGAGTTTTCGGTGCGACCGTATGTGCTGACCCGGTTCGGCCATGTTAGCTCTGCTTGCCGCCGTGAAGGTAAGCTGTGTGTCCGCTGCGGTGGGCCTGCGCATCCTACCCCGTGCACGAACCCCCCGCTGTGCTCGAACTGCTCGGGGGCCCACCCTTCCTCCTCTCGGGACTGCCCCGTTTTCAAGTTTGAATTCGAGGTGGTCCTTAAGGACTACCGGATTCCTTAGTGCGCGGGAGGCGCGCGATAGGGTCCGTGACCGGGAACCGCGGCGGGGGTTGTCCTATGCTGCGGCTCTTGGCTCTGGCGGGTCCCTGGCCCCTCCCGTGCTACCCCGGCGCTTACCTGAGTGGTGCCCCCCTGGAAATTCCGGGGGTTGGTGGTCCTCCTGGCGCCGCGGGACCTTCTTGTCTCTCTGCCTCACTTTCGGACATCCCATCTGATTCCCTGCCTAAAAGTGCCCCTTCTCCCTCTCCGGCCTTGGGGTCTGGATCTTTGCCTACTCGTCTCTCGGGTGGGGAAGGTGATGCCCCGAAGGGGAGGAGGAAGCGTCGCCGTGGTCGGAGTCGGAGTCCTCCAGACCCGATCATGACCGCTGCTCGCCCTGCTTCCCCTTCCTCACCGGAAGGGAAGCGGCGCGCCGCTCCTGGTCCGCTCGGGACTCCCCCTCCTATACGGAGGGCTGGTGAGGCGTCGGTGCCCCGACTAGTGTCCGGGTGTCGGTTGAGGTACACCGCCCCATGACACCCTCGATTACTGACTCGGTTCCTATGGTGGACCGGTCTCTCTCCTGGATCTACCTCTCCCACCTGTGGTGGACATTTCCTCCCCTCCCCGTCAGCACTTGTCTGGTGTGACGAGCCCTAGAGCATCTGGTTCTCCCCGGCCCCCCTCTGGTGGGGAGCCGGGGGTTTCAGCTAGGCCCGTCTCGTCGTCTCTTCCCCCATCAGGGGAGCCCCCCTCTGAACTCCCTGTTCCACTTTCTACCTCTCGTTCTACTACGGGTGAAGCAGCTGCGGGGTCGGTGGCCCCTACCCCCGTTCGGGGTGAGTCGGGGAATCCGATTCCGTCCCTGGTTACGGACCGTTGAGTTTGCTGCTCAGCTTGGTCCGTGGCTATTTCTCTGCCTTCTCTGCTTTTTATAATGCCTCTTCCCCTTACAGTTCCATTTTGCATTGGAACTGTAGGGGGCTTTTAGCTAACTGGGAGAACCTTGCCTCCCTGCTGGAGAGCGAGCGGCCTTCCTGTGTTTGTCTCCAGGAGACTATCCTGGCTGCGCGTGGGCTCCCTCGTCTCTCTGGCTATGTTGGCTTCCCTTGCACCCCGGATGAGCGCACACGCCGGCGGGGTGCAGCGATTTATGTACACTATTCATTACCCTCGCGAGGTGTGCCTCTTCGTACTTCCTTGCAGGCTGTGGCTGTGCGGCTCTTTTTAGATCGCCAGTACACTGCCTGCTCGATTTATATTCCTCCTCATGACCCTCCTCCTCGCGACGCGGTTCGCGAGTTGGTGTTGCAACTGCCTTGACCGTTTTTCCTCCTCGGGGACTTTAACAGTCGCGACCCGGCTTGGGGAGATGTCCGGTCGACTAATGTTGCTGGTATGTTGCTCTCCTTAATGGAGGAACTTTCCTTCGCGTGCCTCAATTCCGGCGAACCTACCTACTTCCACGAACCCACGGGTTCATCTACCTGTATTGATCTCTCCTTGGTGTCCCTCGATGCCTTACTCGATTTTTCGTGGAAGGTGTTGGGGGACTCTTATGGCAGTGATCATTACCGTGTCTGTCTTGAGCCGGTCGGACCGCAGCCGGGCGTCTCGTCTCGACCGAGGTGGTGCCTGGCGCGGGCTGTCTGGCCATCTTTCAGAGCTCGTTCCGTCATTGTCCGTTCGGTATTGAGCTTTGGCTCTGTGGATGAGAGCTTGGAGTTCTTCGAGCGGGTGGTGATGAGCGTCGCGGAGGACTGTATCCCTCAATCTTCCGGTAACCCGCGGACGCGTAGCGTTCCGTGGTGGACTCCAGCATGTCACCAGGCGGTGTGCGAGAGGAAGAGGGCAACGCGCCGCTTCCACCGCACCCGGCGCGCGGACCACTTGATTGAGATGCGGCGGGCGAAGGCTTTCGCCAGCCCGACTCTCAAGTTGACCCGTCGGGCCTCTTGGCGTGCTTTCGTGTCCGGCATTTCCTCATCTACCCCTTCTGCTGCTGTGTGGCGGAAGGTACGTAGTATCGAGGGGAAGCCGGTCCCTGCTAGTCGCCCTGTCCTTCGGGACGGGGACGGCTTCCTTTCGGATCCTGCTGCTGTGGCCGATCGGCTGGCCGGTGCTTTTGCTGCGGTTTCCCGTTCGCCTTCAGCTGCGGATCGTCCTTTATCGGAGGTCACGTTCCCGCCCCCTGGGAACGAGCCCTATAACCATCTCTTTACGATGCGGGAACTTCGGGCTGCCTTGGCAACCCGTCGTTCTTCCGCCCCTGGCCCTGATGACATTCCGTATGACTTTATTTGGAATCTGCACCCGATGGCCCTGCACTTCTTGCTGGATCTTTTCAACCGGGTGTGGGTTGAGGGGTCGTTCCCTTCCCGTTGGAGGGAGGCGATTGTGGTCCCGATACCTAAGCCGGGGAAGGATCCGGCGGAGGTGGCGGGCTATCGGCCTATTGCCTTGACGAGCTGCTTATGCAAGCTCCTTGAAAAGATGGTGGCCGTCCGACTTTCCTTTACACTGGAGTCGCTTGGGTTATACCCCCCGACCCAGTATGGCTTTCGTCGATTTCGGGGTACTCTGTACCCCCTTCTCGTCCTTAGCCATGATGTACGGGAGGCATTTTCCTGCCGGAATCTTGTTCTGGCCGTCTTTTTCGACGTCCAAAAGGCCTATGACACGACCCGTCGGGGAGTTGTCATGGACCGTTTGAAGTCTCTTGGTTTTGTGGGCTTTTTGCCCACGTTTCTTCGTAACTTCCTCTGCCGTCGCACTTTCCGCGTCCGTAATGGGGCGGCCCTATCTGACCTGTATGTTCAGGAGGAGGGGGCGCCCCAGGGGTGTGTTTTGAGCGTCTCCTGCTTCAATCTGGTTATGTCTGCGCTACCGGGAGCCCTTCCGCCCTCGGTGCCCTGTTCCACCTACGCAGACGATCTGGCTGTCTATGCCGCGGGGACGAGTCCCCCCCTCGTGGAGAGGCAAGTCCAACTCGCGGTCAATCGGGTTGAACGCTGGGCGTCGTCGGTGGGCCTTACGCGGTCTTCCCCGAATACTTCGTGTGTGGCCTTCCTTCCGTCGAGGAGACGGGGATCCGGCGCCATCCCGGCCTTTAACCTTACACTCGGGGGTCAGCCTCTGGCCCTCGTTCCATCCGTACGCTTCCTGGGTATGGTTTTCGACAGCCGTTTGAGCTGGGTTCCCCACCTTCGCCGGCTGCGCGAGTCCGCGAGACGTACCCTGGATTTGCTGGGACATATGTCGCATACTACATGGGGCGCGGATAGGCGGACACTCCTCCGTTTGTACGCGTCCCTGGTACAGTCAAAATTAGACTATGGGAGTGTGGTGTATGGCTCCGCCTCCCGCACGGCCCTTCGGATACTGGATCCGGTCCTCTCTAGAGGACTGCGCATGTCATCTGGCGCCTTCCGCTCCTCTCCGGTTGATAGTCTGCAGGTTGAGTGCGACATCCCTCCCTTAGAGGATCGGAGGTCGTTCCTCATTACTAAGCACTATCTCCGGATCCTCCGTCTTCCCACCTCTCCTCTGTTCCAGGTGGTTGAGAGGGCGTTCTGCCGGGATGGGGGTTGGTATTTCACCGACACGGTGGCCTCCCTCCTCGATGGTATGGGCACTCCTCCATCCGTTATACCGGTCTCTTTCAGGGTGTTGCACCTTGGGAGAGCACCCCTGTTGCGTGCTGTAGGGCGTTGCGCCCCGTTCGCAGGGCCGATTCTGACTCTGCCTTGCTTCGGTCTCTGTTCCTTCAGCATGCAGCGTGTCACTCTGCATGTGTTGCGGTCTTCACAGATGGCTCGAGGTCGTCGGGGGGCGTTGGGGCCGCGGCTGTTCCCCAGTCGTTTGCCCTTGCTCCCCGATGTACCCGTCTCCCTGATGAGGCTTCCGTTTTCACGGCGGAGCTCTATGCCATTCTGAGCGCTCTGAGGTGGTGCGGGAGCATCCGGATGGGTCGTTTGTCATCTATTCGGATTCCCGCAGTGCCCTGGATGGCCTGGAGTGTTTTGACCCTGTCCACCCACTGGTCCGACGAATCCAGCTACTGTGCCATATCCTTGTCGCTTCTGGTGGCAAGGTGGTGGTATTTTGCTGGGTTCCTGCACATGTTAACGTGGCTGGAAATGAGGCTGCCGATCGAGATGCCCGTTCCGCGTGCCGACTACAGGTTTTACCCGTGTCCCTCCCCTTTTCCGATTATATCCCAGGCTTCCGTAGGTTTTTGCGCTCCCGGTGGCAGAGTCGCTGGGATGGCACTACAAATAACACACACTGCAAGATTAAACCCAAATTGGGATGTTGGGCCTCTTCCTTCCATCGGTCGCGCCTTTGGCCCGCCTCCGTATTGGCCACACCCACCTGACCCATGGCCATTTGATGGCCGGGGATCGGGTGCCCCGATGTCCCGATTGTAACATCTTACTCACAGTTGCCCACCTGCAAGTGGAGTGTCCGCTTTACTCTGCGCTGCGCGCAGAGTATTTTCCCTTTTTGGAGAGCATTGGGCCTTGCGATAGGCTTGGCGCTATTCTATCGGAAGGTCCCTACTTTTCGGTAACCGGGTTGTTCTCCTTCCTCCTTCGCTCCCGACTTCTTTACCGGTTGTGACTATATATATTATTTTTTTTATTTTTTTTATTTTTTTTCCCCCTCCCCGTCTATTGTTCACTTCCGTTAGCTGTTTCATAGTCTTCGTCGTGTGTTCGCTCTGCTATCCACCTTTCTTTTGGTGGCCATGAGCGGTCATACTTTGAACAAAAAAAAAAAAATTATATATATATATATATATATATATATATATATATATATATATATATATATATATATATTATATATATATATATATATATAATCTATACATATGGTTAAATAAAGCATTGGAAGTATTAGCTGTTCTACACGCATATTTATGCTGTTTTACCGTAATATCTAACGTTTTACCGGTTTGGCCTATATATACTGAATTACATGTGTTACATCCAATCGAATACACACAACCAACAACATTATCAGGGCTATTCTTTATTAGGCGTGATTTAACAGTATTATTATACTTAAAGATTACATTAATGCCAATTGCTTTAATTACAGTTGGAAGGTATTGAAAATTAACATGGTAAGGTAGGCTAAGGATATTTTACGCTGAAATTCCTTTACAATTACGTTATTTAATACCTATTCTTGGCTTTCTTAAGAGTTATCTAAAATGAAATAGGAAACATAATTTAGTACCAATATTCATGATATTGCCTAACTCAGAATCTAAAAATTCAGGACTGACAACTCTCAATGCTCGAAGAAACATAGCAGAGAAAATAGAGGATTTAATCGAAGGATGATGGTCAGAATAAAAATGCACATAAGAGTTATTATTAGTAGGCTTACGGTAGACTTCATATTTGAACTGATTAGAGCAACTCCAAATTTTTACATCAAGAAAAGATAGGCTTCCATCATTTTCTTTTCAACTGTAAACTTAATAGATGGGACTAAATTGTTGAGCCTACCAAGAAATAAGTCCACATCCAAATTATTAGGCCAAAGGCAAAATATCATCTATATACCTGTACCAAACCAGGTTAAAATTAACAATCGTATTCAAAATTCTACTTTCAAAAAATTCCATATAAAATTAGCTAGTACAGGTGAAAGGGGATTTCCCATAGCCAATCCAAACGACATAGCATAAAACATATTTTCAAACTGAAATTTACAATCTTTGACACAAAGCTTAATTAACTCAATAAGTGTGTTGTGTTGAACAAGGAAAGAATATTCAGAGATTTTATCTTTTAAAAAATCACTCAATCAAGATCACTCAGACTTTCTTTTAGTCTGTCATGTTTGGGAGCTTTCGAAGGTTTAAGTCCACAAATGACGGCTTCGTTTCCACTGTCAGCTGACGATGTGTTAGAACTGCTGTCGGTAGCCTCTTCTGTGACTCCTACAGCTAGAGCCTCCTCTGTTTGACGCCGGTGTGCCCGCTCAAGAACTCTTTCCCTTTCCTGTCTTTTCTT
>JAJOZX010004521.1:0-22500 GCA_023014485.1 Bathynomus jamesi | reverse complement strand
AAAAATCGAAAAATAGGCCTAACGGGGTAGATTGGAAAATGGTTTTAAAGACTTACAAAATAAACAATAAAAATTTCAGCACAATCTGTTAATAACTTCCGGTGGCGTCTTAGCCGTTAAAATATCCAAAATATTGATTTAAAGCAAGTTTTAACAAGATGTTATACAAATGTTAATTCCGGTATATTTCTGTGCAAACAACCCTGAGAACAATATTATAGGCTTGAATAAATTAATAGCAGTCATTGAACAATGAACATTATATAAAAATTATATAAAATTATAAAAATTTTGTTTTTAGGCCTATTTTTCGATTTTTATGGACTCGCCGCCACCGGAAAGTATTGACGTAGATCAAAAAAATTTTACACACTTTATTTTCTCTCCAAATCGCAACTTTTCCGCACTACCCCAATCAAATATCGAAAAAAGTGTAAAAACGAGCCGCCCTAATATACATACATATATATACACAATAATACATATATACATACATATATATATATACATACATATACATTCATACATATACATACATATATACACACACACACACACATATATATATACACATACATATATATATATATATACACACATACATATATTATATATTATATATATATATACACATACATATACATATATATATATATACATACATATACATATACATTCGTACCTAAAAGGAGCGGTACATATCTCGGCGAGGCGGTGAGTGGGTGATGTTACTGTGTTGGGGGTAGTAGACTAGGGGAGTGAGTAAGGGTCAGTCTCTGGATAATGGGTAGGAGGGGTACGGTTTTAAATGCGATGGAGCAGCTGGGAGTGAGTAAGGAAGAAGAGAATCGCTTCGTTGAAAAGTGGGGGCCGTCGGCGAGCATGAATCGTAGCCGGTCGGGTATAGGATCTTCGGCCGAGAGAGGGAAACACCTGCGACGAAGAGCAGACAACTTTGTGCATTCCACCAGGAGGTGTATGACAGTGATAGGGATATGGAAGGTAGGGCAAAGTGGGGCTGGCGATTTCGCCATAAGGTGTCCGTGGGTGATGCGGGTGTGGCCTAGGCGGAGACGGGCTAGGATTACTTCCTTGGGGATCCATTAGTTGATGAAGGGGGATGGGTAAAGGTGTAGGTGCTAGGAGGTTGGAGTATGAAGGGAGATCCGGAGTTCGCGAAATTGAAGGCTTGGTCGGGAGCATGGCTGGCTATCTACCGTTCACCAGGGAAGGAATCGGTCGGCCTGTCGAACCCCGCGGAGGTGGCGGGATCGAGTCAGCCGAGCGAGACCGGAAGCGTGGATCACGGCAGGCAGAGGAACATCGTGGGCTGAGAGGGTCGGATGTACTATGACGGGCTTCTATGGTCGGACCAGGAGGGGGCATGGTAGCCTCAAAAGTGGCGCCACCCCGCCTGTCCGGGGTCTCATGGCGGACTCGAGGTGGTGATAAGGGGTACCAAAAGGACAGGGCGGGTGGGAGGGAGGGCGTACTCAGGGTAGCTGACAAGGAAGGGGCCGGGGATGTTGGGGGAATAGGTACGATGGGGGTGGAAGGAGGTGAATCAGAGTAGTCTCGTGGAGGGGTGGAGAAAATGGCACCAGGAGGCAAGGGCAAATCCAGAAGACTCGTGGGCGTGGGCGCGGTCGAGCTTCCCTCGGTCACACCGTGCAGCTGCGCCAGGGCCGCATCCACCGGATCCTCGGGGGAGAGAATATTATTCGGACTGGGTCCCGTCGTCCGGGGCGGGTCGTGGATCTCAGCCACTATTGTCAGAGTCTGTGGGGGTAGAGTGGTGGGACTTCTGCGATGGGGAGAGATGGACATGGTAGTAGGCGTGGTGGGCGGAGTGAGGATCCGAGCCGTCTTCTTGGTCCGAGGGGAAGAGGGAGAGAGACGTTGGAAAGCCGGAGGGTCCGGTGACACGCTCCGGCGTCTCCGCCTCGACGGCTTGCTCCGGGCGTGTGCAGGGGGTACTGGGAAGGCGGGGTTTGAGGTGGATGGGACCTGGGTGTCCTGGTCCCAGACACCTGGGGATTCGTGGCAGGTGAGGGCGGGAAGAGGAGGAATGGTAGGGGACAGGAAACCATCGGGTCCTGCGAGGGTTTTCTTTGAGGGGAACAGGGAGCAGTGGCTTGGGGGGGTTTCGGCGGCAGGCCAGGGCGGCGTGCCGAGATGATAGAGCCGAGAGCAGCGGCATAGGACACCCCCGGCCTCACCTCCCGACTCCGCACCCTGTCGCGTGCCTCACGGGGGCTAAGGAAGTCCGTCACCTGTAGGCCTCGGACCTCCTTCTCGAACTTGAAGAAAAGGCATTCTCGGGATGAAGGGGGTGTGCGCCTTCACAGTTGGAACATTTGGGTGTGTTGGGGCACCTGTCAGGGTGAGCGAGTCGTCCACAGTGAACACATAATTAATGCGGCTGTCGACAAGCGGAGCTAACGTGTCCGAATTTATTGCATTTGAAGCAACGGGTCGGGTCTGGGACGTATGGGCGGATAGAAAACTCGCATGAGGCGCGGTCTCCCATACCCCATACAATGCGGCCAGGAGGGATTAGTGTGTTGAAAGTAAGGAGCAGACGTGGGGTGGGGGAGGGGGTGCCTCCCTGTCGGGATGTGAAACGATAGATCTTAGTGACTCCTTGGGGTGCGAGGTCCTCCAGGAGCTCGTTCACTGCGACCGACAATAGGCGGGTGGCGTAAATAGTGCCCTGACTCTGGTTCAGGCGAGGGTGTGGGGAAACGGACACCGAGCATCCAAGGACCTCAGTGACGGAGAGTAGGGCTTCCGTCTCTGCGGCTGAGCGAGATTTTACGAGGAGGGAGCCATCCTTCTGTGGGCGTACGTCATAGCGGCTGGAGTTGCTGTGGGTTCGGATCGCCTGGAACGTCCGTTCAGAGTTGTTCGGGAGGGACTTAGATGTAGGCCGAATCACCAGGAATTTGTGGATGCTTGGGAGGGAAAGGGAGGCTGTAGTCGAAATGGACTGGGATATTCAACGGTCGATAGGACGGCCGTGAATGCCGGCTCCCCCGTCCGCCGCGAGGCTCTCTCCGTGGGGAAGTGGGCTGACGGCGGGTGAGGGGGGCATATGGGGAGGGCAAGAAGCCAGGTTGTGAGGGCAAGAAGCCAGGTTGTGGGGGCAAGTCCTCGGTGGAACTTGACTTGCCCGAAGGTGGCTGAAGTGGGCTAGGGCGAGACCCCTGCTCCAGAGTGTGTAGGTCCAAGGGCGTAGTCGAGGGACGGACTGGGGTCGGCAACGGAAAAGGAGAGTGCAAGCGTTCCGCTTCCACAGGGGGGTCAACCCCATTAGGTTGCGGTCTTCCAGTGGTAAAGGACTCGAGGGCCTGGTTGCCCACCACCCGAGTGTTGAGAGAAGTAGTAGTCCGGGAATGAGAAGCAGTAATCGTAGGCCGAGGGGGAGAAGTGTCCATAGCAAAACAAAAAAGAACTTCATCCCCCGCGCGCATCCAGCCACCACCGACTCCAACAAGGGAAAGGCGAAGTGTGGGCACACTTGGTCCCACCGCCGATAGATGTCACGCAGGGGAGATACGCCCGCACCCAGTCCCTGTGCCTGAAAGGCGGCCACTCTCATCCAACGCGCGGTGAAAAGTGGCAGGGACAGGGTTTGGTTGGAAAGCGACAAGGGTGCAGGGCAACCACCACCCACACCCAAGGGCCAAGGAAAGGGTCAAAAACAAGGTCCAAAGAACAACGCCAAAAAAAACAGGGAGAAGCCAGAAAGAATGGGTTAAAGGAGAAAGAAAGAAAAAGAAACAGGAGATCAGCCGGGTCCCCAAACGGGCCCAATGGTCCACGAGGGCAGAGAAAGCCCTTACACCGAAGAATGGTGTATTCCCCACATTCGCCACAGAGGGACGCGCCCTATCGCTCCGGACAAAGCAAAGGGATATATATATATATATATATATATATATATATATATATATATATATATATATATATATATATATATGTAAAAATGAACAATGACTAATCCATATTCATTTTTACATAATAAACCAAAATCGCCTAAGCGAGTTTTGGATAAAAATTGTATTTGTAGCTTCCTATTTTTGTTTGTGTCATAACCTTACGATCTCCCATTTCTATGGTTTAGTTGTATCCATTTTCCATTTTTCATTTTTGTTATAGAAGTTATAATTAATTATGATTGTCTTGCATCTCACCCTCGACCCTAGATTATGCATACACATTGCATGTAACAGGATTGGAACCCGTAGTTGTACTTCTTAGTCATTAATACCCACTCTTTGTCTCTAATTCGTTCTTGTAAGTCTTCCTAATAATGATTTGTACTATACGTACAAATTCAATAACTATGACGTCACATTTTCCCGTCATTAATTTCCCTTCATCATATCTTTAGTATTCAATGTATGAAAATTCTTTAACATCATAATAAAAACTGTACACTCTATAGAAGTCATTATTTATATGTTATGTAGTATAAATATTATTATTCAACCATATTCATCCATACCGTATGTGCCCATGTACTTTGTATTATATTTCTAAAATCTTAATTGTCTATTAATATGAAACACTGTAACAAAACAAAGTTATAGTAACTGTTTAATTATAATTAACTATAATACTTTTAATTTAATATAATGTAATGTACTTTAATGAAACTGTACTTAATGATGTAATGTACTAAATAACGTAGTCAATGTACTTTAATGAAATTGTAGTTAACGATAATAAATGAATTGATAATTATAATCATAGTTACAGTAGACCAAAATTACAATGTACTCAATGTCCGACCCGACATTATGTCGCCATAAGGAATGTCGAATCGGCAATACTGTTGTTATGTATTTTTATTATTATTTTTCCGTTGTGATAAATTTTGATGTGCTTTCTACTTTGCCAAATAATTGATGACCTGTTGTTTTTTAAAATCTCATAATCATTTTTTAGATTTAGCTGAATAATGAATCCTGAGTAACTTTTGCCATGTCATGTTTTGTATACATTCTTTCTTCATTATAAATGTTGAAGTCATGTCTTGCCTAAGCATTTAATTGTAAATCTTAAACCTTTAATTTTTACTCATATGCATATTTTAGTGTAAAGATGCATAGTTCAATTTCCACTTTTAGTTAACTTGGCAGATCATGATAACATCAGATCTGAAAATACGCAGTTTAAGATAAAAATATGGCTTCATCTTCAAATATCTTGTTTATTCGTTTAAACCTTACACAGCTAAAAGATTTACTTTATTTTCAAATATTGTGCAAAAATAATACAGCCTCTTCAACATTTAATAATGATGATGTTAGTAGAATTGGGGTATATAAAGCCCACCAATTTCTTCCATGTGGTTCTGATACCAACTACGAGGCTGAGCATTACCTGTAACAGTTTAGGAGTAAAACACAGTAAGAAAAAGTCTTTATCTTCTCCTTCGAGCCGTGCTCTCTTCAGAAAACTTAGTCATTAGAATCTCCCGATAAGCTACAAGAAGAATCGGAGAGAAACCTCAAAGAATTTAATAAGCCTCTCAGAATCCTCCGAGCCACTAAAGAAGAACTCGGAGTAGTATAGAAGAAACTACTGCAAGTAACAGATCCGTTGCTGCCTCCTAACCAGAACCCCCGTCGACTTCGAACCAACCCAGGGCCATAGACGGAGGGGTTAACATATATATATATATACGTACATACATATACACATATATATATATATATATATATATATATATATACACACATACATACATACATATATATATATATATATATATACAATTTAGGGTGATTCAAAAAAATCAAAGTTTTTTTTTTTAATTGTTCAACCTGTAATTTTGTTCCGCATGACAAAAAAGTAGTGTATGCCAAATTTGGTGAATTTTAAATAAAATTTACTATGTGCTACCAGGCGTCAAAGTTTCCCTTTTTTTCAATTTGTTTGTTTTTACAACTTATGATTTTATGTTTAATTGTTTATATTTCAGAATTTTTAATAATGGTTTATATACTAGCTTGCTTTTAATTGTTGTTTGGAACTCGTAATTTTGATACCAATTAATCGATTATGGAAGCTAGGCCTAACTCCTAACTCACCATCACCTAGTTGCTCAGTTGGGAGAAGTTCTACAAGAAAAGAAACTGAAGTATGGCTAATTGGGCAGCCCTCTGCAGTACTAAAAACATCCGTATTATCATCAGAGAAGGAAATGATGGCCCTCTTCATGCACTACAGAAATATTAAAAAGCAAGGCATTAGAGAATCATGCTGCTCTACTGCAGATGATGTGCTAGCAGTTTGGAAAAAAGCAGGAATACCAGCAAAACAGAGAGTACATGTAGTAGATAAAATTCAAGGAATACTGAAGGAATGGCAGCTGCTTAAGAAAAACAAAGCAAACAAATTGAAAAGATTACAAAATTTAAATAATAAAGAAGAAAAATGGAAAGATAAACTGGAAAACTTATCTGACATAGCTCATGAGAATGCTAGGGAGCTTATAAAAATAGAAAATGATAAGAAATTCTTGAAAATGTAACGTGAGAAAGGACGTCATGGAAAAATGGATACCATTGATAAGGCTGTTGCTAAAAAAGAGCAAAGAGCAGCAGAAAAGCAACATTATGAAAAGAGGAAAGCAGAAGAAGAGATCAAAAGAAAGAAGAATGAAGAGGCTGTCATACTCACCAGTACATCATCAGAATCATGAAAAGTAAGGTAGGCAAACGTAGAAAATTGTTTGATGATAAATTATTAGGAAGTCTTGATGTTGCAAAATTGAGTGACAGAAATGCGTCTCTAGTTTTAATGCCAACAATCAGACATCGCTTGAATGGGGCATCTGCGAACAAATAAAATGCATGTGTTTCGATACAACGGCAGCCAATACTGGTCCTAGAAATGGTGCAGCTATTCTTCTAGAACAAAAATTCGACAACGATTTATTGTGGCTGGCATGTCGACACCATATATTTGAAATTATGCTGGAAGCTGTTGTTTCAAAGTCTTTATCACCATCTTCTGGCCCAGATATAGTCCTTTTTAAGAAGTTCAGATAAAAATGGTCAAGCATTAATAAGGAGGACTACGAAACAGCATTATCAGATCCAGATATCTATGAAAATATTCATGACATCAAAGATGACATAATTATATTTGCAGCAAATCAACTAGATACATTTCAACCAAGAGACGATTACCTAAAACTATTGCAGTTAACAATTATTTTTTTGGGAGGTGAACCAAAAGGTGGAATCAAATTTAAACATCCAGCGGGACTTCATCGGGCTAGGTGGATGGCCAAAATTACATATTCATTAAAAAATTTTATGTTCAAATCCCAGTTCAAAATTTCAGTAAAAGACAAAAAAGGACTAAAAGACATCTGTCTATCTGCTACTCGGTTATATGTAAAGGCATGGTTTACAGCTCCTGTGCCATCTTGCGCTCCTCGTCTTGATCTGGAATTATTACAGAATCTTCTAGTCTACAAACAAATAAATGACACAACTGCATTTGTTGCTATTAAAAAACTGTTAGGTCACCTCTGGTACCTATCAGAACTGGTAGCCTTGGCCTTTTATGATGATGAAGTGCCTACTGAAACAAAAAACAAAATGGTAAAGGCCTTGCAAAATACAATAGAAACTCTTCCTGCAAAACGGGCTTTTCTAGATCCTGCACTTATTCCAACGAAGAAATTAGAAGATTTTGTCACATCAAATACTCAAAGATTCTTTACAATAACAGAATTTAGTTCAAAATTTTTACTCAAAGATGCTAAAGAATGGCATAATGATGAAGAGTATAACTTCGCTAAGAAATCTATCAAACAGTGGAAAGTCGTGAATGATATAGCGGAAAGAGGAGTAAAATTAATGGATGAATATAATAAAATACTAACACATGACGAAGATCAAAAACAATTCTTCCTACAAGTAGTGAAAAACTACAGGGCTATTTACCTTGATAGTAAAAAGAACATTGATGAAGTAAGGACAGCTAATGTCTCAAATATCATGCTAGTTTAATTATGCATGCTTGTGGTTATGGTAGGACCTACGGGGGAGCTTTCCACGTTAAAAAAAAGCAATGCGCCTTACACTGTACCTCCTGGGTGGTGTGGAAAAATTTGACAATCTGAGTCGTTCTGGCAATTTTTAATTGCTGGTAGCAACCCCTAAAAATTAAAAATTTGCTAAAATATTTTAGGATAGTTGTTTTTATGTTGAAATGAACCATTTAAAGGGTTGAACACATTAAAATATAAAAAAAAATTTTTTACCCCCATATTTGAATCACCCTAAATTATACATATATATATATATATATATATATATACACACATACATATATAATATATATACATACATACCCGATTCCCGGGTAGTTACCTCATTTTTTCATTTGTTCGTTCTCCCTCCTCATCTTGCGCGGAATGTTCTCCTATACAAGCGTCGTTCTTTACGTTAATTATACTGCGTGTTCTTTGCAGTTGAAATGTATACACATATATATATATATATATATATACACACATATATACAAAGGTGGGCACCCGGGCCTCAAAAAGGACCGACGGTCCCGGTCCTTGCCTCAAACTGGACCGACGGTCCCGGTCCGTCCCGGTCCTTGCCTCAAACTGGACCGACGGTCCCGGTCCCGGTCCTTTCTGAAGATAGGACCTAGGAACGACTCGGTCCTCGGTCCTTATATATAAGTGAAAAATTTGATTAAAATGAAAAATGAAATTAAAGACACCGGAAATCTTTAATTTTATTAACGTAAATTATAATTAATACAATACATAAATGATGAAAAAAAGTTATTAAGTTAAATGCTTGAGTTTCCCTTCAAAAAGACTAGCATTTCAAAATGGCTGTCACTGAGCCCTGACCTTTTCGGCTTGAGGACGTCCTTCCCCAAAGAGAAGAGCCTCTCCACGGCGGCACTGGATGGTGCCAGGTGTTGAAACAAGTTTCAGTTCAGTCTCAGTCTCTTTCTGAGTCTTCTGGAGGAAACGATCCATCTTCTTTAGAACTTCAAATAATCACTAAACACACTAAAATCACTAAAAAAGACCGTCCGGAATTGCTTAAAAATGGACCGTCGCTCCTCACTGAGAAAAGGACCTACTTTCCCGCTCACGGTCCTTAAAAAGGACCGAGTTCCTGGAATTCGGTCCTGCCCACCTTTGTATATACACACACACACACACACATATATATATATAGATATATATATATATATATATATATATATATACACACACACACATATATATATGAAAATTATTTCACGAAGGTAACACGTGAAAAATATTTATGATGAATAAAACCACGAAGGAAAGGAAACACAAAATGGTGCTCAAGCGCTTTCGTCTAATGACATCCTCAGGAACACTGAAGTACATAAAAAGGTTAAGCCTATATATAGGTTACAGAAAAAAAAAAAATAAATAACATACATACACACAAACACACATATATATATATATATATACATACATATCTATATATACAAATACATACATACATACATACATACATATATATACAATAAACAGAGAAGTAAAAATAATAAAAAAATTAAAAATTAAAACCTTAAAGGATTACCATGAGGCGTACAGATTGTAAGGAAAAATATCGATTTTTAGCACAAGATCAAATGGATTATAAAAATACAAATTTATACTGGAACTCTGCCGGGTTTTAACAATGCTGCCTATGGTCAGGTTTCGATATATAAAAAAAAAAAAATAAAAAAATAAAATGCAAATTAAAAGTTAATCGATTTTTAGCACAAGATCAAATGGATTATAAAAATACAAATTTATACTGGAACTCTGTCCGGGTTTTAACATATGCTGCCTATGGTCAGGTTTCGATATATATAAAAAAATAAAATGCAAATTAAAAGTTAATAAAGTAGAAGACAAGTTTACCAAAGATTTAATGTTTTACACTTCTTATCTAAATCTGCTTTAAAGGAATTCAACATAACAGGATCGAGTTGAAAAAGACCTTTGCTTATGTTGAAGTTATTTGAAAGTTGGATAATGGCAGACTCAAGAATATTTCTATTAACAATGTTGCTTGAATGGAATAAAACTGAAGCATTATTCCAATCAATACAGTGGGCTAACTCTGACAAATGGACAAAAAGGGCACTGGACAACTGTCCTGTTCTAACGGAATATTGATGCTGTTTTATACGTGTGTGCAAATCCTTTCCCGTCTGACCTATGTAAAAGGAATCACATTGTTTACAACCAATTTTATAGATAATGCCTGAATTATTGGTAGGGCTATTTTTTACTATGATATTTTTCACAATATTGTTATATGAAAATACTACATTAATATCCAAAAGTTTAAGTACATTAGCAATGCCTAAAAAGCCCGGGAAAAATGGAAGTACTAAAATATTTTTTGACAAAGTACGAGTGTTAATATTGACACGATAGAAAGTTCGTTTTGCCTTGTTGAGACAAGATTCCATAAACGCAGATGGATAACACAAATCACTTCCAATACCGTTGATTTTTTCCAATTCGGCATCGATGTATTCCGGACTGGCGATCCTAAGGGCGCGGAGAAACATTGATGAAAATATGGCCTTCTTATGGGGGTATCATGTCCCGAGTAAAAGTGTACGTAGGACAAATTGTTTGTCGTTTTCCGATAGATACTAAACTTAAAACCTGGGCTTTCCCTATGTACACGCACATCCAAAAATGGGATTGAATTGTCTTGCTCAACTTCTAAAGTAAACTTAATGGAGGGGACTTGATCATTTAACTGAAGGAGGAAGCTATCCAGGTCACGATTCATGGGCCAGATACACAAAATATCGTCGACGTACCGCAACCAAGGGATGCCAACCCCCAGGATTCTCGGAATATAGGTAATTTCGAAAAACTCCATATAAATATTGGAGAGGAGGGGCGATAAGGGGTTGCCCATAGCCATCCCAAAAACTTGTTGATAATACTCGTTATTGAAAGTGAATTTACAGTCTTTGATGCAAAGCTTAATGAGTTCCAAAACAATGTGTGAAGGTAGTGGCAGGTCATACTTATGTAATTCTTGGGAGAGAAAGTCAAGCATATCGTCAATCGGCACTTTTGTAAACAATGAACAAACATCAAAACTAATCAATTTATCGTTAGTTTCAGTACGTGCATTATTCAATTTTTCCGTAAGATCCATGGAATTTTTTACATGTGAATCAGAGATAGTTCCGAGAATGGGGGACAAGACTTTGACAAGCCATTTGGAGAGTTTATAAGTAATAGAGCCCACCGAGCTAATAATAGGGCGCATAGGGTTACCAGGTTTGTGGGTTTTAATAAGACCGTAAAGGTAGGGCAGAGCAGGTGAAGTGGACATGAAAAGCGGAATTAAGTTCTTATGATCTTTGAGAAGGCGTTTCAAGCCACTATTAAATGATTTGATGACGTCATCCTGCGGGTTCTTCCTAAGTTTGGTGTATGTGGCGGGGTCCTGGAGAAGCTCGTTCATCTTTCCGATGTAGTCCACTTTGTCCATAATAACTATGGTGTTAGCCTTGTCTGCTTTAGTAATATGGAGCTCCCCATCTTTTTTTAATTGTGAAGGCTATTGCGAAAACGTTTAGGAAAGTTATCTTCGTAATTACCATTCGCCGCACTATAAACGAGGCCTTTAACTATGTTAAACAAATACTGAGGGAGATTACACTGTTTTTCAAAACACGCGAGACTGTAACAAATTTGTAAAGCCGAAGGTTTTTTAACAATAAAAAAGGACATACCATATCCAAGGGCACTTTTTGCATCGTCACTAATGTTTTTCGAAGAAAGGTTCAAAACACACTTTGAGCTTGCTTTTTTACTCCACTGACTATCTCGAATGAGACTTTTAATTTTCGATCCAAAATGTTACGAAGTGAAGTAGTTCTCCGACGCAACTCGTTGTAAATTTCATCAAACAAAGGTTGGATCCACGGTTGGGGAATAACGGTTACAAAATTATGTTTGGCGATGTTTAAATTTTTGAAGGCGGACCACTCATTTTGTCTGGTGACTTCAATATGTTTCTTTAAAATTAATCTGCTGAAGTTGTTGAACGGATGGTCGTCAATTTGTCTGAGGCGAATCGGAAGCAGGGATTTGGGAAGAACTTGCTCCTCCAGACACTTAGTAAGAAACTTCCGTCGGATACGAATTGCATGCCCCTTCATTAATGTAGAAGAAAACACGGACACAAACGGAGACAAGAGAGGGAACAGCAAGCCGAAGGAACGCGTGGTGAGCATTATATGAAAATTATTTCACGAAGGTAACACGTGAAAAATATTTATGATGAATAAAACCACGAAGGAAAGGAAACACAAAATGGTGCTCAAGCGCTTTCGTCTAATGACATCCTCAGGAACACTGAAGTACATAAAAAGGTTAAGCCTATATATAGGTTACAGAAAGAAAAAAAAAAAAAAAATAACATACATACACACAACACATATATATATATATATATACATACATATCTATATATACAAATACATACATACATACATACATACATATATATACAATAAACAGAGAAGTAAAAATAATAAAAAATTAAAAATTAAAACCTTAAAGGATTACCATGAGGCGTACAGATTTGTAAGGAAAAATATCGATTTTTAGCACAAGATCAAATGGATTATAAAAATACAAATTTATACTGGAACTCTGCCGGGTTTTAACACAATGCTGCCTATGGTCAGGTTTCGATATATATAAAAAAAAAAAAAAAAAAATAAAATGCAAATTAAAAGTTAATCGATTTTTAGCACAAGATCAAATGGATTATAAAAATACAAATTTATACTGGAACTCTGTCCGGGTTTTAACATATGCTGCCTATGGTCAGGTTTCGATATATATAAAAAAATAAAATGCAAATTAAAAGTTAATAAAGTAGAAGACAAGTTTACCAAAGATTTAATGTTTTACCTTCTTATCTAAATCTGTTTTAAAGGAATTCAACATAACAGGATCGAGTTGAAAAAGACCTTTGCTTATGTTGAAGTTATTTGAAAGTTGGATAATGGCAGACTCAAGAATATTTCTATTAACAATGTTGCTTGAATGGAATAAAACTGAAGCATTATTCCAATCAATACAGTGGGCTAACTCTGACAAATGGACAAAAAGGGCACTGGACAACTGTCCTGTTCTAACGGAATATTGATGCTGTTTTATACGTGTGTGCAAATCCTTTCCCGTCTGACCTATGTAAAAGGAATCACATTGTTTACAACCAATTTTATAGATAATGCCTGAATTATTGGTAGGGCTATTTTTTACTATGATATTTTTCACAATATTGTTATATGAAAATACTACATTAATATCCAAAAGTTTAAGTACATTAGCAATGCCTAAAAAGCCCGGGAAAAATGGAAGTACTAAAATATTTTTTGACAAAGTACGAGTGTTAATATTGACACGATAGAAAGTTCGTTTTGCCTTGTTGAGACAAGATTCCATAAACGCAGATGGATAACACAAATCACTTCCAATACCGTTGATTTTTTCCAATTCGGCATCGATGTATTCCGGACTGGCGATCCTAAGGGCGCGGAGAAACATTGATGAAAATATGGCCTTCTTATGGGGGTATCATGTCCCGAGTAAAAGTGTACGTAGGACAAATTGTTTGTCGTTTTCCGATAGATACTAAACTTAAAACCTGGGCTTTCCCTATGTACACGCACATCCAAAAATGGGATTGAATTGTCTTGCTCAACTTCTAAAGTAAACTTAATGGAGGGGACTTGATCATTTAACTGAAGGAGGAAGCTATCCAGGTCACGATTCATGGGCCAGATACACAAAATATCGTCGACGTACCGCAACCAAGGGATGCCAACCCCCAGGATTCTCGGAATATAGGTAATTTCGAAAAACTCCATATAAATATTGGAGAGGAGGGGCGATAAGGGGTTGCCCATAGCCATCCCAAAAACTTGTTGATAATACTCGTTATTGAAAGTGAATTTACAGTCTTTGATGCAAAGCTTAATGAGTTCCAAAACAATGTGTGAAGGTAGTGGCAGGTCATACTTATGTAATTCTTGGGAGAGAAAGTCAAGCATATCGTCAATCGGCACTTTTGTAAACAATGAACAAACATCAAAACTAATCAATTTATCGTTAGTTTCAGTACGTGCATTATTCAATTTTTCCGTAAGATCCATGGAATTTTTTACATGTGAATCAGAGATAGTTCCGAGAATGGGGGACAAGACTTTGACAAGCCATTTGGAGAGTTTATAAGTAATAGAGCCCACCGAGCTAATAATAGGGCGCATAGGGTTACCAGGTTTGTGGGTTTTAATAAGACCGTAAAGGTAGGGCAGAGCAGGTGAAGTGGACATGAAAAGCGGAATTAAGTTCTTATGATCTTTGAGAAGGCGTTTCAAGCCACTATTAAATGATTTGATGACGTCATCCTGCGGGTTCTTCCTAAGTTTGGTGTATGTGGCGGGGTCCTGGAGAAGCTCGTTCATCTTTCCGATGTAGTCCACTTTGTCCATAATAACTATGGTGTTAGCCTTGTCTGCTTTAGTAATATGGAGCTCCCCATCTTTTTTTAATTGTGAAGGCTATTGCGAAAACGTTTAGGAAAGTTATCTTCGTAATTACCATTCGCCGCACTATAAACGAGGCCTTTAACTATGTTAAACAAATACTGAGGGAGATTACACTGTTTTTCAAAACACGCGAGACTGTAACAAATTTGTAAAGCCGAAGGTTTTTTAACAATAAAAAAGGACATACCATATCCAAGGGCACTTTTTGCATCGTCACTAATGTTTTTCGAAGAAAGGTTCAAAACACACTTTGAGCTTGCTTTTTTACTCCACTGACTATCTCGAATGAGACTTTTAATTTTTCGATCCAAAATGTTACGAAGTGAAGTAGTTCTCCGACGCAACTCGTTGTAAATTTCATCAAACAAAGGTTGGATCCACGGTTGGGGAATAACGGTTACAAAATTATGTTTGGCGATGTTTAAATTTTTGAAGGCGGACCACTCATTTTGTCTGGTGACTTCAATATGTTTCTTTAAAATTAATCTGCTGAAGTTGTTGAACGGATGGTCGTCAATTTGTCTGAGGCGAATCGGAAGCAGGGATTTGGGAAGAACTTGCTCCTCCAGACACCTGGATAGCTTCCTCCTTCAGTTAAATGATCAAGTCCCCTCCATTAAGTTTACTTTAGAAGTTGAGCAAGACAATTCAATCCCATTTTTGGATGTGCGTGTACATAGGGAAAGCCCAGGTTTTAAGTTTAGTATCTATCGGAAAACGACAAACAATTTGTCCTACGTACACTTTTACTCGGGACATGATACCCCGATTAAGAAGGCCATATTTTCATCAATGTTTCTCCGCGCCCTTAGGATCGCCAGTCCGGAATACATCGATGCCGAATTGGAAAAAATCAACGGTATTGGAAGTGATTTGTGTTATCCATCTGCGTTTATGGAATCTTGTCTCAACAAGGCAAAACGAACTTTCTATCGTGTCAATATTAACACTCGTACTTTGTCAAAAAATATTTTAGTACTTCCATTTTTCCCGGGCTTTTTAGGCATTGCTAATGTACTTAAACTTTTGGATATTAATGTAGTATTTTCATATAACAATATTG
This sequence comes from Bathynomus jamesi, assembly GCA_023014485.1. Taxonomy (NCBI): domain Eukaryota; kingdom Metazoa; phylum Arthropoda; class Malacostraca; order Isopoda; family Cirolanidae; genus Bathynomus; species Bathynomus jamesi. The sequence continues at coordinate 6,806 of JAJOZX010004521.1, read as the reverse complement.
TGAAAAATATCATAGTAAAAAATAGCCCTACCAATAATTCAGGCATTATCTATAAAATTGGTTGTAAACAATGTGATTCCTTTTACATAGGTCAGACGGGAAAGGATTTGCACACACGTATAAAACAGCATCAATATTCCGTTAGAACAGGACAGTTGTCCAGTGCCCTTTTTGTCCATTTGTCAGAGTTAGCCCACTGTATTGATTGGAATAATGCTTCAGTTTTATTCCATTCAAGCAACATTGTTAATAGAAATATTCTTGAGTCTGCCATTATCCAACTTTCAAATAACTTCAACATAAGCAAAGGTCTTTTTCAACTCGATCCTGTTATGTTGAATTCCTTTAAAGCAGACTTAGATAAGAAGTGTAAAACATTAAATCTTTGGTAAACTTGTCTTCTACTTTATTAACTTTTAATTTGCATTTTATTTTTTATATATATATCGAAACCTGACCATAGGCAGCAATATGTTAAAACCCGGACAGAGTTCTAGTATAAATTTGTATTTTTATAATCCATTTGATCTTGTGCTAAAAATCGATTAACTTTTAATTTGCATTTTATTTATTTATTTTTTTTTTTTTTATATATATCGAAACCTGACCATAGGCAGCATTGTGCTAAAACCCGGCAGAGTTCCAGTATAAATTTGTATTTTTATAATCCATTTGATCTTGTGCTAAAAATCGATATTTTCCTTACAATCTGTACGCCTCATTTGGTAATCCTTTAAGGTTTTAATTTTTAATAATTTTTTATTATTTTTACTTCTCTGTTTATTGTATATATAGTATGTATGTATGTATGTATGTATTTGTATATATAGATATATATATGTATATATATATATATATATATGTGTGTGTGTGTATGTATGTTATTTATTTTTTCTTTTTTCTTTCTGTAACCTATATATAGGCTTAACCTTTTTATATACTTCAGTGTTCCTGAGGATGTCATTAGACGAAAGCGCTTGAGCACCATTTTGTGTTTCCTTTCCTTCGTGGTTTTATTCATCATATATATATATATATATATACACACATATATAACCTTTGGTTAGCTTCCGCCCGAATTGTTCATTCTGACGAAGGTCAAGCTTTTCACTCCACCTTAGACCTACAGTTTAACGTGGAATCCGAACCACGCCCCATCAGCAGCCCAGCGTCTTAACCACTAGGCCACCTATGCAATGTTCCCTCTAAGGTGTGCGCGTGTGCGCGCGCACACGCGTTGTAAAACCCGCGCACACAGCAAAATAAAATGCGCACAGGCTCAAGCGTATCATGAGTCACGACAGTAAATGAAGTAATTTCAAAAATATACCGTCACACAAGGTCTGACCATTTGCATCAACACACTCTATAGTCGCTCTTTTAAGTATTAACCCCTTCCGCCCGACTTCGCCGACGTCCGCGCAATTACGCACTATGATTTTTTTTACTCTATGCATTTGCATTTTTTTCTTTTATACATTAACGCATTGAATATAAACCTTCTCTTTCTTATTTTTGCCTAAAAACGAATAGTAATTATCTCAATTCATAAAAAATAAAATTATTTTTTATTTTATTCCTATTTTGTGAATGGATTAAATCATGTATTAATCTTGATAGTCTATTTCAAATTGCTAAATGCTAAAAATTGTGGACCTTTTCCAGTTTGTGTACCGTTTTTCATATAATTTATTTTTGCTTCTTTTCAGATCAAAAATGAGTGATAATATCAATCTCTTTAGTTAGGCTTATAAAGCTAACTAACGAAAATATCACGACCTAACCTAACCAATCGTTAGGTTAACTGTACGCCCTTGACGATTGGTTAGGTTAGGTCATGATATTTTCGTTAGTTAGCCTTATAAAGCAAAAATAAATTATATGAAAAACGGTACACAAACTGGAAAAGGTCCAAAATTGTTTGGAGAAATAATAACTAAAATAGTCATTTTCAATTAATGTTATTTTTATTTTATTTCTTTATTTTGTTGAATTTTATTTTACTATTTTTTATTTTATTCATATTTTTAGAATGGAAAATGTTTTCTTTTTTAAGAATATATAATATTGTAAACAGTTTTTAATATCCATTTAATAGTACCGTAATGATCAAGCTATCACCTTATGGAAATAATATTTATTAAGTATTTAACATTTACATATATTTCATTTTGAAGATAATAGCGCTTAGAAAAGTTTGCACAGTTTTTCACCATGAATCTAAATGTATGCACAACGAAAATTTCTTGCGCACACGGACTAAAAAAAATTAGAGGGAACAATGCACCTAGGGTACCCATTTATCTACCAACCACTTTCTTTATTGTGTGGAAGGATGAACAGCTGGGTTTTGCTGCGCGCCGGCTGCCGTCGGGTCTCGAACCCGGGGCCGATGGATTCGTAGTCAGCGACGCTAACCACTACACCACCGAGGGGCATATATATATTATTATATATATATATATATATATCGGGGTTGGACAAAATAATATGAACACCTTGATAAATGGCGGTTTTTATTCTTAACATGGAGTTGGTCCTCCTTTAGCGGCAATAACAGCTGCAATGCGTCGGGGAATTGATTCATACAGCTTTTGGACAGTGGCTAGAGGAATCCTGAGCCATTCTTCGAGCAAACCCTGCTCCAGTTCCTCCAAAGACGCCGGCGGTGGGAATCGGCTTCTGACCTGCTGCTCCAACTGACACCACAGATGCTCGATAATGTTAAGATCCGGGGATTGTGGAGGTCAATCCAAGCGTTCTACTTCATGGAGTACTACAGCTGGGCTAAGAGTATTCCACGATATTGCTGCCCAAACCATTACAGATCCGCCTCCATGCTTAACGGTTGGGGTCAGGCAGTCGGGGTCATAAGCATCTTTAGGCTGTCTCCAGACGTAAACTCGACCGGAACATGGAAATAGCGTAAAGGAGGATTCGTCGGAGTAGACTACATTCTTCCACCGGTCCATTGACCAATTCTTATGGTCATTACACCATTTTCTGCGCCGCTCAATGTTGATGTGCGAAAGGAAGGGTTTGGCAATTGCAGCCCTCCCATGCAAAAGTGGGCACCCGGGCCTCAAAAAGGACCGACGGTCCCGGTCCTTGCCTCAAACTGGACCGACGGTCCCGGTCCTTTCTGAAGATAGGACCTAGGAACGACTCGGTCCTCATATATAATATAAGTGAAAATTTTGATTAAAATGAAAAATGAAATTAAAGACACCGGAAATCTTTAATTTTATTAACGTAAATTATAATTAATACAATACATAAATGATGAAAAAAGTTATTAAGTTAAATGCTTGAGTTTCCCTTCAAGAAGACTAGCATCTTCTTTAGAACTTCAAATTAGGGGTGTGCCGGATTGTATTTTTTACTATCCGGCCGGATACCGGATAGGCGATAATAAAAAAAAATATCCGGCCGGATACCGGATATCATTCAAATAATTCATAATTTTTTATATTATTATTATTTAGCTATTACTTGACTAATTGACTATACTATCAAATTTTAATCACTATTTGATGTAAATTATAGCTATCTTTCAATAACTTTACTAATTACCTATATTTTATCCTTTTCAGGATTGTTTCATTGCCTAAATCATATAGCTATATAGCTAGTTAGTATTAGTTACAGGCTTACAGCAATATTTTAACATTATTTACCCCCTAAAATGGCTAGTTTTATTTGGAAAATATTTACAATACATGAGACTAATCCAACGATAGCTATTTGCTCCCTATGTTCCAAACAGATTAAAAGGGGATCAGAGAAATTGGGTGCTAGGTGCTATAGCACAAAACCTTTGCACAATCATGCAAAGATGCTGCATTCAAAAGAATATAAAGTGGTGTCAACTTAACAAATCATCTGAAAATCAAAATCAACCTATAGCGACCACCTCAATGGCTCCGAAGGAGAAAAAATTAGTTGCCATGGAAAAGCAACTCACGTTAGAAGAGTTTTTCCTTTAAGAAAATATGGGATATAAATGACTCAAAAGCTCAAGCTTTACATAAAAAGATAGGATTAATGATGGCATTGGACAACCATCCTTTTAGTTTAGTTGAACAAGATGGCTTTATAGGACTGTTGGCCCACGTACAGCCAAGGTATTTGCTACCAAATCGAACATATTTTTCAGAAAAAGTCATACCCAAAATCTATGAAGAACTCAAAGAAATTGTTATGAATAAATTGAAAGAAGGGAAATATATTAGCTTCACTTCCGATATTTCGACCTGCTCTTCTTCAAATGAATCATTCATTTCCTTGTCAGGTCATTGGATCATGAATGACTACACTCATTGTAATGCAGTATTGCATTCAGCTCATTTTTCAGGATCGCATACAGGAATTAATATAGCGGACAAATTGCAATCTATGTGGCAATCATGGAATATTGACAGATCAAGGCGTAATATATTGGTCAGAGATGGAACTTCTAACATAGCTTTGGGATGTGACCTTGCGGAAATACCTTCTGTTCACTGTTCAATTCATTTGCTACAGCTAGTGGTGAATGATGCATTAATGGCTCAACGATCTATAAAAGATCTTTTGGCAAAGTGTCGACGTTTAGTGACACATTTTAACCACTCTCCACTGGCTACTTCTGAATTTAAAGCTCTCCAAACACAACAGGGTCATGTTCCTCTTCTATTGGTACAAGATGTTTTAATGCGCTGGAACTCATCTTATTTGATGCTAGAACGTATGGTTAAGTTGAAAAACTCAGTTCAAATATACCTTGCTGATCATAGTGAATTACTTGTTATTTCATCTAATGAGTGGCACTTGATTGAAAATCTTTTAAAGCTTTTACAGCCATTTTTTAAACTCACCCAAGAAATGAGTACAGAATATAGTTTACTCTCTACTGTTATCCCAAACATGTGCGCGCTTGAAAGGTTTCTTTCAAAAATTGGCCAGGATGATCAAGGAGTCCAAACTACAAAAGATGAACTGTTGAAGTCATTGCGGTCGCGATTTTTTGCCAATGAAAGCAATGAAAAAAGAGTGTCTAAATGTCTTAACAAATCGGAAGTATGCTCTAGCAACTGTCATTGAACCACGATTTAAATTTTTATTTTTCAAAGATCAACAAAAGGAAAATATTAAGACATGGTTAATTGAAGAAATAAATGAAATAAACAACCTGGAGAAAATTAGAGAAATATTTTGAAGAACAGGCTCACAGCAGTGACGATTCTAATTCTTCTTTCTCCTCAACAGGAAGAAAAAAGGCAAAGTTTGATGATGATCCACTCTCTGCTTGTTTCAGGGAACTAACACAAGAAAATTCAGAAAAGATACCTGGTGAGAAAAAGTTTAAAAAAAGCCGCAAGATGGCTTCATTCGCAGAAATAGCAGAGGAAATTGAGCAATATGCAAAAAAACCCATATCAGACAGACGACTATCTCCACTTGAAATTTGGAAAAATGAAGAATCCTTTCCATCTCTCAAGAAAATTGCTCTAAAACGGCTAGTGACACCAGCATCTTCAGTTTTCTCAGAAAGAATGTTTTCGAATACGGAAATATTTTTGAAGAAAAAAGAAGTACTTTGCTACCAAAGCGAGGGGAGATGCTTCTTTTTATCCATCACAATGGACGAAAATTTGATTTAAACTTGTGAATCTAGTGTCTTGAACATAGTATTAATTTTATTGTTTAATGCGAGTTTTTACTTTTTAAGGTTTTGCTATTTTAATAATTTCACTTACCTTACTGGTATATTTGATTAGGCTATATGTTTTATTTTTATATCTCAAATCTTAATAAAAGGTTTCGCTAATTCATATTTTTTCATATTGTAATTTGCAATATACATAAAATAAAAAATAAAAATAAAAATTAAAAAGTAAGGGAGCTGGGATCTTAGCTATGCGTCACACTTTTAGCTGGACCAAACATTTTGCCTTTTTAGCAGTGTTAATATAGTTACATACTATACTAGTAGTGGTACTGCTTATTTATCAATTTTAATTTTAGATTTTTGTACAACTATATTCAACTTTTGCTAGCTAAAGGCTATGCAAGCTAAGATTGGAAAGGGGCGGGCCCAGATGGTATTCCCATTACAAAAAAGACTATCATAAATATCCGGCTATCCGGCCGGATACAGGATACCGGATAATAGCTGTTATCCGGCACATCCCTACTTCAAATAATCACTAAACACTAAAAAAGACCGTCCGGAATTGCTTAAAAATGGACCGTCGCTCCTCATTTCGGTCCTCACTGAGAAAAGGACTGACTTTCCCGCTCACGGTCCTTAAAAACGACCGAGTTCCTGGAATTCGGTCCTTTTGGAACTCGGTCCTGCCCACCTTTGCTCCCATGGTATCCAGCTCCATGGAGCTCGCGACGTACAGTTCTGGTCGATACCGGGCTTGCAAGATGCTCGTTAAGCTCTGCAGTCACTTTTGGAGCTGTGGTCTTATGGTTCTTTGTCACAATGCGCTTTAGCAACCGGCGGTCTCGATCACACAGCTTCTTCTTGCGTCCACTATTGCATTTGTCGGAGCTTGTCTTTCCATGGTTTTGGTATGCAGACATGACCATAGAGACAGTTCCTCTCGATACACTGAACATCTGAGCGGTTTTCGTCACCGATGCACCAGCCATCCGCGCTCCGACAATTTGCCCTCTTTGGAAGTCTGACAGGTCTTTCATAACTCTCAGATCTGTAAAAAAAACGTGAGGGTTATAACATGATGGATACACTCTGTACGCATGTTAAATAGGTTTGCCAGTCATTTGACCGTTTACTTTGTATCTGAGCAGTCCGT
>JAJOZX010004520.1:372500-394894 GCA_023014485.1 Bathynomus jamesi | reverse complement strand
CCACTTGGATTCTATCATGGTTATCCAAGTTGAGTAGCCTTGCAGCTATGCATTAGAGTGAAAAGTTAGTCTTATCCTATGCTAAGTTGTAAAAATTAATTTTCCTAGTTGGGTAGTCAAGTATTAGAAATAAGAATTAGGTTACTTCTAGTAATATATAAGTGATTCCAAGGCCTCCTGTATATTTAGCAGTGTATCTTCCTGATGAGGTGTAATGTTGAGTATGTGAAAGGCCTTTGAATTGCTTTTCATTTCTCCTTGTGGGCGTATATCATTATTTCATGTTTAATTGTGACAATCAGATAGATAGATAGATAGACAGACAGTGGATGCTGCTTATTATGATCACTTCAGGACACAAGTGCATTGATAGATAGAATAACCTTTATTAATAATAAAATAAATAAATTTTTTTAATTTACAATGACATAAATAATTGTGAAGCTCGACTATTTATTTTATTTAATTTGGCCCTTAAGCTTTAGGCTTTACTGGGCTCTTATTAAAAATAAGCAGCTAGTTATAAATTTATAATAATAAATAAATAATTAATAAGTATTATTAATAGTTAAACATGTATTACAATATTAAACACTATTAATGGACAATATTAAACAATATTAGTGGACATTAATCCTAGATTTTTGTTAGTATGCTGTTATTAATCGGGATTTCAACTTGGTTTTAAACAAATTTACATTCACAATATTTTTTTATATTGGCATGCAAGTCATTCCATAGTTTCAATCCAATGAAAATGGGTAGTTTTTGAGATGAAGACAATCTAAATTGAGGTATAACAAGCTTTGATCTATTTCTGGTCTGATAAGAGTGGATTTCTTGATGAGTTACAAAATATCTATTTACCCATTGCAAATTAATGATTTTTTTCTTACTCGTAAATAAAAATAAAATGTGCCAGTTTGGTTATATCGTTGAGCTTTAGTAGGTTTAGCTCTTTAAATAATGCACTAGAGTAATCAAGGAAATCAGCATCAGATAATAACCTTATTGCTCATTTTTGGATGACAAAGATACCATTTAATGCGTTGTTAGCGGAGTTTCCCCAAACAAAGGTGCAGTATGTTATATAAGGAAGAACAGGAGTATGATAGTCAATAAAACTTGTTTAGGGATTACATTTCTAAGTTTAAACATTATAGCAACACACCTTGAAATCTTTTTCGCGATATAATTTACATGATCACTCCATTGCAAATTCTTATCTAGCATTACACCAAGAAATTTTGTTACAGTACACTCCTTTATGGCGATTTCATTAACATTTTCATCAAGATATACATTTCTTTTATTAGTAAAAATCATGAAATTTGTTTTACTGGTATTTAGGAAGAGTTTATTGGTGGTCAACCATTTCATTACACTGATGAATTCTGAATGAAATATATTCTTAACTATATTAGCATCTTTGCAAGAAAAAGAGTTGTATCATCTGCAAACATTATGAAGTTCAGTATATCAGATGAACATAGAAAGTCATTTATATATATAATAAAATAACAGTGGACCCAGAACTGAGCCCTGTGGCACACCATGTTTGACAAGCGCTTTAGTTGAGCAAACCTTATTTACTGATACAAAATGATATCTATTGGACAAATAACTTTTAAACCAGTCACTGATTGCTCCTCTAAGCCGTAACAATATAATTTAAGTAGAATATTATGGTCTATTACATCAAACGCCTTACTCAAATCCATAAATATCATTTTTTCTTTGTTCTCCTTAGCTATATTTACACTTTCCATAAGATTTAAAATAGCCATTTCCATTTTATTATTATTACGGAAGCCATATTGATTTGGAGATAATAAATTGTAGGATTCTAAATATTGCTGCATTCTACTTTTTACAATTTTTTCAAAAACTTTGCTGAACACAGATAATGAACACACCAGCCTGTAATTTGTTGCTAGTGTAGGATCACCCCCTTTAAAAAGGGGTGTTATACAACCAGTTTTTAGCATTGATCGGAATATTCCTTTGGAAATACTTTGATAATTTTAGCCAAAGTTACAGATATCTTATCTTTAACGTTAAAGTTTCAATATAGGTACAGGAATGTTATGAATGTTATTTTTTGTATTTTTTAATTTACCAATAATATTCTGGACCTCAGTAGAGGTAGCAGGAGCAAAAGAAAATGAATTTAGTGGGCTGGGTGGCATATATTCTAGAGGTGAGTGATCATTATGGTATTTATTAATTGTGCGCGAAGCTTATCCGCTATTGATGTAAAGTGTACATTTAGAGTGCAATAAGCAGTATCATCAGTAATTTCTTTATCAACATTTAATTTCTCTATTGAATTTTTCTTAATTTGTTTTCCTAGAAGATTGTTTATGGTTGTCAGTGTTTTTCATGTCTCCTTTATGTTTGGAAAATTGATTATAATAGTTATATTTTGCAATTTTGATTAATTTAGTTAATTTATTTCTGTATTGAGTATATTGTATTTTAGGAATTTTGCTCTGCAACTTGAATAATTTATCTGTTCTTTATTGAAGTGATAATTCCTGGAGTGATCCATGGATTTGTGACACTTTTGGACGAAACTGTTTTTCTCCTTAAAGGAAAGCAAATATTAAAAATATGGAATAAGGTGTCATAGAAGAACTGAAACATATGATCTGGGTCATTTAAAATTTGTCACAGTTAAGTCTAGTATTTTCTACAGCCCCAATAAATTTTCTTTTGTTAACTTCTGAGAATATTCTGTAATCAATAGTTGTTTTGTCCGCAGCCTGAACAATGTTATTGAATATAGCGTAAGTAGGAAAATGATCACTGATGTTAGTGGTTATAATTCCAGAATTTACGAGGGCATTGCTATTTACAAATATATTATCGATCGGAGATTCTTTTATTTGATTGCCATAGCTGCAGACTTAAGTGGGTTTGGTAATAGAATGACTAAGATAGAAAGAATTCATTAAGTTTAAAAATTTGAGAGATTGCTTCAGATTGCAAATTGATGTTGAAGTTGTTGTTGTTTAGCCGATCAGCCCACCCTGATCGAGCAAGCTGGCGGCAACGCAGGTAACCAATCGCCCTCTTCGGAGTGGACCAGAGGTTCAGCGCACTAGTAGTGTTGTGTTCGTTGTTGTGCTAGAGCGGTACAGTCTGTCATAATGTGTTCAATTGTTTGTGGTGTGTCCTGGCACAGGTGGCAGGTGTCGTCTATGGAGTTGTCTAGTCTGTGTTTATATGTTAGTAAGTTGGGGTGATGTCCACATTGGAATTGTGCTAAGTTAACTCGATCCGATCTGCTCAGGCTGATCTCTGACCTGTTAATGGGTGGCAGCTTCGCACCTAGGACCGCATTCGGACCGAGTCGTGTCAGTGCTTTGTGGGTTAGGTGTGTGTGTGTGTGTTTTCTGTACTGTGTGATGTCTGTGGGGCGTGGTATGGAATGGAGTATTTGGTTATGTGTGTGTGTGGTGTTACCTTAATGGTGCAAGGTGTCAGTGCGTGATTGTACATGTATTGGCAAGGGTGTTGTGGGTTAGTTGTTGCTGCTGCCATGAATTGTGTTCCCCTCATGTCTAAATGTTCCCTAACTTTCAGTATTTTTGTTTCTGTGTGCAGGTGTTCTATTGGTGTTTGAGTGCATCCTGTAATGATATGAAGTGCGTTGTTTTGTATTGTCTGTAAGGTGTTTGTGTGTGTGTGAGATAATGGGTGCCCAGCATGGGCTAGCATAGTCCATAACTGAGCGAATATGTTGTTTGTATATGAGTGATGTTGTTTCCTGCTGGTGTCCAAAGTTTGTGCCTGTTAGTACCCTACGCGTGTTAAGTCTTGACGTACATTTGTTTTTAATATCCTGAATGTGGTTTGCAAAAGATAATGATGTGTTGTATGTGACCCCAAGTATTTTGGTCCTGTGATTGTGTGGAGTGTCGATGTTTAGTGTAAGCTGTGGAATTACCTGGTGTTCTTTTGTGTTGCTTGTAAGCAAGGTGATGGTTGATTTGTGGGTGCTACTTTGAGTCTATTGTGTGTGAGCCAGTCTTGTATACTGTTTATGTTTGTAGGTTATTTGTAGTGGTGTCGATGTTGTTGTGGGTGGATGTTAGAGTGATGTCATCTGCATATGATGATAAGGTAAGCTTGTTATCTATGGGTGTTGGAATGTCATGCATGTATAAGTTGAAGTGTGTTGGTGAGAGAACAGAGCCTTCAGGGACCCCATTCGGAAAAAGCTTGTTTTTGGATGACTTGCCATTAAATGTGACATGTGAGTATCTTCCTGAAAGGTAGTTGCTCAGCCACCTTTTGGTGTTATTGTGCAGGTTTGTGTTGAGTATTTTTTTATGAGAGGGAAGCGTGGGATAGCATCAAATGCTTTACTAATGTCTATTGTTGCTAATAGTGTACGTTGAGCTGGTCTTCTGGTGTTGATGCCATCCATGATGTGCTGCGTGAGGTTAGTGAGTAATATCGTGGTTGAGTGGTGAGGTCTGAATCCATGTTGAGTAGGTGATAGTAGAATGTGTGGGTTGGTGATTTGTAAGATTAGTCTTTCTGTTACTTTGGAAGGTGTGCATAGTAAAGTAATGGGTCTATAGGAAGCTGGTTCTGTTGGATTTTTGTTTGGTTTGGTTTGAGTAGTGTAATAATTTTACCTTGTTTCTATATGTCAGGAATAATACAGTGTTGGTATGAATATGTGCTGATATTTGTGAGAGCTAGTATTCCCTGTGGGCCCAAGTGTTTAAGGTGTATGTTAGATATGTTGTCTGGTCCAGTAGCCTTTGAATTCTTAATGTTTTTGATGATCTTAGTGGTCTGGTCTGTATTGAAGGGTGTAATGGTTGTGTTGAGTCTAGGTTTTCTTGTGTCTGGCTGTTTGTCTGTCTGCATGTTTCTGGTTGTCTCTGTTTAAGTGACTTATCTTTGCGTAGTGATTAACCAGAATGTTAGCTTGTGTGTATGTTGGGATATTATTTTGGCTGCGACAGATAGCCGCGTGTGAGGTGTGAATGCCGCTGTTAGAGTGGGTAATGCCGTTTATAGTCTTGTATAGCCTGGATGTATCTGTGGAGTGGTTTAATGTTGTTATGAATTCCCTGAATATTTTTGTTTGTTTTTCTTTGAGTTTGTTGTTTATTTCTGTGTTGAGCTGTTGTATCTGCTGTTTTATGGCTTCTCTGTGTGGGGTTTGCGTGTTATATTTGAGGTTGTTACTGTTACGTTGCCTTATGAGGTGGGCTATTTCTCTAGTGTAATTTGGGTTGTATTTCCTAATGTTGCCCTTCGGTATGTATTTGTTAGCATTATTGATGATCTGATTAAATGTCTTGAGTGATGTATTGATGTTTATGATGGGTGTGCTGTTTAATGTGGTGAATTGTTCCTCAGTCTGTATTTTGCAGGGATGGAGAGTCGGAGCTTTTTTGAAGTCGGGAATCGGTAAAAATGACCGACTCCCGACTCTTTGATTCAATTTCTATATGCCAACAATTTACCAGAATACTACTCTGCCCTAAATAAATATCTTCCTGAACTAATTCTAGATTCACATTTCCACATTTGATTTATTGTTCTGGTAAATCTTAGCAAATGAATTTCATATTTCTATTTTCTATTTCAGGATACTAGGTACCATATAAAAATTAGCAATATATTAATTATTAATTTAATTAGCCCCTATTAGTAATGAGTCATGGGCCTAGTAGAAAATCGGCAGTCTTTCAATATTTTAAGCTAAATGAGGATGAAAGTATTTTTATTTGTCAAGTAGAAAAGGATGGTAAAGAGTGTAATGCAAAAATTAGTGCTTACACTGGGAAACATGCTAATGCTCCAACTAGAGCCTCAAACTTGAAATGCCATCTACGAAACAAACATCCCAATATTTATAAGGTTGTAGATCAGCATGATAAAGAAATCCAGAAACCTACTTCTAGTCAGGCCAGTACCTCTATTTCAAAAAGCAAACAAGTCTGTTACAAAATTTTTCCACAGTGAGAGAATTACAATATCAATGACAAAGGAAAATTTTAAAAAATACCTTATACATTTAGTTGTAAAGAATGGGGTTGCACTTACATTATTTTCCTCCCCAGCTTTCCATGGATTAAATGGAGAAATGGCGGCAAAACTAGGAGTGTCATTAGAGAGACATGATATTCGAAACATGATTTTAAAGGAAGCAGAAAGCCAGAAAACTTTATTGAAAACAATGCTGCAAGGAAAATTCTTCTTAAGATGGATGCCTGCATGAGACAAAGAATTAATTATGTGGCAATAATGTTCAGTTCATTGATGATGAAGGAAAACTAGTTATACGTACTCTGGCAGTGAAGGACACTGAAACTCAACATTCAAGCGAATACCTGACCAAGCTAATTGAAACCATCTTGACAGAATATGAAGTCACTAAAGAGCAAATATTATCAATTGTTACTGATAATGCTTCAAATATGACAAGTACAGTACAGAAACCTAATGATGGTGAAGTAAAAGGAGATCTTTTTGAAGACAGTAGTGAAGATGATACGGATGAAACTGCTGACAAACTTGACAGTGTTGACACTGTAGACAATGATTTTGCTGGATTCTCAAATATCCCCCATATGTGATGTGCAGTCCACACATTGCAACTGGCAATTCGTGATGGGTTAAAAGAAAGGAATGCTGCTAATGTAGTATGTAGGTTACGCAACATAGTAGTGGCTGCAAGAACGCCTAAACTTGATGCAATATTAAAATGTCGATCCTGAAAAGGTGCAGTTATAGATCAAGCTACATGTTGGGGGAGTACCTATGAAATGATTAAGCACCTTCTTGAATTGAAGCCATACCTTATCGATATGGCAAACCAAGATGTAACAATGACTGATATCCAGTGGCAGCAGGCAAGTCAACTTGAGGCATTACTTAAGTACCCATATGTGGTTACAAAGAAGTTTCAAGCAGCTGAATTGACACCTGGCACATTTTACAAGGAAAGGAAAAATATTAATTATAAACTATCTCAAATTGGCGGCATTGTTGCAGATGGTATAAGAATGTCTATGCAGCGTAGAGAAGAAAATTTACTGAATAATGACGTGCTATTGGCTACAGTTTATGTAGATCCTATGCACAGGGTACTTTTAACTGAAGAACAGATTGCTAGAGGAAAGTCAGCTCTGTGTGATGTAGCTCTGCGAATGATGAAAATGTTAAATGAAACAGATGCCGCAAGTAATTCAGAATTTGAAAGCTGCTCTAGTCCTGCCATTATGCAAAGCTCCTGCTCAAACTCTGAAAAAGAAATGGATTTTGAAAAATATCTGATAATGAAGAAAAATAAAAAAAGTTAAGCGATGCCGTTTGAGTCAGATGATAATAAACCTATAAAATTAACCCCATTGACCAAATTCAGAGAAGACTTTAATGCAGCTTTAACAAAAATAGAGAAATTTGATCGTTCATTAAAACTTGATGTGATGAATGCCATACCAAAGTATCTTGAATTAGTGCAAGATGTAGCCAGAACTGTTACTGCATTGCCACCAACACAAGTCAGCGTTGAAAGATTATTTTCAGCTCTTTGGTTAATTAAATCCCACCTACGGGCTAAGTTGAAGGAGGACATAATTGATGCTATACTTTTCTTAAGAACAAATTCTCCTTAGAGAGTTAAATTATTAAGTATGTTTTTTTAGCCTTTTTTTAATATTTAGCTTCAATATTAGCTTAGCATATAATATATAATGGAAACAAAATATTCTTTACCAACTTTTTTTATTTAGCTACGGTACTGTACACAACATTAAAATTTTAAAATTGTTAACCTAATGAGGTTATAAATATTTTATGAGATCAATTTCTTTTTCTGTTAATTTTTATTTTTGTGTAATACATTAAAATTGTATTAAATTACTAAACTGTATTATTATCGTGCCTACTTTATTACATTTATTTATACTTATATATTTGAAAGAGTCAGAGTCAGTTTTTAAAAATACCGACTTGGGAGTCGGTTGTTTTGGTTGACTCACCATCCCTGGTATTTTGAACTGTTCCCAATCAGCTTTCTTGTAATTTCTGTAAGTGTGCCTAAGGCTGTTGGGGCAGAGTGTAGAATGTGTTGTAATGATGATGGGCAGGTGGTCTGATGACAGTTGTTTTTCTGTTCTCCATTGTGTGTGTTGCTAGTGAGGGGGAACAGAATGTTATGTCTGGGGAGGAGTTTGAGTATCCTGCTTGATGTGGTATGTGTGTATGTTCTTCTGTATTGTTAAGAATGAAGAGGCTGTTTAGTTGTGTGGCTATGTTGGTGCCTCTGGTGTTGCTTTGGTTGTGCAGGTACCAACTAGTGTCTTTGGCGTTGAAGTCTCCTCCTAAGATGACATTAGTGAGAGAGGCCAGATTGTGTAACTGTGGATTGTAATTGGCTGGCACCTGAGGTGAACTATCTGGTGGGATGTAAATGTTGATTAGTGTGGTGTTGTGTTTTGAGCGTGTTTTAATGTTAACTGCCTGTATTTCTATAGTGTTATCTGCTTGGATTGTGTTTGTAATGTTTTGGGTAGCATCAGTGTAGCTAATGCTTTTACGTATGTAAGTGATGAGTCCACCCCCATTACTCCCAGTACGATCTTGACGGATCGCCGTGAAGTCAGGGATGGTGGGTGTTTTGTGTGCGCGTTTTAGTTTTTTCTTGTATAAGTGCTATGTGAATGTTTTGTTTGTGTACGAATTCCCTAAGCTGCATGATTTTGTTTGTGAGGCCATCTACGTTGTACTGTAATATGTTAATATTATACTTCTGTATGTGTCTCATGGTGCTATTGTGTCTGTCTTTGTGTATGGTGACATGTGTAAGTTGTAGTGGGGCCTGGATTAGTCTTAATGTCGCCAGAGAGTAAGAGTAGTTCGGGGAGAATGCAATTGCTCCCTGTAATTGAAAAAATAGCACGCTGAGAATAGGTCTGGCCCCGGGAGCCGATCGGCACACTGACCATGCCACGCAACAGGCCGTTGACTGCCAGTCTGGCCAACCGTAGACAGCCCGCTGCATGGGCATTTGATTTATGAAAGTTGCATAACATGTTATCTAAGTGAATTAAAAAGCTATTGATATTAGTATTAGGTGGTCTATATATTGCATGGACAGAATATACATTACTTTTGTCTTTTATATTCACAATCAGGTTTTCATTGTCACTATTACATAGAGAAAATACTTTGTTAGTTGTAAGTTTGATGCACATACATAGAGATACCCCTACCAATCTGACCATCTCTTACAGTATGATAAGCAACATAATTATCTATATTATATAGGTTTTTAATACTACTATTTAACCAGGTTTCCGTGAGAATTAGAACACTAAATTTGACTGTAGAAGTCTTCAAAAGAGCCAATAAGTAGTTATAACAATAACTGAATGATAACATTAACAGATTAAATAAAAAATTAGCAATTACAGTAATATTTATTGATATATGGTAGCAAACATATTACCTAAAAGTTTTAAAGTTGGATTTTTACGTTTGATGACATTTAAAAACAATTAAAACAAGAATTAGAAAAATTTGTCTGAAGTTGATGGCCTATTATTTTTTTCAGAGCAATTCATTAATAAGACTTTCATATTCATACTGTTTATGAAACTCTTGATCTGTGCTGTACACCAAGTTGTAAAATTCAAAGAACCCCTCTCATTTCAGCATTTGTTGGAGGTTTATCAGCTTTATGGGCTTCAGCTTCATCAGCAGCTTCATCTGTCGATTCTGGTCTGTCTGAGTAACAGTCTGACAGATACCCGACTCTGTCAGCTTAGCAGCAACCTGAATATTTTGATCAATTGCTATCCAAGCTTCAAAATCATTTGTAGTCATGTCAGGTGGTCTGTCTACAATTTCCTCTGTTTCTTTGTCCTCTTTTGAGAATCCTGCATGATTAAGATGACTTTGAATTGTCTTTTCAGACACTTGCTTCCATGACATGGCTAAAAGATGCAGGGTCTCTAGGAGATTAGTTTTTTTGGCTAATTCATTTGCACTCAGTTGTGTGTGTGCCATATTTTCTAAAATTTTAGTGCACATTTCTCAATGGTAATAAGCCTTTAATGATTGGATGGTCTTTGCAACCTGATTGCATGGTTGGATCAATGATGTCATATTTGCAGGTAAGGAAATAACCTTAATGTGTTTTAATGACACATTAACAACATGTGCAGTACAGTTCTCAACAAGTAGAACAATGTTGTGTTCCAACGCATTATCCCAATTCATTAACCAATCATTAAAGACCAGGGATGTCATCCAAGCATTTGAGTTTGAGCAGTAGTCAATGGGTAATTTAATCACACCCTTTAAACACTGTGGCTTCTTTTTTTTTTTATCACCAAAACCTTTTTGTTACCAGACCTACTTGCACGACATAGGACTGTCACGCATTCCTTCAAAGTTTTATAGACTTTTGCACACTCATTTTTGAACAAATAAGTATTCTCAGGCAAGACACAATAATAAAGCCTAGTTTCATCTGCATTGTAAACATATCAGGTGAATATTTGGCAATAATTTTAGGCCATTTTTCTTCAATCAAAGTTTCTGCTGCTGAGAAATCAGCATCCTTTTGCTCACCATGAGTGTATTTGTATACAATGTTTTCCCATTTTTTCCAATGATTAAATCAGCCATCTGTTGCAGCAAAACTGTCTCTTCCAGTTTTTTAGCTAGCTCTTCTGCATTCTGCCATATCATTGGTCCATTTACATGAGCATCTTGTTACAAGCATTAGTAAACCAAAGTTTTAATGCTGATTCAACTTGATCATCTTTTTCACTGTGCTTTCTCTTAAGTTTAGGTTTTAATTTTGTTTTGCTCCCCTCTCAATGTCTGCTTGATTTTATTTTTTTAAATTTTACACAAGAGGTTGGGAAATTTTTAACTGCACTGCTGCACTACATTGCCCCATTTTTGGTAACTTATAATAGCATTCTAAAATGGCAACTTTTTCTTTAAAGGTTAAATCTTTGTTTCTTATGCACTTCTGCCATCATTAAAGAGGGTTATTTTTTAACATGAACAAAAATTGAAATTTGTGGGAGCACTGTCTTCCACGAAGGAATGAGAACAATTAAGTAAGGAAAGGAAAAAATAAGAGTGTAGGTGATCTTAATGACAACTTAGCCATGCCCTATTTTATGGTGAACCTTCCTTGAACTTAAATTAAAATTGATAACAAAAACCGAAGCGCTGATTACAATAAATGATGTTTTTCCTATGTACTTTTATATGTTTGGTTGGGACTTAGTAATTCTGATAACATTATCTGTGATCACAATAAGCAGCATCCACTGTATATATGAAATTCAGAATTTATGCCCTTATAGAGGTTTAGTTGTTAAAAACATTGGGACTAAAAATATCATAAATATGCTCACCACAGTACCGTATTTGCTTTAAATCCCTTAACAGTTATAATTTGATTAGCTAAAGTTATGTATGGTATTCAAGTGTTTACACATAGTTGTAGACATTTTGTCACTGGGAAAATTCCTTGACACACTTGTAACAACCTAACCAAACTTAATATAGTGATCCCCTGACCTGCATGAATTCAGAGATAAGATGAGGATATTTCACTACCCTTTTTTTGATCTGCACAAGCTAAGATTCAAAGATAGAGAAGCATGAATTTTAAAAAATTGTGGTAAATACAAAAAATGACACTTTTTCGTGTATGCAGTATGATACGTACGATACAATATGATACTTATATATATATACGAATGATACTTTAACATTTGCAGCTGGTAGCAACATGCCTGGTAGAATCTCTCTTGTATGACTGGGCTAGTTTATATGAAGTCATCTTTCTTGTGTTCTGGATTATTACATTATTATTGTAGTGATGTTTTTGAAATTTGTTTTTTACTATTTGTACTTATATATTAATTTACATGCAATATTATTAGTATTATACATTTATTGTACAATGATTTAAATAATTTAAAATTTGGGTAAAAATTACTTTATACATGATTTTTTTTTTTAAAACTTTTATCCCCTACCCCCATTTATATTATGGGGAGATAGTTCTGACCTGCACAAACCTTTTCAGCAACAGAACCCTCATGCAGGTTGAGGGACCACTGTATCACTAAAAGGAGAAAAAATTGCTAATAGAACATCATCATGGAATTTAATTATCCCAGTTTATGGATGATGATGAGGGTGAAGATAGTCTTAATATAGTTTTTTATTCTAGTAAAGGTAGCCTACCTACACACACTGTTCCATTTATGCAGGATGTTCAAAAACAAACGAGTGAATTAATAAATATTGGTAGCTATATTTTCTTTTAAAATTTCAAAGTTGTAAGAGTTTGTTTATGTAGTATTTTTTCCACTTCAAAAACTGTAACTGTTAAGTGTAATGAATGTAATAAAATTTGCAGTTCACTTTACAATTTATTTTTGAACACTGTACTTTGTGAGAGGTGAATTAGTTTGTGAGAGATCACATTCTTTCTATTTTTATTTTGGGAAGTTAACAGATAAAAATGGGTGTACAATTAATCATTTCTGTTGAGGAACTAACCTATGCCTGAATGATTACACTGTGCAACAATTTTTGTTTGTTGATTTTTTGATCTTTTCTATGTTTTGGCCATGCTGATTACAGATTTGGCATTGATTTTGCTTGGAAAACTATAGATTTTATGATATGGTCAAATTTAGAAATTTATCTATCTTGCCATTTTTAAGGCATTTTTCTGAGATAGCAAAAGTAATTTCAAGTGCAAAATTCAGAATGTCCCCAAAACTGGGATTTATTAATGTTTTTATTGGTTAAGGCCCATTATTAAATATTTGTACACATTTGGTTTCTTATTACTGTTATAAAATGTTTTTTTTTGTATTTTTCAGATATTTGAATCAGAATTATATGGTGATGGCTACCAATAGGCCCTGCAGATACACTACTCTGCAGATTCATTTTATGCTTGCGAGTAAAGCATAAAATTGACAGGAATGAAGTTTTGTACAGCATATCATGCTTGCTTTGGCATGCCCATGGGTGATCAAGATAAATTATGGGCACCTCACTTTTGCTGTGGAAGCTGCCATTCCACATTAGAAAGATGGCTATGAGGGAGGTACCAGAAAAGGCATGCCATTTGCTATTCCTCACATTTAGAGGAAGCAAACTAATCACCATGATGATTGCAATGGTACTTCTGCATAGTAGACATTTCATTCTGCAAGAGAGGTAAAGGTTGAAAAAATGTCCTCTATCCAAATATCCCATCTTCTGTTGTCCCAGTCCCCCATAATGGAGATTTACCCATTCCATGCCCAGTGCCCACCCACCATTGAGGAAATAGAAGAAATGTCTTTAATATCCTCTGATGAAGACTTTGAGGCAAGCTCCAATACATCACCCCATTTCTCCAACCAGAAAGACAGATAACCTAGTCAGGGATATGAACCTTATAAAAACCAATGCAGAAATTGACATCCCACCTTAAATAGTCAAATCTTTTGGACCCAAGTGTCAAGATCTTTCTACAGGAATAGGCATTTGCAATATGCTTCTTTCTACTCCTGTCTTGCATTGAGCTCTCTGCTACTGCTGTGATGTGAATGGGCTTTTTGCTGAGATAGGAATTGAATACAGCCCTGCTGATTGGTGTTTGTTTATTGACAGTTCAACTAGAAGTTTAAAAAGTGTCCTACTACATAAACATAATGGAAACATGTTTCCATCTATTCCTGTGACTCATTCGGTTGAATTGAAGGAAGAATATGAAAATGTAAAGCAGTTGCTAGACAAAATAAACTACAGTGAACATAGATGGGATGTATGTGGAGACTTCAAAATGCTAGGATTCCTGCTTGGACTACAGGATGGTTATACTAAATATTCGTGTTTCCTCTGCCTTTAGGACAGTAGAGCAGATGGTGAGCACTTTGTCAGAAAGGAATGGCCTGTGAGAAATTAGCTTAATCCAGGCAAACATAATGTTCTTAATGAAGCCCTTGTTCCAACAGACAAAATTTTGCTACCCCCACTGCATATCAAGCTTGGTATTATTAAGCAATTCATCAAAGTTTTGGATGCTGAAAGTGATGTTCTTTATCGTATACAGTCAGTGTTTCCCAAACTTTCTGAAGCTAAAATCAAGGGAGGCATATTGTTGGACCTCAAGTCAGATGCATGTTAGCATCTAAAGAGTCGGAAGAAAAAATGACAGCTCTTGGAAAAAAAAATGCTTGGCAGCCATTTTGGCTTGTAGTCCATGGATTTTTAGGTAACAAGAAGAACGACAACTACAGAGAGCTTATAGAAAATCTACTCAAACACTTTCAAAGGTTAGGTTGTAGAACATCCCTGAAGTTATACTATCTGGACTTGGATTTAGAATTCTTCAGACCAAATTTGGGTGACAAGTAAAGAACATGGTAAACATTTTCACCAAGATATCCACACCATGGAGAGGAGATGTCGGGGAAAATGGGATGAAGCTATGATGGGCGACTGTATCTGGTGTTTAATAAGAGATAATCCACGGGACTACAAGAGAGAGTCGCTCAAATGTACATTTTAAGTATTATCCATTTAGATTTGGGTGCATTATATATATATTATATATCTTTAAATATGAAATATATTTATTTTCCTTTCCTTTTCATTGTGATTTTGCTCTGATAATCCACTAGGCACAAAAAATAGATTATGGTTTTCAGAAGAAACTCAAATTTTCACGAAAACTAGTGCGATTTTTTTTAATTTTTTTAATTCAGCACCCAAAAACAAAGAAATGCCAAAAAAAAAAGACAAATTTTCCAAAATTTTGTTACATAGTGTTGAGATTGAGTAGGTTAGGTGAATTTGATTCTTTTGTATAAACAGGTTACATTCTGATGGCATTTCAAAGTTTCCTCTTATTTGCATGTACAGAAAGTTAAGGTTTTAGGCTGAGTTAATAAGAAGACTGGAAGAGTTGGTAGGGTGATATTGTTTGTGGATCAAAATGACTTGGCCACAAATATTATTTGGTATTTAAATTTATTTTTAAAGTTTCTCATCTCTTATGTCAGTATCAAGTGTGGCCATAGTAGGATATGAGGATGAATCTCGCACAAAGAGATTGTCTCGCAAAGCAAAAGATTCACCATTTATGGTTGCTGGTAAGTAAACTGATTAATGAAGAGCTTTTACAGAATTTTAGCAGTTTTAATAACATGCCTGTGATGGTTTTGTTCGAAATATTTTCATTGTATAGTAATTTTTGCATGCTGAATCCGAAAATATTTATTTCTTGCCATCACATACAGATTTTTCACAAAATGTCATATTACATATGTAAGTAATTTTCATTAAATTTTGATTAAATCTACTGCCTATAAATGCTTATAAATGGTTTCACTAAGACCTTAGGGAAGGTGGGACATCAGCATAATGGCTGATTACTGCTGGATGTTGAAATGGGATACTCCAGAATTATTACATAAAAGAACAGGAACAGCGCGTACATTCAAGTCTAAATGGCATAGATCTCGCAAGAAAACTTGGTACAAATAAAGATGAATATGTAATTGACATTAATGGTCTTCCTTCTTTTTAAAGTTGCTTGCATTAGTAATTAGTATGACAAAGCAAAGTAGGTACCTAATGTAAATTGAAATAAATAAATAATTATTTGTGTGATAGGAAAAATGGACACCTTATTCGAAATCAGCATAGTTAAATTATATAAAATTAGTTATTACTAAGAAAACAACTCTTACAAGTTCTCATTCGCAGGCCTGTGTAATTTAAATATAAGTGGCACTGTAAATGATAGTACCTGATTCCTAAAATATTTTTGTAATTCAGAAGTTGAGTGAACTGTATGGTAACACTTATTGCTTAACTTGAACATAGCTACTGTACTAATTGTGAGTAAAGTTTTTCAGGAAAACTAAGTAGTTTTAGTTGTGTAACTACATGTAACTCTAGAAGTTCTTTTCAAATTAGAATATAGTAGCAAAATTTAGTATTTTGAAACCAGTAATATAAAAATTTTACATGATAGGCTAGGTTTAATCTCGTGTTCAGTGGAAATTTCTAGCTTCTTATCTTAACACTGTTTTGCATAAGTATATCTGAAATTTAGTAAGTTTTATCAAAGTTTCTCACGTAGGTTTCATTGGCCTAAAACTTCCATCATGGCTCAGTTTTAACAATTGTTGTTGGCAAAAAAAACTTGTTCATAATTAGGCCTATTGAAGGTACATCTATTCTCTTCTATCATGAAGAAAATGATGTACTAAATTTTAATTAATGAGTAGCTACTTTGGAGCTATTTTGTGATAAAAATTTTAAAGATTGAAAGCAATAAAAACTTAAAAGAAATAGTTTAGTAATGTAGACAACTCCAAAGGAAGGTTTAACCCCTCAATCCTTGGGATACAGCTCCTTCAGTGACTGATTCTGTAGTAGATACTTAAACCAAATGCACCAGCTCCAAAAAGCATGTTTTTTTTAAGATTGTTTTTGTTTTAAATCACCCAACTCGCGTGTGTTTAACAGAACATAGTAAATTTATGAGTAATCATAATTGACAGGTGGGAGATTTAAAAAAAATAAAAAATTTTGAAACCATCTTTTGGGCTGGTGGATTAGAACCAGGCATACCAAGTTAGCCACTGCAGGAGTTGGGAGGTCTGCAGTTCAAGGATGGAGTGAAACCTTCATTTAATGCCATCCACATTAGTGTACCATGTTACTTTATGGCTGTATGAGTGAGGTTAATTAACATGATTTTTATATAAACAACTTGGTCACTGGGCTTATGAAGGTTATCTTGGACTTGAAAGTGAATGGTCTATATATTTTGTGATAGAATTTTTCAAAATATCTGTTTCAAGTCAAATAATTGGGTACCATTGGCTTATTTACAAACTACTATAGTACTTACAGCTATTAAAGCCTGAGGTGATATAGGGATTATTTGCACATTTTACAAAATATATTTAATTCTGAAGGCATCCAGACTAACTGTTTCTTGAAAGTATTTAAGGAGCTACTATTTGCTGTATTGTTGGCAAGTCTAAAGTATTTTTATAGATCAAATCCACAATTCCTAATTTTCTTATGTACTCAAGTTTGTATCGCAGACTAACAAAAACGTTTTTTCACATAAATTGTCAAAACCTGAACATTTTGAGCAACTGTATCACAACTCGTTTTAAACTTTGAATTCCATCTGCCATTTACTCATCCAAGCAGCAATCTATGATGTTTTTTCTTTAAAGAATTCATGTTTAGTGACTGCGACAGCTATTTTTTTGTCATCTGCAGAATTTATATATTTTAGTACCTACTCCCCTCTCTAAATCATTTGGATAAACAACAAAATGTAATGGACTTAACAGTGATCCCTGTGGTGCCTCGCTCTTCATTTTCTGCCACCCTGATTCATGACCATAACCCCCATAAAATATTGTCATGGAGGATTTACTGTGGAAAACTTCAATATGTAATATTTTAAATGGCTTATAAACTACATTTCTAACATTACATATGAAACTATTTCTTTGTAGGTCTGGTTGGACTGTCAGGAATTGTAGCTTACAGTTTTTTTGGACTCCGACAACGAAAGCTTCCAATGTCCCTTTATCTTATTCAGACGAGAGTTGTAGCGCAAGGATTCGTTGTTACTTGCCTTACAGCTGGAATTGGTTACAGTTTGTTCAGAGACTATGTGTATCCAAAGCTAGTGAATAAAAAGAGTTCCAGTACGAGTGGCAGCAATGAAGAAAAATAATTTTGTATGCTATTTTTTATAACGGGTAGAGAATGTTTCTAGTTAGTAAATATATTTTTGTAGGTCTTAATGCTTATAGAGTATAGTAGTAGTGATTTCAGTAGCTTTAGTTGTTGGTATTATGGTAACTTCTCAATTCAAATTTGAGTGTGTCAATGAAGACATTAGGATTAGAATTTTGCATATTAGAATTAAGCAGATATTGTAATTTAGTTAATTATTATTGTACTATATTTCCTATTAATTTTTAAAAATGTACCTCAAATTTTGTCATTTGCTTCAGTTCCTGATAATACAACATAATTTTATATATTCCTAATTTAACTTATTTATTTAGGAAATTTTTACAATTAAATAACTACAAATTTAAGATAAGTCATTCATTTCTTTTTTTTCATTTGAACCACTTAACAAATTTCTGTTGTAATATTGAAATGAACCTGATGCATAAGGTATGGATATAAATTACTTATTGTAAACTAAGTATTGTGGAAATGAAATATTGTGCAGCAGCTGACTGAAGAGTGAAGATGAAAGAGAAGCCAAATTTGGTGAAATCAGGAAGAATAGTCACGTTTAGATTTTTGCATTCTGTGTTAAAATTTATCCTTCTCGCATTCAATATTATACTGCTTAAATACTAAATGATTGACTTTGTATTTAATATCCTTCGTTACTTTCAGAAAATAATAAAGTACAGTCATGATGAAGTAACGTTGATTATAGAAGACGGGGTATGCACAGGGCTGTCAGGTAAGTGTGATCCAGTGTAAACGATGGCACCTACTTACGGTAGAATTGTTAGTGAAGTAGACTTTCACAGTACAGCTTTCCTTCCACTGCCCGAATCCTTTTCATATTTATACCGTCATAACTTCGTCCTATTGCGCGCAACAGACGAACCGTAGTAATATCTGCTAATCACAGTTATACCATTGTTGGACAATGACGGCTAAACAGCCACTTCCCTCCTGTTGCTTCAACGTTACTTTAATCGCGACTGCAAAATTTTGTTTTAGGAAGTAGTTTGCGCTCATGTAAGGAACGTAGATTTCCCAAACATACGGCCAGTTGCCAGTGTTTCCAATGTAAAACGTGTTCACGTCTTCATTGGGCTCAAGCTTATTCCTGTTGCTGTGATGTTGCACCTTAATACATTTCTTTAGTTGAATATAGCTACACGATTCCCTTTTACCATATTCTTAAAACTGTAAACTGAACGAAAAGTGGTTGTGCTAAAGCAATTAAAATTGTAAATTTTTTTGTGGATTGTCCACTTGATAGTTGAAAGATTTCCTTTTCAACGTTAGTGGTTGACTTTCCTCGCAATATTTTCACCAATCGTGTGGAGAAGCAAGAACCCGAGATCGACAGAAGCTACGAAGGGGTCACTGTCCTTATTCCTGTCTGTATGAACTGGATTAGAATACTTAAGTATTTAATGAATAACATTCATTCCATCTTGGTGGTTACCATGTTGAGCTCGTTGGCTCGCGGTTTTTTTTTTTAAAAGATTTGTAGAACCGGGACTGGAAGAAGAGTTTCATAGTTAACCTATTCTAAATTAGTATGGGTTAACCATTTTTGGTTATTAGTATTACTAATAATAAAAAATAATAAAATGGTTTAAATAAAACCCCTCAAACTATATAAATAAAGTCTCGAAGCCGAAGCTTAAGCCTACAAAAGCCAGCTTCAGCGCCATGTCTGAATTGCAATCGTATTCCTTCAAAATTTAAATGTACTTTAACTACTTTCAAGCTTGAGGTGAGCCTTCATTATGAACCGCTACGATTTAGATGGACTTTTCGTTATAGGCCCCTACTGTTGGAAGTCTTAAATATCTTGCTTGTGACTTCCAGAAGAAAAAAAAGTCTTCTAGTACATAAAGTGGAAGTTAATTTTGATTATTAGTTTCTGGGTTTGGTTTGTAATAATTGGATTTTAGTTTCGAAAATTAGAAAGTCTTTAAAGCAGCGTAAGAGTTTTAAGGGATTCAGATATGAATAAAGCGCGTATGATCACACGCTTTAAGAGCTCCAAAAGTTGGGGAGTAATATCGAGGTCACTGATTTAGAAAAGGATTTGGGTGTGTTAGCAGCGATCTTAAGTTTACCAAACAGTTCGTAGAGGTGGAGTAGAAAGCCCAGCTGCTGTTGGCTTATATCAGGAGGCCATTTCAATTCGGAACAAGATTGTGCTCTCTACAATTCCCTGGTTCGGCCGTACCTGGAGTACGCTGTGCAGTTCTGGTCGCCACCCTTAGGAAAGATATTGACGCGCTGGAGCGACTCCAGGCGAGGGCCATAAAGTTAATCCCTTCTATTAGGCATACGAGCTACAGTGATGCTTACACGCCCTGAATTTACTTTCGCTGGAAACTCGGAAACGCGGTCAACTCATCGAGGTTTTCAAGCTCTTACACCGGTTCGACGATGTCGATTTTAGAAGCATGTTTAGTTTAAATGATAACTCGACTCGCAATAATGTAGTGTTTGTGTGTTTTACATACAAGATATGTGACACGTGGAACAGGCTACCGTCAGAAGTTGTGAACAGTTCCTCTGAATCAGTTCAAGAAAAGGTTAAACCGAATCTTGCACACTATTTAAGGATGTGTGTTAGTCTTCTCGGGTGGCTGTTCGAGAAGCTAGCTGTGACAATGTGTAGGAATATTTCCTTGGCACCAGTTACCATTGGTACTACCTCAGTATGGGCCGCAAGGCCTTTTGAGGAATTTATTTTTGTCAGGTGAGAAAGTGTTTCGACTTAAAAATGAACGGCACTAAATACTAAGCGTTTTATTTTTCATTGCCTAATTTTTCAAGTCTTAAAATCCATATAACTAATTAACTAATGTGTTACTTCTTACATGTTAGTCATCTTTACAAGATTTCAACTTAGGCACCTGTTATGTTCCTCGTTTTTCGGAAGCTGGTTAAAAAGTACCCTCCCGCCTCCCCGACAACCAAGCTATTTAGCTTGTGTTGAGGGTGTCCCTTGTCTGGCCTTTAGTTTGGGAACACTACACATTCTACCTTTCCTGTTTTCCAATGTTGTTTGGGTGGTTATTGGGTTCAGTTTTTCGATCATTTCCCACATGTAAATTATGATGTATGTATTGCATATCTTTCTTCTACAGCGAATATAGATTTAATTTATGCATTTTCCCAGTAGTTTAGTTCTTTGCAGCCATCAATCCTAGCTGTGAAATTTCTTTGAATTTTTTGTAGTTTATCGAGACTGAACAGTATTCAGGTAGGTTTTGGCATGATCAGTAGGGCGGCTCGTTTTTACACTTTTTTCGATATTGATTGGGGGTAGTGCGGAAAAGTTGCGATTTGGAGAGAAAATAGTGTGTGAAATTTTTTTGATCTACGTCAATACCTTCCGGTGGCGGCGAGTCCTTAAAAATCGAAAAATAGGCAAAGGGGTAGATTGGAAAATGGTTTTAAAGGCTTACAAAAAAACAATAAAAATTTCAGCACAATCTGTTAATAACTTCCGGTGGCGTCTTAGCCGTTAAAATATCCAAAATATTGATTTTAAAGCAAGTTTTAACAAGATGTTATACAAATGTTAATTCCGGTATATTTCTGTGCAAACACCCTGAGAACACTATTATAGGCTTGAATAAATTAATAGCAGTCATTGAACAATGAACATTATATAAAAATTATATAAAATATAAAATTTTTGTTTTTAGGCCTATTTTTCGATTTTTAAGGACTCGCCGCCACCGGAAGGTATTGACGTAGATCAAAAAAATTTTACACACTTTATTTTCTCCAAATCGCAACTTTTCCGCACTACCCCTAATCAAATATCGAAAAAAGTGTAAAAACGAGCCGCCCTAATGATCAGTGTTTTTAGCAGGGGAATAGTCACATTCTCATTCTCATTCTTTTGAAGGTTCTCGGTAGCTGTGCTGTAACTCGTCTGATTGTGTTTCAAATTTTGCATTATCGGTCATTATCCCTAAATCTTTTCCTTTCGTGCTTCTCTGAAATTTTTGTCTATCTGGGGCATATATGCTGTCTTCTAAGTTCCTAATTTTTTTTCATATCTCGAAAGCTCATTTCTTGGTGTTAAAATTCATGTTGTTCTCTTCTGATCATTTGTCTATTCTGTGTCCCTCTGTTGGGCTTCTACTTCTGCAGTGTGATTTTTTTGCTGATCTTTGTATCGCCAACAAAGAATGTTACTATACTGCTGTCGGTTACTTGTTGCCTATGTCTTTCAGCATGATAATGAATAGGATTGGAGCTGCATACTCCCGATTCTGATGATATACTTTGGATTTTTACGAATTGTGAAGTTCCCCGAGGAAGCGGTTTCATTTTATCCCATGATCACGCTTATCGAATGCTTTACCAAAATCTGTGTATATTACATTGTAATTATCATTGCTCTCAAGTACGTCTATGATATTGTTATAGTTCGCTATTAATTGTGATGATAACAATCTTTCTGATCGGAATCTGTGCTGGTTTTCATTAAATCTTCCTTGGTCCCAAATAGTCATATATTTGAGGCGCTCCGGACCACAACCTGCTAAGCGCCAGTGTGACCAGAATTGAGTTTTTATGCCACTATATTTCCCACC